>OV656872.1:45655963-46230963 GCA_927399465.1 Sarcophaga caerulescens | reverse complement strand
TCTGTCAGCTTTTGGAAACAGCAAAAAAGCAACAAAAAAATGAAAGTCGCATGACGTACGCATCCTATGGAAACTAAGGGAATAAAAATAAAATCTATGGAATGGAACTGTTTTTAAAATCCGTCTTTAAATAAAGAAAATAAAATAACTCAATGGCCTAATGCCTTTGCACTAAGAGCCTTGTTCCTAGAATAAGACAGATGGTGACCCTATCATTCTACAATCTACCACAGCAAATCAATGTATTACTTGATTAATAAAGGAGCACTAAAGCAACATATACCATAGGAGAAAAAAACTAAAACAGAATAAGAAAAAGGAGTTTTGTGCTTAAGAAAAGTAAAGAAATTATATTCTCAGCTCTTGATTTATGGCGGTACATTTTCATCAAAGCCTCTAACAATCCAGATTTTCTGGTATTTTATTTTAAGTGGCAAAATTAAGCCATTTCTTCTCTCTTGGTTGTATGAAAAACGATTTTCATTTTTTTTAAGTACATATGTAAGTCGCCGTATGTGTTAGCTAATTAGACGTGAGGCCACGGTTCAATATATGGCTCACACATCTCGAACAAATCGAAAAATGAAAAATATTTCTTCGGCGAAACTGTAGGTCCCACCACTTATGAATAAAATTAACACACGCAACATAATTTGAGTGAGAATCTAGGTCGTAATCCTGACTGAAATAAACACAACGAAAAAAAAGATTCGCTCATGAAAGTCTTTATTCTCCCAATGATTAAAGTACTTCCTTGTCGACCTCGATCTGATAGCCAACTGCTCAGATGAGCATATAATCAGTATTTTCAGTCTACGATTAGATGCAACCGTATATTGAATGTTGGTGTGCGTTACATTGAAAGTTCCCCAAACCAGTTGCAAATAATTATTTCATTTGCTCTGAAACCTTCACAACATGCCCTTGGCAAAATGACACTTTTGTCTGGTCACAAAAAAATTTAACAACAACAAAACAACAAAAATAAAAAATATCTCTCTATCTATAGTCAGAAAGTTTTAAAGTGTAACTTTTTAGATTTTCCAATGTTGTTGTTGTTGTATTTTGCTTTTTCCTCTCCGTTTTTTTTTTTTAGTTTAAGTATTTTGATGTGAATCTCTATCGTCCGTCACTGAGTTTCAACAAAATATTTTCTATAGTTTATGACAAGTTAAATTTTGTGTAAACAAAAGCATTGTTTGCTGCTCTTTCTTGCTCAAATGATAGGAAAAGTAGTGTATTCCTCCTTCTCCTCCTCCTCTACTATTTCAATGTCCTCTATAGCCGTAAATAAAAACATAACTATTTTAATATAAATTCAAGTGAATAAGTTTTTTAAATTGGCTGCAATCGTTAGGAGGATAAGCAGAACGAATTAATCATGTTTTACTTGAGAAGAGAAAAAAAAATGTATTAAAAAATCTAATTAACGTTAATAAATTATCAGATTTTGAATTAAAAAAAATATAGTTTATGTTGTGAATATTATTCTTCAGAATCAATTGAATGATAAAAAATATTTGGATTTCTGCAGCACATAAAATTATGCATTAAACATCAAAATGTACTCCTTATATTTGAAAGTTTGGATTATGCAGATGATATTTGTCTACTATCGCACAAGGTCTCCAACATGCAGTCAAAACTCTAACACCTAGAAAGATTGACTCGCAACGTTGGACTTGAGATAAATATCAAGAAAACCAAAGCCATAAGAATTAACAACACTAGCACTGAAAACATCATGCTACAGGGCCAAATAGTCGAGTACGGCGATAGCTTCTGCTATCTAGGCAGTACTATGACAACAAACGGTGGCTCAGAAACAGACTTAGATAACAGACTCAATAGAGCGAGAGCAGCATTCGGGCGAATGCACTTCATATGGAAAAGCTCATATACCGTGAGCGTCAAAAGAAAGTGTACAATTCAAAAAAATATACATTAATAAATTACCGTTAATTTTTTTCAAATTATTTTATTGCCAGTTTTTAAAATTGAAGCAAGAAGAAAAGAATTAGAAAATTTTGGAAATATTGTAAAAATTTTTCGGGCACTCTCCTTAAGTGGAAAACTTGAGTTGAGATTGTTAGAATTTTGTCCATAGTTTACACTTTCTTTTGACGCTCACTGTATATCTAGGCGTGCCAAGCTAAGAATATTCAACGCTTATGTAAAGCCAACGTTACTATATAGTAGCGAAACTTGGCTTATATCTAACACCATCACGCAAAGACTTCAGGTATTCATCAATAAATGCCTAAGAACCATATGCAAAATATTCTGGCCCAACACCATCAGCAACGGAGATCTCTGGACTCACACAGAGGAAGAACCCATACAGAAGCAGATCAAAAATAAAAAATGGCGGTGGATCGGTCATACATTGAGAAAGAAGCCCGACAGTATTACAAGAATGGCGCTAGAGTGGAATCCCCAGGGCTCAAGAAACCGTGGCAGACCAAAAAACACCTGGAGACGCACGGTCCTACAAGAACTAAAACTTAATGGCATGAAATGGGAAGGCACAAATCATCAGCAGAGAATCGTGTCAGATGGAGATGCTTTGCGGAAGCCATGTGCTTCCTATAGGGGAAATGGAATAAAAAATAATATTTGAAAGTTTAACGGAAGATCATTTGTTTTCAATAAACATAAAATACATTAAAGTATTATCAGTTTAGATAATACATTACCAAAGCAAACAGACACGTCATATGAGCTGATTTGAACTTCTTGAAAATATTAAAGAAATATCATAACTTCATACACAAAGCCTACACAATCGGCATCACTGTACTAAAGGCTTTAAACTATCCAAGCACATATAAAAAGACTAAATACAAAAAAAAAGAAGAACTATTGTATTGCCCCCAAACTACACCGATTTTATCAATCCTGTTGCCTCAGAATACTACCCTTTGTCCTTAAAGATAATTCATAACATAGTAAACTGTTTAACCCTTAGCAATTTAATTCTGAATTCATATTCTGAATTCATATTCTGAACAAAAGTTTATGGTGAATACAATGCCCTGAACTTCAACATGGGTTACAAGAGTGATCCCAATTTCTCTACCTCTACTGACTTATCTCCTCCTTAGTCAATCATATAGCAGCTAACCTCTTGGATGGCAGCCTGACTGTCAAATATTAATGCTATACTCCTTGTACCCTAAGCCCATGTTGAATTCAGTATATTTTTCTAGGGCATAAACATCGATTAGAGAAAACACACCAGTTTCAACATGGATTCTGAATACTTTATTTTGGAACCGAACAGTCACTCTTAATTTACAACCAGTTTTTAACACATTCATATACCATTTTATCTCTCCCTTACGAGAGTATGTAGCTTTTAAATTCATCCGTTCACTCTTATTGCACAGTCTTGTGGTAAAACACTTTCAAAAATCATAGAATCTTCTGGTTCAGTCTAGAGTACAGTTAAAGATGGAAACTGGCAGCCACTTGATTTGCGAGGTCACGATGGCCTCTGATGAATTCTGTATGCGAACCGTATAAATCGTACGTTGGCATTTCTCGAGGTAAAATCGGCTTCTGATGATGGTTGTTGTTTTCATCGCACGTATACTGACAAGTGTGCAGTAGATGATATAGGCTCATAGACGCCCTGCGTGAAGAGTATCCTGCATATACAGAATAGGGTTCGCAGACACAATTGCTGCTATAGCCGAAAGGCATTGTAATTTGCATGCTACAGCAACAAACTGCATTATTATCGTAAACAGAACAGGCCCGTCTGGCCTTGGGTGTTCATGCAATATCTGCACCGTTTTAGGTCAGTTCTTTGTTTTCAAACAGACAAGATGGACTTGAAACTGTAGTACCTGTTGCGTACTTCAGGAGATTTTTTTGCTGCATACAGTTGCAACCATTTGACATTCTGGGCACCATTCATTCCTGTAGTGAATAAATAAACGTCTAAGAAAACTAAATGGATTGCTCGCATATATAACAAAGAATACGCACTATGAATTAACAATGAATAACAAATTTCCAAAGAAATTCGGTTTATATCGGACCATAAGGACCGTAGTCTAGTAGGTAGTGTGTTGGCTTATTAGACGTAAAGCCAGGGTTCGAGCCCCAGGCCAGACATCAAAACAAAATACAAAAAGTATTTTTACGGCGATTTCCTCTCAGCAGATTTCTGGCAAAAACTCTGAGAGTAAATAAAATTGCCATGAAAAGTTTCTCAAAAAATCTGTCGCTCGGAGTCGACTTTAAACTATAGGTCCCGCCACTTATGTATAAAATTAACACACACAACATAAGTGGTGTGAGAAACTAGGTCAATAATCCTGACTGAAAGGTTGTAATGACCAATTATGTATGTATGTATAAGGACCAATAGCGTTAGGGACATTTGAAAAGCCTACCTGCATTGCCTACCCTCAAGGCAAGCGTAATGTGGGGTGCCAAAAACTGTTCATGATTAAACACTAAAACAAATATTTGTCCTAGTCCCAGGTGCATCATACGGTACTGAACAGAGCCATCTAGTGCCAGCATTATGGTGCCTTTATAGCTGAATAAAAAGTTTTGAATATTTGAATTATGTTTTGTTTTATTTATTTTTTTTTTTTTGCTAAAAACTCCATCTTTCGAATATAATGCTAGAATATGTAGCTGACAACAAAAAAGTTTTCTTAAATACATATTTAGCACAAAAAACGTCAAAAACCAAAAATCAAAAAAAAAAAAAATTCTGTGACTTTTAAACGGTTTTCAGCTTTATGCCCTTCGGAAATATGCATACTCATACGTACATACGTACGTATATATTCGTACAAGTTAAGTGAAATAGTGAAAGATTGTCGACGGATCACCATTACAATGCACTTCAGTATGTAATAAAAATAAAGAACGAAATAAACAGCAGCTTAAAAAAAAATAACGTAAAAAATTTGAGTAATTGAAGCCAGTATTGCAAAATCACTGTCGAAATATGGTGGGTTTGATAAGTTTTTCACTTCAATAGAAATTAGAAAATTGTGCGGAAGTGTTCTGTTTACCTTAGATGGAGAGGGGGTTTTATTTATAAATTAATAACTTTTATGCTGCTAATTTATTTAATACAGACACTTTACACCAGTACTCTTTAATTAATTATAATCTCTTGTAGTAGTAAAATAAAATATGTTTACCTTTGTAGTCCTTAATGATACATAATAGTCAAGGCACTATACACACAAACATGTGTGGTTTATGTTTGTGTTATAAGAGTAGAAATATTTAGGAAAGTATTTCACCAAATTTTGACTAATAAATGGTACTTAAGGCTTGCCGATGATTGTCTATGGCTCTGGCCATTTTTATTGTTTTATTTTAATGAATAACCCCTGTGTGCTTCCACACTAAGTGATGACATTAAATAAGTAAAGTGGCATACGTTGACACTGCTCTTATTTTAAATCCGATGTACATATTTATCACCGTTAATAAAAAAAAAAGTACTTTTTTATTGACCAAATGTTGGCCACTGCAAATTATTGCTAATAAAGCAGAAACTGTCAGTATATTTTATAGGATTTTTTTCTTTATTTTCAAAAACGTCCCTGATATAACATAAAGGCGACTAGTTAAATTTTAGCACAGGGCTTTTTTAAAACGCTTAACTTCTTTCATTAAGCGTTTCGTATCCTTAAATTAAAAAAAAAGTGAAGTGTAAGTGAGATATCATCGAGATTTTTTATTAATTTGAAAGACCTATTGATGTCATTATTTGTGGAATATAACATCGTTCAAATGCCTATCACGGGTTAAATGAGTGACGCTCAGCCGAAATGTTTAATTTACCAAGACTGGCGAATAAATCAGGCTGAATTTGACCAATGGCATGGATTCTGTTAGCTGTAATTATCGCTAAAGTTTGTGGCTTCTGTGCCTACCCCTGTCACTTAAAAAAGTCCCACAAGAGAAAGTCTAACTTCACTCATGAAAGTCCTTATTCGCCCAATGATTAAAATACTTCCTTGTCGACCTCGATTTGATAGCCATCTGCTCAATCCTTTTGTTTATTGTATATGAGCATATAATCAGTATTTTCACTCTACGATTGGTGTGTGTAGTTGGAAGCGTGTTAACATGATCCTGGCACGAGTTGTGTGCACATAGAGCTGTCCTGTTGAAGCTACATGTCTTTGGTGTTCAGATCATCGAACTATGATCAGAAGAAGTTGACAATCATTGTCGACAATGATGGCATAGGCAACGTTGCTCTCAAAGAAATATGAACCGATGATGCCACACCAAGCAGTGAATGGTTGTGGAATAAATGACAACTAATTTGATAGATATAACTTCAACAAGATGGTCGTTACAACAGAAAGTCCCTGCCGGAAGTCCCTAGAGTTAGTATAAAAATCAAAATTCGGATTTGTGAAATCTCGATCTATGCTTTGTAAAAAATAAAACCAAAAAAATTTTATAAAAATCGTTTTGGCCTATCATCAAAGCCATGAAGGTCATTTGGGAAATACTTTTGTGATTATTAAATCAGAGTACATCTTCATTGACGTCGCCGTAGTCTAGTAGATAGTGTTGTTAGGTAGTTTCCTTAATTAAACACCTAACAACACGGGCGTGTTTCCAAAAAAACACTACATCAGTTTTTCTTTAAAACTTAAAGCTAGAAGCTTGTTACTTTATTGAATTCTGGTCTCTAACTAAACTTAAGACGACTAATAAAAATGAAGGAAAGTTAAAATATGTAACTTAAGTAAATATTTACAGAATATCCGTTATTTTAAAGCGAAATAAAACATATAAGATATTGATTACATGAGTAACAAAAAGAGATCTCTTCATGAGAAAAGGAATTAAATTAAGAGAAAAACTAAAATAAGAGAAATAAAATAAATTAAGAGAAAAATTAAATTAAAAACCCAAATTAAACTTGTTGAACACGGTTCAACATACTCCCGGGCGAGTTAGTGGCAACTGCAGCCTCGCCATTGTCCAGAGATGACCCAGCCGAATATTGATTTCTGAGCCTTTGGAAGATTTTCACACTCGATAATGTTTTTCCGCATAATGGTAGCTATGGTTCTATGCTTGATTACTCCATCTACCTGTTGACACGTGGCAAAGACCGGATAAGCTTGAGGCATAACGCTGTAAGCTGAGGATCAATAATTGCCGGTGGTAGAACTACTTCAAACTTCTTAAGCTCAAGTCTCCAGCGGGCATTTGGCTCATAGTTGTGGCGTGGCTTATACTATATGTAGGAGATAATTCAAACATGCCATAATCCTTATCCTAGACATGTAAACTGGGTTTTAACTTCAGAAAAATATTCGCCACGCTTCTCTTCAAGTACAAGGTCTCACTTTTCGGGTCAAGTAAGAATGTTACCCACATTGGATTTCCTCGGTGGATTATATTTGATATAACGAGCGGGGTAATGCAATTAGCCATAGGAGGCGACAGCTTAGGTAGCTCACTCGCTAAAGGCGACAATTCTTGGGGAGTGCTGTTTATTGAAATGTCAGATGGGTTGCAGGAGACCGTAAAGGTAAAGTTTGATGATATGCTTGGATGGGAAGAAAAGAAGCTATATACCATGTTATTAGAAATTTTGTTTTGCGACTTTCTCTTTATAAAAAATTAAAATTAATTTTGTTTTAGGTTGATTTTATTAAAATTATCTTGAGAAGAAATTGGTAAAATACATAATTTTGCTATGGAACGTATTATGTTGCCATTTTGAGTTTTGATTTCTGCTATTCGTACTTTGTTGTCTTTACCATGTACCACTTTTACTATGCGTCCTAGACGCCACTCAGTAGGTGGTAGTGAATCATACTTCACTACGACGAAGTCGTTAGGCCTGATGTTCTGCTGCTCTTTTTTCCATTTCACTCTTCTTTGTAGTTCAGTGATATACTCATTCTTCCAGCGACTTGCAAAAATATGTTGAATAGATTTTAGACGATTCCATCGTTTAATGTAGTTTAGATTATCTATCGGTAGTTTTTCATCAGCTTCGGGTGGGGCTATAATTGGTGCGCCTCGCAAGAAATGACCTGGAGTCAAAGGCATCAATTCTGTAGGGTTTTCGGTCAATGGTGACATTGGTCGGGAATTAAGTACAGCTTCAATTCTGATCAGCATTGTAGCGAATTCTTCAAATGTATATGCTAGATTACCTGCTACCTTCTTCAGATGCGATTTCATACTTTTCACGGCAGCCTCCCAGAGGCCACCCATGTGAGGTGCGTAAGGCGGGATGAACGACCACTTGAATCCGTGAGTGCTGTATTTTTCTGCTAAGGCTTTTTCTGTAGTTTTAAGAAATTCATTATAGGCTTTAAGAAGGGTTAGGCTAGCGCCGACGAAATTTCGACCATTATCCGAGAACATGGTTTTTGGAAAACCTCTACGCCCAGTAAATCAGTCAAAGCATGCCAAGAAAGCGTCTGTTGAAAGATCGGAGCATGCTTCCAGGTGTACTGCCCTTGTGGAGAAGCAAACAAAAACTGCTGCGTATCCTTTAAAGATTTTAGCATTTCGTAAATTAGACGATTTGATGTTAAAAGGACCGGCAAAATCAACTCCTGTATAAGTAAACGGCAACGAAAAATTTGATCTTTCTGCAGGAAGTTCAGCCATTAGTTGATGTTGTACTTTATGCTTGTATATAGTACATGCTTTACAATTTCGGATACATTTCCGCACTAAGTTCTTTAACCGAATGATGTAGAATCCTTGTCTAATAGCTCTTAGCATTATATGATGTTCCGCGTGAAGTAAAATCTGGTGAGTATAAGCGACAAAAAGTGATGCAAATTGGGATTTTTCTGGAATGAGTACAGGATGACGTTCTTCATAACTTAATCCCGAGTTATTTAGTCTACCTCCAACTCTTAATAGACCATCTTTATCGAGAAATGGACATAATGTTAGAAGTCTGCTTTTCTTGTTAATTGGCCGCTTATTTTGTAGGCATTTATGTTCGTGAGGAAAATAATTCAGCTGTGCGAGATATATCAAACGATTTTTTGTAAATTTTATTTCTTCTGGAGTTATAAACGATTCAGTGTGGGAATGCCGTTTCCGAATGCGATTGATGAATCGGAAACAGTAACTAATAACTCTTAGAGCTCGAGCGAAAGAGGAAAACCGTTTTAACACGTCTTCATTTTCTCCTTGAAGCAGTGCGTTATTTTTACCAGTATCGTTGAGAGATACCTTCAAGTGATAAGTTGAGACCTTCTTTGTCTCCAAGTCAGTAGGCTCGAAAGCTCTAGGTTCCGGCCAAAGTTCACAGGGTTGCGATAACCAGGTGGGTCCGTGCCACCATAACTCGTTTTCAATGAGTTCATCTGGAGTACAACCACGGGTACCGAGGTCCGCAGGGTTGTCTTCCGTTTTCACATGTTTCCAGTTGCTATTGCTGGTTATACTCATGATTTTAGCTACACGATTTGCCACAAATGTTTTGAAGCTATTTGGTGATTTTTGTAGCCATCCAAGGACTATAGAGGAGTCCGTCCAAAGAAACAATTCATAGGGGAACATAGCATTTTCCATTACGCCTTTAACCAATTTTGACAGCAAGACTGCTCCACACAACTCGAGTTTGGGTACTGTAGTCTTTTTTATTGGAGCAACCTTAGTTTTTGCTACAAGCAGATTACAAGCTATTTCTCCATTAGAAGCTGTAGTTCGCATATAAATTGTGCCGCAGTAAGCCTTTTCTGATGAGTCACAGAATCCATGTATCTGTACTTTGCGTGCTGGTGAAAATTGTACCCACCTAGGAATCCTGAGTTTTGAAATCTGTGGTAGATTTTTTAGAAAGAAGTTCCATTTTACAATTATGGACGGTGGAACACTCTCATCCCAGTCCGTTTTGGTTTCCCATAATTCTTGCATTAGGATTTTAGCTACTATTACGATTGGACCCAGCCAACCTAGGGGATCAAACAATTTCGCTATAACTGATAATATTTGTCTTTTTGTAGGGTGGGGTACAATTTGGTTTGTTTCTACGTCATAGTAGAAAGCATCGGTCATCGCGTTCCAGCGTATGCCTAGAGTTTTAACGGTGCTGGAATCGCCCAACTTTAATATATCTTCGTCGAGAAGATCCTCCCGGGCCAAGTTATTCAGTAGGAAACTGTCATTGGCAGTAATTTTCTTAATGGGGAAGCCTGCTGAATTTAAAGCCTGTTTTAATTCACTTAGTTTCGATTTTGCTTCCTCAAGACTATGTCCTCCTGACAAAATGTCATCCACGTAGATTTCATTCCTTAAAATTGTGGATGCTTCAGGACAAGAATTCTTGCAGTCCTCGCTTAACTGCTGTAGAGTTCGTAATGCCAAAAATGGTGCGCAGTTAACCCCAGGGGTAACTGTTTTCATTTGATACGATTTGATAAAATTGTCCATCTGATTACGGAAAACAATTCGCTGATACGGCCGATCAGCTTCATGGACACGTATTTGTCTGAACATCTTCTCTATGTCGCCTGTAAATACGTATCTGTAATAGCGCCAACTAAGCACTGTTTGCGTTAAGTCAGATTGAAGAGTGGGATCCTGGTGTAAAACATCGTTTAAAGAAAATCCACTATTTGTTTTCTTTGATGCATTGAAGACCACCCTTACTTTGGTTGATTTACTTTCAGGTCGAATAACCGCATGGTGTGGCAGAAAATATGATTCTTGTTTTGAATTGTTGATATCTTGATGAAATACGGGTTCCATATGATCCAAATCGATATATTCCTGGAGAACTTTCTGGTACTTTTCCTTTAAATCAGGAGATTTTTCAAGAGTTTTTTCCATCCGATGATATTGAGCCAAAGCACTATTTCTTGAATGACCCAAGTATATTTCATCAGGAAAATTTTCTTTAAATGGTAAGCGCACTACGTATCGACCGTCCGACTGACGTGTAGTAGTGTTTTGGAAAAAAGTTTCACAATATGTGTCCGCTTCATTAACTATAAAATCCTTCTCGACCTCTTCAAGTTCCCAGAACTTCTTAATCTGATCGTGGAGGAGCAAATCTTCTGAAGGCGACACAGTAGTAGAAAATGTATTTATCTCACTTGGTTTGCTTGGACCTGATAAGTACCAACCGAAATGTGATTCTCTCGCTTCTAGATTTCCAGAAATATTTTGTCGTATACCTTCAAGGTTGATGAGAGGTAAGACATCACTACCTATTATAATATCTATGGCAGCGGGTTTGTAAAACTTTGGATCAGCAAGATTTAAATTCTGAATTGATTTGTAATTTTCGATTTCAATAGGCCGTGAGGGTAGAAGATTTGCTATTTTGGGCGCTACGATTGCCAAAATCTTTATTTTAAAATCTGAGATTCTAGATTTTACATTGACGAAACATTTTCCCTTTGAGCTTCCTACAACATTTCCACCGAATCCTGATATCTGACTGAAATGTTTCTCAAGTGGTAGGCCAAGTCTTTGTTGAATACTTGTAGTAATAAAACTTCTCTCTGCACCGGCATCCAGCAGAGCACGGACAGTAAATAATTCTCCCCCCTTCTCTATTTGAATGAGCGCTGTAGGCAATAATGTAGTTCCTTCGCGTTGAATAAAATAAGCAGTTACGTTATCCGAGTTCTGTACTTGGGTATTAAATGCAGAAGCATCAGTTTGAGTACTTGAATTAGAGTTTTCTCCCTCATGACCTGGATTTGGTCTAGACTGGTTCACTGACGAATTATTCGACTTGGAGTCATCTTTATCTAAATGAAGCATTGTATGATGCCTTTTATGACAAACGGAACACGAATTTTTACTTGAACACTTTGACCTAAAGTGTGTTGGCGATAAACAATTTACGCAATATTTATTTGAAAAAACAAATTTCATACGCTCATTTGGGGACAAAGATTTGAACGATTTGCAAACTCTTAGTGGGTGATTTTGATTGCATTTCTTGCAGCTGAATTTTTGTTCACTTTGAGTGTGAAATGATTGTGCTCTTGAAGAATTGCTATCTTTTGGTGGAAGCTTTTTCCTATCTGACATCGTTTCTAAGATTTCTATTCGTTCAGAAAGAAAGTCATTTAATTGTGGCCAAGTCGGTAGTTCGCGATGATTTTTCAAGGACATCTCCCATTCCTTAACAGTTTCATCCGAAAGCTTTGAAACTACGACATGAATCAAAAAGGGATCGTTATCATGCAATTCGATTTTATAATTTTTCAAGATTGCCAAACAGTCGTTAACTGTATTTTGGATATACCTCAATGATTTGACCGATTCATTTGAAATGGACTGAACTGCATGAATCTTTTTTACTTGGTCCTGCACCAAAAGCCTTTTGTTTTCAAATCTATTTTTTAATTTTTCCCAAGCTAAACTATAATTACTATCTACCAAGTCAAAATCCTTTATGGCTTGGTAGGCCTCGCCCCTCACTTTGCTTCGCAAATAATATAATTTCTGTGCTGGAGGTATGAAAGAATCTTTCCCGATCACCGCCTGGAACATATCCCGGAAAGCAGGCCAATTGGAGTAACCACCCTCAAAATCCTGTATTTCGCATGCTGGTAACTTTAATGTGGGCCTGGAGCTCGATTGTTGATGTTCGGTTGACGTAAACGCTTCCCTTTTTTCCAGAATTTTCATTTTTGTAGACTCGTATAAGTCGCAAGCTCCCTCATATCTTAAGGATACATCATCTTTCGCATCTTCTTCTTGTTGTTCCTTGTCTTCCAGCATATATTCCTCATAGGACTCAATCAACTTTTCCCACCTCCTTTGCAATTCCTGTTGCTTTACGTCCAGAAATGCGGTTGAGCACATTGCAGGACAGTTTCTATCAAAACTAGCGCAAAAGCTTTCAAGTTGTTTTAAATCAAATTTGCACCTTCTTTTTGATGCTGCCATTATAAAAAAACTGACCGAAAATTAACCCTTTGAATGTTATAAAAAATAAATGAAATTGTAAAAACTTTTTCGGCCTCCTCCTTTACTTGAAGTAAATTTCCAAATATTTAAATAAACCACCGAAAATTTAATTTATTCGCAATGTGTAATAAATGAATTTCAAATTTGTTCCAAAAAATCGAAAAAAAAAAAAATTTTGTCCTTTGTACCACTAAATATAAGAATTAATTCGCGGAGAATCTTTTGTCCGTATTTAATCTGTATTAAAAATCCTTATAAATCCACTCGATTAAATATTTTGCATCAAAGAAATTATTTGTAAACTCACCGGTACTCAATACAGTCCCTAGTTTCTTTGCTGATTGGGAACCTCTGACTTACAAAATACCGATCTGATGACGTCACACACGAGATGAACAACTGGAGTTGGCTGTTTGAATTTGTTTTTGTATGTAGCGGTTATTTAAATTTTTATTTATCACTGTCCACTTTAATTAATATTCTTATTTTGTAATATTTATTGTTTTTGTCGCACTTGAAGTATAAATTAAACTGTGGATTTGTTTTTTGTTAAGTCCATTTGATGTTGTGGGAACGAAATGAATTGGAACATATACCGGTAGTTGAGAGTTCTTTTTGATGAGTAGATTTATAGTTGTCTCTTTCTTTAATAGTGATGGTACTTTTGTTAGAGTTGTAATTAGCTGTATATTTAGTGGTTTAATTAGTGGTTTTGTGATTTTATTTTAATCTTCTTCTTGTAGAAATATTTCATGTATGGTTTATCATGTATATTAATTTTATATTACATTAACACTTTTTAGGTTGATATTCACCCGATTTTTGATTTTTATTTAATTTAGAGAGAAAATATGTCGCACAAAATAACTAATAGACACAGTACATACCTTTTCTCCTTGTGATTTTCTGCAACTTACTTCGTTGTATGATGATGATAAACCCATAATTGGTTGCATAAATAAGACCTTTGTTGCTGAATCCTTCACTGGCACGTAATGCACAATGGAGTACCTTTATTGTTGAATTCTTCGCTGGCACGGGATGCACAGTGGAGTACTTTTATTGCTTTATTCATCTGCCGTAGACACGATGAAATAACTTGATGTTGCAGTTGCCGTCGGTGGAGACAACTGGCGTTTTCCTTGGTTTATGGAATAGTGGCTTCGAGATCTCAGGTTCATTCCTGTCCTAGCCTCCTCTAGGACTTTTCGAAGGACCAAAATGTTAGGTAGTTTCCTTAATTAAACACCTAACAACACGGGCGTGTTTCCAAAAAAACACTACATCAGTTTTTCTTTAAAACTTAAAGCTAGAAGCTTGTTACTTTATTGAATTCTGGTCTCTAACTAAACTTAAGACGACTAATAAAAATGAAGGAAAGTTAAAATATGTAACTTAAGTAAATATTTACAGAATATCCGTTATTTTAAAGCGAAATAAAACATATAAGATATTGATTACATGAGTAACAAAAAGAGATCTCTTCATGAGAAAAGGAATTAAATTAAGAGAAAAACTAAAATAAGAGAAATAAAATAAATTAAGAGAAAAATTAAATTAAAAACCCAAATTAAACTTGTTGAACACGGTTCAACAAGTGTGTTGGCACATTAGACGTAAGACCATGGTTCACGGTTCAATCCCCAGATCAGATATCAAAATAAAATATTAAAAAATTCTTTCAATTTCTTTCTCTCAACAGATTTCTGGCAAAAACTCTGGGAGTAAATAAAATTGCAACGCAAAGTTTCACAAAAATCTTTCGCTCAGAGTGGTCTTTAAACGGTAATGGATAAAATTAACACACACAACATAAATGGTGTGAGAAGCTAGGTCGTAATACGGACTGAATAATAACCTATAATGTATGAACGTATGCATATCTTGTTTACAATCCAATAAAAATATCACAAGTATTTCAGTTAATACTTGTTTTTATTTTAAAATGATAGGAATTCCGGCATAGAGATGTTAATAGAAGATAATAACTTTGTTCCCTCGATATTGGATTCCTTTATTCGTCCCTTTTTTAATACGAACATTTAATAAAATATCGGATAAGAAATAAACTCACACTTTAAAATATTAAGTTTTACGGCGACATGATTTGAATGGTTTGTAGAAAGCATAGTAATGAAACGAATATTTCAGTACCCCATTAATAATTGTAAACATTATTATGGCACTCATGATTAGTTTAATATCGAGTTTATTGAAGTTATACCAGAGAACATAGCCATTACAGCAGTAAAGTTCGTTAAACAAATTCATAATGATGATGAAAATGAATAATTTTCACAGAGAAAACATGAACATAAAACAAATAAATGCTTTGGGTTGATGTATTGATGTACGTGTGTATTTAAATTAACATTTTTAAAGTCTCTGCGTAAATAGTTTTATAGGTTTTGGAGAAGGGAAAAATAAACTTTAGTTAGCTTTTTATCTCTTGTATTTAAAATTTTATTATTCATCCTTGTTGTTGTTGCTAATTATTTTTTTGGTAAGGATATACTAAGCAGACCGTAAATGAATTTACCTACTTACAAATTTGTTCTAATTCTTAGCGTTTTATGTGAACGAATAAAGTTTTTATGCAAGAGAATTGTTATTAAATGGAATAATTTTAAAATGGCATAAATTAAAATAGCCATGTTATGCTAAAACATTACAAAAAAAAATAATCCTGAAGCTCAAATATTTCCTTATGTTTGTGTTGTACATTTAAAATTAGTTACACTAATCCATAAATAGTTGGGTCGATTATGATTAAAAAAAATAAATTATTAACATGTTCCTCCTCATGCTGAAACATCTCTAGGCTATAAGGAAATGGATCGCATAGTATTACCAGATTATAATTGGAATACTCGCACAACACGGAATTATCCTACAAGATGCTAGATCTTCATTCATGGTCCAATGTATCTCTTGTGCAAATCCTTGTGAAGGCTTGTCGCTACACGGATGGTTCTAAACATGACGACAGGGGGGTCTAAGCCTCTATATATAGAACAAGAAACCAAACCATATTTCCGGCTACCATACCGTATTTCAAGCGGTAGTACGTGAGATTAGACAATGTGTGATCTGGAAGTCGTCGCAGTCTAGTAGGCAGTCTCTTATCTTATATAGACGTGAGGTCTCGGTTCAAACTCCAGATTACACATTTCCAACAACAAGAGGAAATACGAAAAAATATTTCGATGGGTGACTTCCTCTCAGCAGATTTCTGGCAAAAACTCTGAGTGTAAAATAAAATTGCCATGAAAAAGCTTTTTAAATATCTGTCGTTCGGGGTCGACTTTATACTGTATGTCCCGCTACTCATGTATAACATTAACACACTCAACATAAGTGGCGTGAGAAGATAGGTTCTGACTGAAGGTAATGACCAATTATGTATGTGTGTATGATCTGGAAGAGTGAAAACTTGGCAAACTTGACATAGAATGATTTTACTGATAGTAAAAAGAAGAATTAATTAAACAATACGTATTATACGTATTATGAGGGTAATTGGAAATTAGGAAACAAAACTTCAGGCTAATAGAGTCAATATAATACAAGCCACAAGCTGGAAGAACCCAAATAGAAAGGGGTCGCAAACGAATAGTCGGTGGCACTACCGATTAAGGGAAACTATGAGTATTTTACTAATGAGAATACTACCGAGACACTTTGCTATACTCGACCACCTGCATTGTACAGCACATACGTACATACATACACAGTCATTACAACCCATCAGTCAGACTTACGACCTTGTGTGTTAATTTTATACACGAGTGGGCCTTCAGTTTAAAGTCCACGCCGAACGACGAATTTTTAAGAAACCTTACAAGACAACTTTATTTACTCTCAGGATCCTTGCCAGAAACCTGCTGAGAGGCATTCGCCGTAGAAATTTTTTGGCGTATTTCGTTTTGTTCGAGATGTCTGACCAGGGGTTTTAAACGTGGCTTCACACCTAATAAGTCAACATACTACCTACTGACTACGGCGACTACTATCTGTATTGTATTTGCGTGGAGGATAATGATGAATGAAAGGCATGTAGTAAAGACATCAAAACTATGGAACACTTTTTAATCTTCCTTGTCAAACATTTTTAAGCTTTAGTCATGACACTTTATCAGACATAACTCATATCAAAGGCATATGGTATGGCCGAATTAAGGAAAATTTGCACAGACTTCCTGTAAAATGTATGATTGTAATTCCTTCATGGTGATAGCTCAACATGATTATCTGTTGGCGTAGATCAATGCCAATATCCATGACAACTTGAACGCTTGAACTGAGAAAAGTTTGTATAGAACCCCTAAAGTGGGTGTGAATTCGTGCGTTCCACGGGTGTGAATTCGTGCGTTCCACGGGTGTGAATTCGTGCGTTCCACGGGTGTGAATTCGTGTGTTCCATGAGTGTGAATTCGTGCGTTCCATGGGTGTGAATTCGTGCGTTCCACGGGTGTGAATTCGTGCGTTCCACAGGTGTGAATTCGTGCGTACTAGGACTTTCAAACGAACAAATAGTTTCGATAATATCTCATCCGACATCTTGGAGTTACGAAGGCATTTCAAATGATGCATATTTGCCAGGGCAGCCCATAGGAAGTGGAACTCCCCTAAGGAGTGCTGTAAGTACGGTGCTGTAGGATACTTTCAAAACAATATTTAAAATTAAAACGTTTCTTTGCCATTGATAGCGTTGTTTTAGCGTGCGTACGTCATGTTTTTCAATTGCTTTAAATGCTGCTGCCCATTATATTCATGATGATGATGATGATAATATGATGTAAAGTGACGCCAAAAATATTGAATATGACGACGACTTGTTACTCGATTTCATTTTTTGTATTCAAAATAAAACAAAAACACAAAAAATTATTAAATATTCCAGTCACATAAACCCTCTAAAAAAATGGAAATATAAGAAGTTCTCTATCTCTCTGGTTCTTTTTTTGACGAAATAAAAATTCAATTGACTGTTATTGATATTGAAATTATTTATAAATAAATACGATAATAAAATTAAATTTATGACAGACATAATTTACAATAGAATCCAATAACAAAATCCAACAAAATAATTACACAAATGCGTGGCTCAGCGTAAATGAAATACAATTTGAAAGCTAGGCTACTAGTAACCCTATTATGTGATGATTACTCATCTATTTTATGAAAAGAATACCCCCAAAAAAGTTTCGTAAACATTGTTCAAATGTCCGCCACGGCTTTTCTGGGCGGAGCGAATCTGAATTGTACAATTTTTCTTTACTCTGGCGCGTAAATCAGCCTGTATTTAACTGATGGCATGGATTATGGGTTATATTTGAGGACCACTGCGACTTAAGAAAACCGCAGTAACAAAAATCTTACGGGGTTAAATCGCATGATTTCGGTAGCCTGTTAACATCACCTCTACGTTAGATGACTATGAGTTTAAATCGCTCGTGCAGAACATCCTTTGTGGCATAAGTTGTGAGTCACATCGCGCCGTCCTATTGAAACCACATGACGTTGGGGCCTATATCATTAAATTCAGGCCAAAATAACTTGGTAATCATCGACCTATAGAGCTTACTGAATGACACTGATAGTGGCCTGGTCAAAGCAGTTCTTAAAGAAATATGGACCGATGACGTGGGTAGCCCCAAATCCTCACTAAATAATGATTTTTTCGGCATGCATTGGAAACTCTTAGATCTTATTTGGATTAGCATCGTCCCAAATTCAAAAATTTCATTTGTTCACTTACCCGTACATCTAGAAAAGGGCCTCACCACTGAAGATGATGTTTCGATGAAAATTAAGGCCAGTCGTCAACGACCCAAGAGCGCATTCTGCGAACCCAAGTCGTTGTCTGTGGTGGTTTACCCTCAGTTCCTGGGTCAATTGAATTTTGTGTAGGTGCAGACCTAAGGGTGCGAACAGAGTGAGCACTGATGCCGAGCGGAGCCGAGCTTATTGACGCTTATTTTCATGCCAGAAGAAAATTTATGTATAACACAGTGAATGCGAGAATCAGCGCTGAAATTCTGTTTATTGCATGTGTTTTGCTTTTATGTCATTTAGTCTTGTTGTTCATTTGTGTTTATAAAATTGCTGTACACTGTAATGGATTCCTCTAATGAAGAGTATTTTGCTTCTCCTAGTGTGATTAATGCAATTATTAACAGAAAAGAATTTGGAAAACATCCAATTACACTAAAAAGGAATGAATTTGGTGAACTGACAATCTTAATCGCACTGACAATCTGGGCTCGGCTTTCAGCGCTCACTCTGTTCGCACCCTAAATGTGATGCCCTTAATGATGATAGCACAATAAACCTATTTGATGGCTTAGATGAATGCCAATAGCCAGTGGTGTTGTCGAGCCGGAACGCTCCGGAACGTCGTTCCGGTACTTCCTTTTTGGACAGGAACGCGTTCCGGAACTAAAGATGATTTCTGATGACGAGAATTGCCTGACGTTTTTAACCCTAGACGGTTACTCTTCTATTTTGTACATTAAGGTTACTCTTCGTCGAATCGACGAACACTTTCACCCTAATTGGTTACAGTTCGTCGAATCGACGAAGCTCATTTACTCTTTATCATAAAATTCTTTTATGTTTGACCAAATTTCGTTTTTTTTATAAACAATGTTGATTGATTATGAAAACTTGTAATGAGTAAACGTACCCGGGCCACCCATTTTTTTAATCCTGGATGGTCATTTTTGTACGGTAAGGTTACACTTCGTCGAATCGACGAACAAAAAAAAAAATTTCTTTTGTTTACTGACTGCAAGCTTTTATTATCAAAAAACGTTGTTAAAAAAAAGAGCGAAATTTGGACAACCATAAAAGAGTTATATGATAAAGTGTGAATGAGCTTCGTCGATTCGACGAAGAGTAACCGTCCAGGGTTAAAAAAAAATTAAAAAGAATTGCTGATTTTTTTTTTTTTAATTTTTGACGAATTTTTATATGTATTTTTAACAAACAAGGGTTTGAACCGAAAAAATCGGAACGAACCGGCTTGTTTTTCCGAACCGTGAACCGGAGTCCGGAACGTTTTTTTCTGCTGAACCGAAACTCGACCCGAACCGAAACAAATACGTGAACCCCAACCCGAACTAATTACTACTTAAGAATTTGAGTATTTCAAACCATTTTTTTAACCCTTTCGGCCTTATTTAAATTTAACTGTTGCTACCAAGAGAATCACTTATTTTTTCCATACAAAAATGAAGAGCGGGTATTTCCGCCTTTTTATCCCTTATCTTATCTTATCTCCCTCTCCCCCGTCGTCAAATTTGAGTCATGTGACGCCGCCAGGATTATCATGGAAAATCACCCCCGTAGTTAAATTTGGGAAATGAGACCGCACAGAGCGGACGCCTACCCAGGATCGGCCCTGTCTATATAATTATATATACGCGTTCCGGTAAAAAAAAATTAGCACAACACCACTGCCAATAGCCATTAGATCTTGACATATGGGTTATGTGGGAACTGGTGCCTAACTTTGATAACAAGCATCTGCTACATTTGTAATTTGATTATGTAAATTTAAACAAAGCTTCGATGAAAAGGAATTTAAATAAAAACGTGGTGACGTTTTGTGGTTTTTAATGGAATTTAAAACAAAATAATAAAAGAGAAATCTCTTTTTAAAAAGACGATGTAGCGATGCGATAATGTAACTTAAATTATTCAAAATTATACAAAATCAAAAAAAAAAACTCTTTTTCATGTTCGAAATTTTGTGATGCGCATCCTTTAAAACCAAAAAAGTAAATTTCAATCTTTTTTGATTTTATGTTGGATTTTCATTCAGTCGTTATTAGCATTTGTTGGGCAGTGCTAGTGCAACCTCTTTTTAGTCGCACTTAAATTTTGAGCAGTTTAGTTGCTGTAGGTGTCGCACACGTTTTACCCCAAAAATTTGTAAAAGCTTGTTACCAGATTAGTTGTTGACTTGAAATTTACACTTCAAAGATTCTGTGGCTTTTTAGAGCACACTTTTGGCAATGGCAGCAGCAGTCAAATAATCCCAGTGTATGTGCATGCAAATGTGGATTTTGGTTGTCGTTGATAATGACGTCGACCATGTTGATTATCAAATCCGATTTAAAGTGGAAGTTAAAGTTAAAGTTCATGGTTCATGCTAAGTTTACATAGATGGAGAGGAGTGTGTGGAGGATGAAACAGCAAAAATTTCTCAAAAACACTCAAAAGCTAACAATGAAAATCAATTTAACTTTTTTGTTTAAATTTTTTCTTTCTTTCTTTCTTTCATTATTTTGTTGTTTGTTTTGTTTTGTTTTGTATTTTATTTTTGAGAATTTATTTTAGAAAATTCTCTTCTACCTTTAGAGAGAGATGTACGTCAATCATACAGCCAGCAGCTAGTCAGGTAGTCAGTAAGTCAGTCAGCCAGCCAGCCAGCAAGTAAAAGTTTATAAGCAAACTCATCAAACACAATAAACAAAAGAAGAAATAATAAAAAAAAAATAAGAAAAAACTTGAAATTTCCAAAAAGTGAGAGAGAGAAACAACTGATGCTTTGCTTTGCTTTGCTTTGAATTAATTAATTTTCTATGTTTTGACGCCTTGGTTGTTAACAAGCAGTAAACAAAAAAACAAATCTTCATCATATTCAAACTTTATTTTCCATTTATTAGAATTTTTTTTTAGTTTGCAAAATTAAATTGTTAGTCAGGACACTAGCAAATATCGTTTTCTTTCTTAATCAAGTTTACTAATTCCATTTCTATATTGTTTATCGATGGTATTATTAAAGTGTAATTAAAGTAATGCTGTCATCTGGTATCGTATGGTTTATCCTCTAACCTCCCATGTTCTAGTTTATAAGAACTAGCGGCTTATTATTAAACAGTTGTTAACAAATGCTTGGAATTTCCTGGCTATTGCAGTTGTCTTTTGATATGTTTTACTGCCATATAGTAAAACACACTTTACATACATATGAGTATATACATAATTGGTCATTACAACCCTTAAGTCTGTATTACGACCTATCTCACACCACACCACTTATGTTGTGTGTGTTAATTTTATATAAAAGTGAAGGGACCAGTCGATTCCGAACGACAGATTTTTGAGAAACATTTTCATGGCAACTTTATTTTCCCTCACAATCTTTTTGCCAGAAATCTGCTGAGGGGCAGTCGCCAAAGAAATATTTTTTCATATTTTGTTTTGTTGCCTGAGTCAGTGATTTGAACCGTGGCCTCACATCTAATAAGCCAACACACTACCTACTGGACTACGGTGATTGCTACACACTTTACACCGGCATTTCATACCCGTACCTCTGTCGTCTCAGTTATTTGGAAAGACCACCATATTTTATATAAACAGCCAAATATCAAACGTGCAACGTTCATACAACCCAGCGTAAACACACTTGAGGGCGTGGTCTTAGTGTGCACACAAAAGAAGCTAGGAAGAGTTTAAACTAAAAGGCGAAAGGCTTATTTCTAATTGACATCGCTTGGACTATTGAGAGTTGCCAACGTAAAGTATTTAATTCGATAATTGTGGCGACCTTTTTGATAAGATTTTAATTTTAATTTTTAATCCACACAACAAGAATAATAGGAAGCTGGACATACAGGTCAGAGTCGTCGGAAAGTACCTCTCCTTACCAATCAAAATATTCAAAAAAGATTGTTGTTTGCCACGTAACACCTTTGACGAAATAATTGAAGCACCAAAGTACGCTGTGACAAACTGATAATTTGTGCGAATCAAATAGAAAACCGTGATTGTATATACTCTCAAAGAAGGCGTATGTAAACAAAAAAATCAAGAATATCGGCTTCTGCTACTCTGGCGTTGTCCATTCATGCGAATTTAAAATTATGTTGAGCCATGGAGTACTTTTCGCCGAGGGCAAAATGAATTTTTTCGTAAATTGATTGCACAGTACTCAAGTTCAAATATGACACACATAGGGTAAATAATTTTTAAACAAAGGGTCTTCCAACAGGCTTTTCTGAACTTTGATAACGGCCATCCCGTTGAAGCCACATCTGTCAAATTAGTTGTCATTTCGTCATTACATACATACATACATAATTGGTAATTCAACCTTTCAGTCAGGATTTCGACATAGCTTCTCACACCACTTATGTTGAGTGCGTTAATTTTATGCATGAGTGGCGGGACCTACAGTTTAAAGTCGACTCTGAACGACAGATTTTTGAGAAGCTCTTCATGGCAAATACTATCAGAGATTTTGCCAGAAATCTGCTGAGAGGCAGTCGCCGAAGAAATATTTTTTTTTCATATTTTGTTGTGATGCCTCACCTGGGATAGGAACCCGGGCTTTACGTCTAATAAGCCAACACACTACCTACTAGACTACGGCGACTATCATAATGGACGTATACACTTGAAAATACTAAAAAAATTTAATCAGAATGGGGTTGTGTTTCACCCTAATTTTCATCGAAAGGCCATTTTTAGCGATGAGGCCAATTTCTGGATTTGGAACGTTACCAATTTACATGTGAGGTTCAAGAGTGTCCAATGCATTTCCGAAAAATCACTGTTTCGTTTAGATATATTTCATATTATCAGTCCATATATCTTTGAGAAGGACATTGCCCAGATTAAAACTGACAACTGAAAACACTATGGGTCGATATGATGTTCTGGTAGTCTAGGAATTAATAAATAAATAAACTATGGGTCGATGGTTACGAACTTTTTTGGCTTGAATTGAATACTGTTTCAACAAGACAACTATACGTGCCTTAGATCTCTGGCAATACAAATACCTTTCCCGAGCGAATTGATAGAATATTCATTTCACGTAGGGGTGATATGAACTGGAAACCAAGATAGCGCGATTCGACCTCGTTAATCCTTGTCTTGTGTGCTTTTCTTAAAACACAGATGTATGTGAATAAGTCATCAATCACAGCGGTCCTCAAAGCCAACATAGCGCATACCATCGATCAAACTCCATGCGCCCCACCCAGAGAAGCCGTGGCGGACATTTGAACGATGTTATATTCCACACATAGTAATGGTATCAAAATTTCTATGATATCTCACACCCATTTTGTTTTATTTGAATTTAAAGCTATCAAGCGCTGAAGGTATTTAATTTAAACCATTCGGCTACAATGAATGGGTAGCCTCTTTAAGAGTTTAAAAAACTGCCGAGAAGAGAGGTAAGCCTGTCACCTTTTTAACATGGAATACAATTCTTCTTCACCTTCAAATGCTTGTCACTTCCCTAGTAATATTAGTATTTCAGTTCACTTAATTGAATCTGTTTTTTATTTTAGAAGTGTTCACACTGTTATTGCCGTTCAATTGAAAAGTTTAAATTTAAAAAGATTTTTCATTAGCAATTGTAATATTTTTTGAAAAACTAATTTAAGGATTGTTCCTTGTTGTTGTTGTTATCGTATAATAAGCTGATTGATGACATAAACGGGGTTAAGTAGTTCGTTTCAAAGTTGATACTTAAAATGTCAAAACTTTTCAAAACTTTTTTCCATTAGTTTCTGTTGAAGAGGTTGATGCTGGGGTTTTTTTTCATTTGTTTTCTATTTTCATTTCTTTTTTCTTCTAGAAATTGTAATTAATCGTGAATTGTTATGAAATTATTTTACGACAGAAAAGTTGTTAATTAATTAAACGCAAATTAGCTCTTTAAATTATACGAATGCAGCTTAACGAGTTTAATAAACTAAAGTTTGCAGAAATTGTTTCAATTGGTTCTGTTTTTATTAACTGCTTGAAAACTTATTTTAAGGTCAGCAATGTTAGAAATTAAGTTTCATATTGGCTTTAATCGTATCTTGAATTTAAATTTAATAATATAAATAGATTTTTAACAAATTCATAAAAAAATAATTATGATATGGAAGAAGGGACTCATCTCGAATTGCAACATCCTAGTGAAACTGATTCATCAACGAGGGTGATAACAATTCTTTCTTCTCATTTTTTTTTTATTAAAAATAAGGCTGAGTATTCTGGCAATTGATTAATATCCTCATCTGTTGCTCACCAAGTGCAAAATAACACAGTGGCTTAATGGGCCACATACTCGTATAAGGTGGGTGATTTAATAGTTTAAATTTTTTTTTTTTAAATAAATAATATATGTACATACATATATAAATAATACAAACAAGAAAAATAAAGTATAAAGTATAATAAAAAAAAATGCAATAAAACAAAAAGGCTTCGAAATTTTACCAATTTTTTTTATTTCTTTGTTGTGAAGTACAATTGTTCCGGTTGGAAATGGAATATTATTTTATTCATATGGCTGCCGCGGCAGGCCTCACAGTACCTCATTCGATTGGACCAATTTTCGTGCATTTTTTCGAGTTTATGGTCACGTATCTCGGCAATGGCAAAACGAATGTTGACCTTTAAATGCTCAATTATCTCTGGTTTGTCGGCATAAAACTTTGCTTTAACGCGGCCTCACAGAAAATATTCCAACGGTGTCAAATCGCAGCTTCTTGGCGGCCAATTGACATCACCATTTCTGTTAATTAAACGGCCATCAAACGTTTGATGAAATAAGATGCATCATGCATGGCATGTGATGTGTTCCAATTGCAGCATCCTGCTGAAACCAAACATCGTTCACATCTATACCATGAAGAGCAAGTACAAAAACATCGATTATCATGGTGCGTTAGGTGTGTCCAATGAACGTTCATTCAAGTAGTCTAGTAGGTAGTGTGTTGGCTTATTATATGAGAGCCTCTGACTCAGACATTTTGAACAAAGCTAAGTATGAAAAAAATTATTTCGACAACTTCCTGTCACCAGTCTTCTGGCAAAAACTTTTAAACTTAATTAAAAAAACCTTGTGATCCATGATGTTTTCTTTAGCGTACATATCACGTATGTACTCAGATGTGTCTAAAGAGTTACATTTCAGGCGTGGCTTTTACTGAATACACTTCTCTAATTCATGGCTGAAAAAAGCGAAATGAAACAAAATGTTTGTCAATTGTAAGGTAACCAGTTTGATCGATCGGGTAATGGAAATGAATTTTGACGACTAATGATGGTACATGAGCTCCGATATAGTAAAGAACAGCGAAAGTTATGAATATTGACCTCAAGATAGTCCAAAACACTCAATATACTCACTTATTTAATTGAAAATATTTTTTATTTCTGCAGCCGCTTGGGATTCTATAGTTCTTCTCCCTTCCCATGATCATTTACCCCGTCTAGATCACCGCTAAACCAGGTTTGCTATACAAAGACAAAGTAGCTGTTAATTATCACTTCAGTGTTTGGTTTTTTTATATTCCTTTTTTTGTTCCTTAAAGTGAAGCTAAAAATCAGCAATAAATGAGGATTATAACGATTTTAACTTTTTATGGTTTCTGCAATCGAAGAATTTTAAGATGAGGTGTTGAATTGGCAAATGCACCGGAGTACCGGCCATTCGGAGGATGTTTTTTGCAAATTTCATATTTACTAGTACGAGTATACAGGCAATTCTCCAGGCATCACTAGCACATATTAAGATCACAAAGAGCCCTATCTAAGACTCTCCCTCTGAAAGCCCTGAGATTATCTGCAATTATTTTCTTTAATGCTCAGTTCCCCAATATATTTATTGGAAGTGGAACACACATATGTACTGCGGCAATTCTGCTGAAATTTTGTTTTCCGAAATGAGCTTATAAATAGTGAGCAATTATACACATACATACATACATAATTGGTCATTAGAACCCTTCAGATAGGGTTACGAGCTAAGTTCTCACACCACTTATATTGTGTGTGTTAGATATATTTATTCATATTTATTCATGACAGTTTAAAGTCGACTCCGAACGACAGTTTTTTGAGAAACTGTTTCAAGGCAACTTTATTTACTCTCCAAGTTTTTACCACAAACCTGGTGATAGGAAGTCGCCGAAGAAATATGTTTTTCACATTTCGTTTTCATGTCTGACCTAGGTTTTGAACCGTGGCCTCAAGTCTAATAAGCCAACATACTACCTACTAGACTAGACGGTGAATTATGTATATACACCGATATATAAAAATATATTCACGATTCCTAATATCTTGATTATTACGATGATTTTGTGTAAAAAATATATTGTAGAAAGATTTTAAAGCCCGTGGCACAAGTTTGTGAGGTACCAAATTTTCTTAACAATTAAAAAAATTTGTGAAGGAAGCCAATGTTAGCTCGATTGTTCAACTCATTCCAACAAGAAACTTTAAATAATTTAAACGTTTTTCAAATGTTAAATATTATGTCAAGAACCATAACAAAAAAAAGCAAATTTCTAAAAAAAAAAAAAGTAATTTCAACAAACTAAAACGAAAGCCTTTAAGTCATTTGACATTCAATACAAAAAAATTACAATTTAATCCTCATTACGGCAGCAGGAGTAGGAATACGAGTTTATGAAGGGTAAACGTAAAACGATGTTATTTTTTCTTCCATATTTTCTTCTGTTCTTTATAATATTTTAGCTTATTAAAGTGCTCATAATATATTTAATTTTACTCTTTTGTAAAAGTATTCACAACTCTAGGATCCCTTTTAAATGCTCAGATTCGTTTAACCACCCGCTAGTTTTTAAGTGCTCTAAGTTAAGACTTCATTTGACCTTTTTTTCTGTTGTTGTTGTACTTTTCGTCTTTTGGTCTTTCTTTCTGTTTTCAAACATTGGTTATAAATTACTTTTCACATAAAAACGCAGCAGAAAAAGGAAAAGAAAAACGAACGAACCAAGAAAAATAACTTAAAAGTAGAGTAAAACGTACAAAAAGACTTCAAGTATTTGAGACATTGCTGAGGGCATTAAAATCTTTATGGACGAACAAAAAAAAAAACTTGAAAAGAAAAGAGAAAATAAGAACGAAAAATTATATGAAAATGAATTTGACCAGCCTTTAATGTCATAATTTATTATAAATTGTATAGAAATTAAATATAGAAAAAAAGTTGTCAGCAGGCATTATGATGGACAACAAGAAAATTTAAAATGTTTTCTGATATTCAAGTCAGGCAAGAGGGTAGATAGGTACACTTCACTCGTTTTTATTATACGAACATAGCAAATAATTTATTTGCTACAAAACTTCAAAAATAAAAATAAAATCTACGTATTTCTTGAAATATACTACATATATCCTCTTCAAAGTATTGTTACATTTATCATTGGGAACTGGAGCCTGAGCCTTTTTTGATACCAATTTTATGACAAAGTCGAGTACAAATTATCGATAGATGGCTTTAAAATATACTATTTCTAGTACCATAAATTGCTTCAGGTTACAATATAGTTTGTTTGTAATGTGACACATCAATCTTCACTCGATGAAATCATGGAACAAATTCAGATGGTCACAGCACATAAACAGTGTTCTAGCAAACTTGGTATTCATTACCAAATAGTCATCAACCAATTGAAGTAATATGGATACACATAGGACCTCCATGTTTAAGTGAAATTTTATGTGAAAAATTTAATGAATGAATTTCTATTTGTGATTTAAAATTTAAACGGATGAATAGATTCAAATCATTACCGCAGAGTATGATAATCTCAACTGGATGACGTACGACAATAATATACAAGAAACCTTTGACAAAACAAAGTGAAGCTACTACACCAAGAAAAGTAATGCTGTGGCATTGGGAAGTAATTTTCGTTTTTTATGAAAACTTGAGCACAATAAAAAAAATTTTAGGTATTTCCTGGTGTTTAAACATGGGATTACCGAGCTATACATACAAACATTACAAGCCTTCAGTCAATACCTAGCTCCTCACGCCACTTATGTTGCGTGTGTTAATTCATCCACTCACCTGGTCCATCCACTCACCCGGAGCTTAAAGTCGACTTCGAATGACAGAGTTTTTAGAAAATTTTCATGACAAACAGTTTTCTCAGAGTTTTTGCCAAAAATCTGCTGAAAGGAAGACACTGAAAAAAATTTTCCATATTTCGCTTTGTTTGAGATATCTCACCTGGAGTTTGAAGCTTGGCATTACGTCCAATAAGCCAACACACTACCTACTAGACTACGATGAATAACCAAACTATGTGTACCAATTAATCAGTTTTAGGCATCCAGGATGATCTGTTTGGTGCAGTTTATGAGTCGACAGAATCAATGGATTGTACTTCTCATGTGAGACGTTTCTATATTGTGGCAAGACACACGATATCATGTAGTATTTTGAACTAAATATGTCAAGACGATTTGACCAAACATGACCATTTGTTGTTTGAATATATGAATTTGAACCGTTGATGGTACACCGACCGAAGTGCTAAAACTTACTGGTCGATCGTAAACAGCATAGCCATTAACATACATACCTAATTGGTTTTTACAACCCTTCAGGCAGGACCTAACTTGTGTTGTGCATGTGTTAGTATTATGCAAGCGTGGCAGCACATACAGTTTAAATTCGGGTCCGATAGACAAAGTTTTGAGAAACTTTTCATAGAAATTTTCTTTACTTTCAGAGTCTTTACTTATATACTTTGTAATATTTATGGAAAAATAATTAAAAATATAAGAATATTGAAAAACTTAAGTGTCCCTATTATTTTTCCAGGCCTTTATTTAAATATTTTTTAAGAATTTGGCAGAGCTAGTGAAATATTTTTATTTTATTAGTTAAACTAGTTGAATACCTTTAATTTAGTGTATATATTTTGTAATATTTATGGAAAAATAATTAAAAATATAAGAATATATTGAAAAACTTAAGTGTCCCTATTATTTTTCCAGGCCTTTATTTTAAATTTTTTTTAAGAATTTGGCAGAGCTAGTCAAATATTTTTATTTTATTAGTTAAACTATTTGAATACCTTTAATTTAATGTATACACTTTGTAATATTTATAGAAAAATAATTAAAAATATAAGAATATATTGAAAAATTTAAGTGTTCCTATTATTTTTCCAGGCCTTTATTTTACATTTTTTTAAGAATTTGGCAGAGCTAGTGAAATATTTTTATTTTATTAGTTAAACTATTTGAATACCTTTAATTTAATGTATATACCTTGTAATATTTATGGAAAAATATTTAAAAATATAAGAATATATTGAAAAACTTAAGTGTCCCTATTATTTTTCCAGGCCTTTATTTTACATTTTTTTAAGAATTTGGCAGAGCTAGTCCAATATTTTTATTTTATTAGTTAAACTATTTTAATACCTTTAATTTAATGTATATACCTTATAATATATATGGAAAAATAATTAAAAATATAAGAATATATTGAAAAACTTAAGTGTCCCTATTATTTTTCCAGGCCTTTATTTTACATTTTTTTAAGAATTTGGCAGAGCTAGTCCAATATTTTTATTTTATTAGTTAAACTATTTGAATACCTTTAATTTAATGTATATACTTTGTAATACATATGGAAAAATAATTAAAAATATAAATATATATTCAAAAATTTAAGTGTCCCTATTATTTTTCCAGGCCTTTATTTTACATTCTTTTACGAATTTGGCAGAGCTAGTGAAATATTTTTATTTTATTAGTTAAACTATTTGAATACCTTTAATTTAATGTATATACCTTATAATATTTATGGAAAAATAATTAAAAATATAAGAATATTTTGAAAAATTTAAGTGTCCCTATTATTTTTCCAGGCCTTTATTTTACATTTTTTTAAGAATTTGGCAGAGCTAGTGAAATATTTTTATTTTATTCGTTAAACTATTTGAATACCTTTAATTTAATGTATATACTTTGTAATATATATCGAAAAATAATTAAAAATATAAGAATATATTGAAAAATTAAAGTGTCCCTATTATTTTTCCAGGCCTTTATTTTACATTTTTTTACGAATTTGGCAGAGCTAATGAAATATTTTTATTTTATTAGTTAAACTATTTGAGTACCTTTAATTTAATGTATATTCCTTATAATATTTATGGAAAAATAATTAAAAATATAAGAATATATTGAAAAACTTAAGTGTCCCTATTATTTTTCCAGGCCTTTAATTTACATTTTTTTTAAGAATTTGGCAGAGCTAGTCCAATATTTTTATTTTATTAGTTAAACTATTTGAATACCTTTAATTTAATGTATATACTTTGTAATATATATCGAAAAATAATTAAAAATATAAGAATATATTGAAGAATTAAAGTGTCCCTATTTTTTTTCCAGGCCTTTATTTTACATTTTTTTACGAATTTGGCAGAGCTAGTGAAATATTTTTATTTTATTAGTTAAACTATTTGAATACCTTTAATTTAATGTATATACCTTATAATATTTATGGAAAAATAATTAAAAATATAAGAATATATTGAAAAACTTAAGTGTCCCTATTATTTTTCCAGTCCTTTAATTTACCTTTTTTTTTTGAGAATTTGGCAGAGCTAGTCCAATATTTTTATTTTATTTGTTAAACTATTTGAATACCTTTAATTTAATGTATATACTTTGTAATATTTATGGAAAAATAATTAAAAATATAAGAATATATTGAAAAATGTAAGTGTCCCTATTTTTTTTTGAAGTCCTTTTTCAAATAAATTATTTAATATAATCAAATAATTTATTTATTATTATAAAAGGAAGACACCCAAGAAATTATTTGAGATGTCTGACTTGGGTTATGAACAGTGGCATCACATCTAATAAGTCAATACACTACCTACTAGGCTACGGTTACGAACCAATTAATCAGTTTTAACGTATCCAGAATTTTCTATTTGGTGCAGTTTATGCGTCGACGGAATTATTGGATTGTACTTCTCCAGGAAAGATCTACTAGGTTGATATGTGATTTTAATGATACGGTTCTATATGTCGCAAGGCACACGATATTATGAACCATTTGGACTGTATCAAGGCAATTTTGATACACGAATTTTAACCCCAGAACACAACATTAAAACTACAATTGTCGATACAGTAATCGAAATCATAAAAAACTCTATCGTCTACAGCGTGTTTGCAAATAACATTTACACTAAATAGTAAATTAATTGGCAGTCATAGATTCATCACCCTAAGTAAAGAATTCATTAACTTTTTTATAACTTCTGCTTGTTTTCTTCAATTTTTGTAAATTTAAAAAAAAAATCATCGTCATCATATGATTCAATACCGGTTTGATTTACCAAGCCTAAAAAGCCAGATATTCTAAATATAATTTCACAGTTAAAAATCATCATTCCTCTACCATTCCCAAAATGCAATGACACGCAATAGTACAACCTTCATATTGTAGAGTGGTCCCAAAAATTTTTTTTTTGTAAATTTGTAACATGTATCCAATTAGCAATTACATTGTAAAATTTTAGTTGGCTAACTTTACCGGAAGAGGGTGCTCGATCGAGTGCTGTTTTTGAAATTTTTGAGAAAAATTTTTGATTTTTATTTTTAAATGCTTTTATTGAATTCTGATTGAATTTTCACTACCTTCCCGACTAGCTAGACAATGGCAATGCTGCACTTGGTTGTAATCCCGCTTCACTCCCAATCTCTCGGAGCACAATTCGACGTTCAAGGAAAAAAGCAAGGGCAGAATTCAATGCGAATATAAAAGAACTATTCGACCCAAAGTATCCACTTGTCATACATTGGGATGGGAAAATACTGTCTGATATAATAGGTAAGAAGAAAGTAGAACGCCTTTCCATTCTTGTCTCCGGTAATTGTTGCGAAAAACTGTTAGGCGTACCCAAACTTACTGCTGGAACGGGGAAAAACATGTCTAATGCTGTTTTTGACACAATGGAACAGTGGAATGCCACAAAGAATGTACGAGGTATGAGTTTCGATACTACTGTCTATAACACAGATGCCAAAGAAGGAGTGTGCACTCTCCTCGAAGCAAAGACTGGTCGTGATCTTTTATGGCTTGCTTGTCGTCATCACGTGTTTGAAATAACGCTTTCAAAAATATTTACACTGTGCTTTGGGCCATCAAACTCTCCTAAGATTCCATTATTCAAAGGATTCAGCGATGTTTGGGATACATTACCAAAAGGTCACTACGATTGTCTTGACTTTTATACTACCGAGAAACAGTTTGCCGAAAATACTCTTGAGAGTCTTACGACTGATATAGCTAGAAAAAACAAGTTCGTGGTGATTACAAAGAGCTAATAGAGCTCACAATGATTGTTCTGAACACACCACCTGCAAGGATTAGTTGGCGTACTCCGGTATCAATACATCATGCTAGATGGATGGCAAAACTGCTATATGCTATGAAGATTTTTCTTTTTCGAAAGAATTCTCAAGCATTTAAGCTTACCAAAAAAAAAAAAAAGGAAGACAAATTGTTCGATTTGTTAATTTTGGTGCACTCATATAAACGGATTTTTTGCATCGAAGCGCCTTTGGCAGCAGATGCAGCGATTAATGACCTCCAACTTTTGAAGGGTTTAAAAGCATACTAAGTCACTGATCCCGAAATCAGTGCAGCAGCAAGGGTTGTCTTAGAGCGCCACTTGTGGTACTTATCTGATGAGCTAGTTGCCTTTGCCTTGTTTTCCGATAAGCTGTCTTATGACGAGAAAATGGCCATTGTTCAATGAATGGATGTTGACGACGGTTCTCGTTTAGTACTAGGTGACTCTGCCAAATTATCCACGGAAGCCACATTAGAAGTCTTTGCATCGCAAAGAACGCTGAAAACGCTCTCAGTTTTAGAAATCAAGGACTCTTTCTAGGAATTACCTCCTGTGGCTTGGGATGACAATGTTGATTACCTTCAAGGCAAAAGTTGCATAAGAAATTTGCGTGTGGTTAACGACACTGCGGAGAGCGGTTTAAAACTATTTGAAGACTACAAAATGTACGATACTCACTAACAATGAAGAGGAAAAACAATTTTTGCTTCATGTCGTTGAACAGAACAGAAAGATCATTTCTACTGAAACTTCCAAAACGATGTTAACAAATTTAGTTTTAAGTTGAAGTTTAAGTTAAGTTTATTTATATTATTTTGTGTGTGTTTTAATACTATTGCTGAATAAAAAAAAAGATATTTTTTATACATTCTTTACATTTTTTACTTAATCAGTATTTTTTCATAGAATTCAAATATTTTAAGGTCGATGAGCACTCCCTAGTATATAAGATATGTTACTGAAATTTTGAATACATAATAAGAATGGTACGTGTAACAAAACTAGGGGGTGGCGTAACTTCTTCCTGGAAGTTTCTTTTTTCTATGTAAGCATGGACCACCCTAGTGTACATTGAAAAAGAAAAATGTTTAAGTACCTAATTACAGAGAAGAAAATTTTTTTTCTTCTCTCAACAAAATTTACATAAATTTTAAATATTTAATAAGGTATTCAAATATTTTCTTTCGTCTCTTTTACGTTTATACGTTTTCGTTTTTTTCGTCAAAGCATAAAACACAAAATCTCATAATTTAATCAAGTAAATTAATGCTTAATTGTCGTACCATTTGTAATGTTGAAAAAGAAAAGCCAACGTTGTCATAAACATTAAATAGCAGCTGATTAAAGAAAAACAATGAAATGAAATTTTCATTTTATTTCTTTCAATTATTTTAATTTTTCTTTGGAGTCTTTGGAGTAATTTAAAACCACAAAGAAGGAGAATGATGTAATTATGTTTGGTAATAAAAAAAAAATATATGTGAGTTTTTAAATGCTGAAAGTTTCGTGAACATGTCAATTGTTATTGAATTTTTCCTATGGATTCGGTGATTTCAATTTTGCTGTCATTTTTATAAAGATAACACAGGGAAGGCCTAAAATCCAAGGCTTTTTTAAGTGGAACACATGCGAAATCTAAAATTTTGAATTTTGGCTGATGGTATGGATTATGTTGTCTTTGTCACTGTTATTTAATGTTTATTCACATACACCTGTGACTTGTGAAAACTCAGCAAGAAACAGTCTCAATGGGTTATTTTCCACGACCTCGGTGGCCAATTTATATTACCTCTACGTTAAATGACCATGTCCTAAAAATGCTAGTCGTTCTGCTGAAATTACGCTCAGTCATCCAGTTCCAGCCAAAGAAAAATGTTAATACTCGACCTATAATGCTCGCTGTTGGTGCTGACTGACATCGCTGTCAAGGAATTATGGACGGATGACTCCGCCAGCCTAAAAATCACACGAAACATCGCCTTTTTGAGGATGTATTGGAGGCTTAGAATTCGCCGTAGTCTAGTAGATAGTATGTTGGTTTATTAGTCATCAGGCCTCGGTTCAAACCCCAGGTCAGACGAAATATGAACAAATATTTCTTCGGTGACTTCCTCTCGCATAGAGTTCTGGCAAAAATTCTAGAAGTACAAAAAATTACCATGAAAACTTTCTCAAAAACCTTTCATTCGGATTCGACTTTATACTGTAGATCACGCCACTCATGTAAAAAATTAACACACACAACATATGTAAATAGTGTGAGAAGCTAGGTCGTAATTCTGACTAAAGGATTGTAATGACCAATTATGTATTGTTTAAAGGTCTTTGGATATCATATGGATTAGTATCATCCCAAATTCAATAATTTTATTTTCTCAAGTAACCATTTATCCATAGACAGTGATAGGTTTATATAGCGATCCACATCGATCACCTTTTACAAATATGGACCCTTAAGATAATCTTAATTATAATTTTTATCTGGACCTGTCAAGCCATTTTTCCTGTTACTTTAATAAATTTTTTATTAGTCTTAGCAAAAATGTTGATATCTCCCCATTTTATAAACATTTTCATAGAACGAGGGTCAAGAGTTAAAGAAAAGAAAATCTTTAGTTGCCTGTAAACAAAATTTATTGATGAACATTTTTGCTTGGTTTTAATTCAACAGCCATAAATGCCGCAGTACAATAACATTCTTTTTATATTCAAAGTTCAAATGTTTTTTGTTTCTTTTTACACCCTACAATACCATAGAAAGTGTGAATAGGTTTTTGCTGTTGTTGGCAACACTAAGCAATATTGCTTGGAAACAATATCTTTTTTATTAGATTCAAATCGGGAATTCAAGTGAGTAATTTTTTTAAACGGAAGGAAAAAGAGTTCAAATTATTTGGGATTCTTAACATTTATACCGGCCGAAAAGCTAGTCCAACTTAAGTTGGATCTAGACTTTGAAATCTATTTCAAGGATTCTCTTTCACCTTTAAGCAATGTCGTCTAAAAAGCATGATGCTCAATTCTCTCCACTTTCTACCACCAAAGCCTCCACTTTCTTGCCTCTCCACTTTCTTGCCAAAAGCCAAGTTTGTTAAGAGAGAACATAAATTGCTTGGGATTATATTTGTTTACGCATGCAAGTACAACTAAAACATCTGGAAAGATTGATTTATAATGTTGGGGATTAATATCAAAATAATGTTAGTACACCGATAATTCTGTTACAAGTCCAACTAGTTGAATTCGTTGATAGTTTCTGATATCATTACTGTTCAGAAAGAACGAAGGAGGACGCAGGAACGGAAACAAAAAAATTACTTAACGAAACTGTAATAACATTAAGACGGTTTCAATCAGTATGGAAAAGCTTTTAAATACATATACGAGTTACTTTTAGAATATTCAATGGAAATTCTCTTGTACAAAAGGGAATTTTTGCTAATTTCACATTGGGTGCCCCACCGTTCAAGTTGGTAGTGTGATAAACCTTAAATGGCGAGCCCATAGATTTGATTTCAATCAGAAACCCTGGGTGTTTTGTGATTGAATGATTGTTGACATTATATATGATTAACTCGCAATAGAAAAAGGAAATGAGAATTATTACAAGGCAAACCCCGAGATTAATAAGATGCCAAAGATCTTTAAAAAAAACGATGTTCGTCAAACACTACCACTCTTCCCTATCTCCTATAACTATCTTTCTGTTCTTTCAACACAATACACTGCATGGATAGGAGACATCACCTAAGTGTTTGTCTCAAAACGAAAAAAAGGAAGTACGACATGTATCCATCAACAAGTGTCTTGAGGTCATATTCACAGTGTTCTGTTCTCAAATCATTAGTCACATCGATCTCTGGAATTTAACGAACAGAGAACCTATGGTGGTTTATCCATCATCCATACTAACAAAGAGAATACTCAAGACTGGGACAAACTTCTATGAGAAGATACAAAAATACACACATCTATACATACATAATTGGTCATTGCAACCATTCAGTCAGGATTATGATCTAGCTTCTCACACCACTTATGTTGTGTTTATTAATTTTAAACATGCGTAACAAGACCTACAGTTTAAAGGCGACCCCGAACGATAAATTTTTGAGACATTTTTTCATTGCAATTTTATTTACTCCTCAGAGTTTTTGCCAGAATTCTGCTGAGAAGAAGTCACCGAAGAAATATTTTTTCATTCTTCGATTTGTTTGAGATGACTGACCTGGTGTATTATGCGTATTTTTCTTTTAACAGAACAATACAATACCTGGGAGATTAGTTTAGTAGTAGTGTCCTCTTCTTGTATGGGAAAAGCTTTACTTGTGGAGCTTTTTCAGTTTCTTACTATATATCGTTTTGAGGGTGCAAAGATAGTATTCCCTCTTTCCTAGTACAAAAATTTTTTTCTCAGTTCCGGAACAATGCTAAATGTATGACCAGAGGCCTATAATCATTGATAGTTTACTTCAATCAAATTTTAAAACACAATTTATGGCGACAAATTTAAACTGTTCATATTTATCTTTCACATATATACTATATACATAATTGATCATTACTACCCTTGAGTCAGGATTACGACCTAGCTTCACACACCACTTATGTTGTGTGCGTTAATTTTTTATACATAAGTGGTGCGGCGTGCAGTTTAAATTCGACTCCCAAAGACAGATTTTTGAGAAACTTTTTCATGGCAATTTTATTAACTCTCAGAGTTTTAGCCAGAAATCTGTTGAAAGGCAGTCGCCAAAGAAATACTTTTTCAGATTTTGTTTTGTTGGAAATGTCTGAGCTAGGGTTTGAACCTTGACCAACCTACTTGACATCGGCGAATATATTTATCTCTCGGTATCATGCAAACAACTGGAATTATTCAAAAAGTAATTTTATTTCTAGGGTATAATAAGTTCAGTCTTAACCATTTGCAACTTTTCTATTTGGTTTCTTTAATTTTGGTTCTTTACAAATTTCCTTTTTTTGGAACACGAAGCAATATAAGCAAACATTTCCTTGTTTTAATTGCTTGCATTTTATATCAGAACGAATACTTGCTAAACAATTTGCTGTGTTGTTAAATATTTATTTGATTTTCAGGAAAAAAAATATTTTTAAAACATTTGAACACAAAAAAAAAAAAAAAAAAAAACAGCACAATAAAAAGGAAGATTTTATTTCAATTCCATTGGAACAATGCCTGCTTTCAATGAATTGAGGAAAGAAAAGAGTAAGACTAATAGTTTTAAAAACAAAATAAATATTTAAAATTCATTAACTTTTAGAGTTTGAGTTGAAGTATTGCGATGCTCTAAAGGTAAGTGGCTTAATACAATAAAAATATATTCGGATTATCTTAAAACATAAGCACAAGTATCATTTTTAATAACGATATTAATGCCACATAAGTGTAGTGATTAAACAATAATCAAATATTTATACTTTTTTTCTTCTTAATTACGCTTGATATTGCACTTGTAATTTTCCTTTTATTAAGTACAATACAATTTAATTATGTTTCATTTATAGTAGTGGACAGTGGACATTACATTTCATTTCATATTTCAATACTTTTCACCATTTCGTTTATCGATTATTTCTTTTTAATGCTTAATAATAATTAATATAATTAAATAAATGTTAATGCTCTTTTCCCTTTTTTTTGTTGCTTTTATTAAAGTGTACTTAACATTTATGTTTATATTCATTACACTACCAAGTACTACCCACTATCGACAGTGTACAGTGAGCACAAATGTAATGCCAACGTTAAGCTGAATCACACTTTCAGCTGTGCCAACACATGCAAGACTGTATGTACATTACTGTACTGTACCAGCGAAATTAATAAAATTCGTAGTTCGAGATTATCGTCAAAAGAAGAAAGAAAAAAAAAGAAAAATCGTTCGTTTATTATTATTTCAGTGTGTATTCTGTTAATACGTGTACTTAAGTTAATATTAATAATGGCGATAATGTTGTGATGGTTAAAAAATAAAACTTAATAATAAATTATACTTATGGTGTATTTACATGATACGCATCCACTAGATACTTTAACCATATACATTATGTATGGATAGTACATAAAATAATTAAATTAAACACAAGCCAAAAGTACTTCAGCAGCCAGCATCGAATTTAAAATATAAAAAAAAAAAAAAAATAAATAATCAATACTCTGTATATTGATCAGAAATGGATCAAAACAAAAGGTGGAAAAAAATCAATTTTAATTCGAAAATATTTCAACTCTTCTTATCACTTTTTAGTGCAATCTGTTCATTCAAATCTTAGGTTATTTACCACATTTATATGATCAACACAAATGGAACAACCCCTAGTCATATAGGGTATTGCACCGTTCTTTAGAAAAAGAATTTTGAGATGGAAAAAATATGCATATGGTTGATTGACATTAGCTTTAACCCAGATATGCCGACGGGCGTACTAAAGGAACAATCTTCGTAGTTTTCCAAAATAGCTTTATTCGGACTGATTATATTACAAAACTGAAGAAAAAATAAAAAAAAAAATATTTTTTAAATTGGATTTTGAGCCCGTACTACATGTAGGACGCTCGGCACATATGGGAACAAAATACAGTATTTTCTTGGGATTTAATTAAATTTTTTATTATGCATTATTATTATTTATTTTATAGGCGTATACTATATAAGTAAAGAAAAAACAAATTAATAAAAAAAAATTGTTTGGTGGTGTGGTACTTCACATTACATGGAGCGGCACATCAAATTTCATGCAGCGTGTAGTGGTTTTATTGTGGTAATGATTACAACGTTGCTGTTTACATTTTCCATCGTTAAGGCTACTCTTGAACCAAGTCCCATTTCCTTATAGATATTATAGATTTCCTGTTCACATACTGTAACAATAGGCTTTTCTTACAGATCGTGCTTTACCCCTTTTACTGACATACATTTGCGTTTCTTGGCCTATTGCAATAATGCAAGTGGAATGTCGTTTTCACTATCCGATTCAGTAGAATAAGAATTTCGAAAAAGCTCAGCCTCAGCATTTAATAATAGGGGAGGTAGTTTTCAAAATTCACTTCATCTTCTTATTCAGAATCTTCGTCTGTGACGTAGTTTGAGTGGGCACAATTGAAATGCCGTAAAAATTTTGCGAAAACTCCTCATCACTTTGCTCTAGAGCATTTATTACCACATTTAATGTTAAAAATCTAGAAAAGAAAAAATTTTTCTTTTTCACGATTTTAGTACGTCATTAAATACATCAACTAAAATCACATATAATTTTGTTTTTCACATATAATTTTGCCACGAATTTGTTTTTACATCTATTATAATTAAAACAACATAGAAACGCAACAATAATAAAATATGCAAATACAACTTTTTCTAACCGATTACGAGGCATCTTCAGACTTTTGCAAATTTCAAAAAACTGAAATTTTTGATTCAAAAAAATACACATAAGCAATTATCCTAGACAAAATTTGTCATGGAATGCTTTGTTGACCGTTATATTCTGTAGCACAACAAAAAGTCGATTTGAAAATTTAAAGCACAGTAAACGCAGAAACCTGAATATAATAGGTGTACTACATGTAGTACGCTCGGCATATCTGGGTTAAATCTGTTTGCATAGTAGAAGTGAGGATAAACTACAAAAAGAACAGTCTACACTCGCAAATAAATTATAAAAAAAAAATAAAAAATAATGATCATGACTGTAATTGTAATGTACTGTGATTGTAATGTAACTTAATTGCCTGCAAGGTGCATTTCCATAGGCAAAATAAATAAATAAAATGACAGAAAAATACTTCTCCTAAGTAAAAATATATAAACAAGTTGTATTAATAAATATATTTAGACAGCCTAGCATTGAATTGGATACCCTTGTTATACACATTCACTCCCTTGAACAGTAGTAGATAACGCCCATTTGGTTACAGCTACATCTGTCATCGTCGTAGCCTAGTAGGTAGTGTTTTGGCTTAGTAGACATGAGGCCACGGTTCAAAGCCCAGATCAGACATCTCCAACAAAACAAAACATAAGAACAATATTTCTTCGGCAACTTCCTCTCAGCAGATTTCTGGCAAAAACTCTGAGAATAAAATAAAATTGCAATGAAAAGTTTTTCAAAAATCTGTTGTTAGGAGTCGAATTTAAACTGTAGCTTCCTTCCGCCGCTCATGTATAAAATGAACACTCACAACATAAGTTGTGTGAGAACCTAGGTCCTGACTGAAGGGTTGTAAGGACCAATTATGTGTTTCTGTCAAATTAGGTGCCATCTACTCAGTCTGTTTTACCAAATTACCATAGAGGACCATAGGCAGCAACGTATATTTTCGGAATGAGCTCTGGAGCAATTGGCAACTGAGCCTAAATTTTCATTGAAAAATCTTCTTCAACAATGTAACCCACATCTGGATAAAAGGATTCAAGAGCAAACAAAATTGTTGAATTTAGGGCGATACCCAATAGCTAAGAAATTCAAGAGCATCCAGTGAATGCTGTTGGATATCGACTGCGGACTTACGTTCACGGTTCATATTTCTTTCTATATAGCCACACCGTCACATTATCATTTTGGCCTGTATTGTACGATCAACACACCAAAGATATTAGCTTCAACAGGACAACGCTAACGCTAAAGCTGTGTGGTAGCTATGCTCTACTGGATATTATATACAAGCGATTAGAGGGCATGGTTATCTCACGTGAGATTGATTGGCCAACGAGATTTTGAGATTTTATCCTGTTAGAAGTTCTCTTCTGGGGTTTTCGAAAGTTACAAGTATGCGCAAATAATCACAGTGAACATTACGGATGCCCTATTTCCAGAGAAGTCGTGGCCGATATTTGAACCACGTATTTGAAGTACACATAATGGCATTAAGAGTTCTTTCAAACGATACAAGAAATTATATGATGTCTCTTCACACGCTTTTTTATTTTAATTTAAAAATTTCGTTGCCCAAGGCTTCTTGAGTTTTGAGTATTGGGCTAACTTCTGATGATAAGGTCGACTCACCATCATTTTTAATGAACAGTGTCGTAAGTTAATTTCCAAATAATTTCATAAAAAGATGCCTGCACCACTAGCTGCAGTAAAAATTAAAAACTTTAAGCCTCAGGTATTTATTATAAAAATTACTATTTCATGCTTTAAAACTAGTGAATAAATTTTTCCTTTACTGTACATACGTAAGTACAGCAATATTTATTCATTCAATCAGCAAAATGTTAATACTATTTAATGGAAAAGATTAATGAAAGGGATTTAAAAAGATCCACGTACAGGTTTTTGTGCATTTCTTTATTGCAGTACTATTCTACATATGTACATACATTACAACCCTTCAGTCAGGATTACGGCCTAGCTTCTCACACCACTCATGTTGTGTGCGTTAATTTATACGTGAGAGGCAGGACCTACACTTTAACGTCGACTCCGAACGACAGATTTTTGAGAAAATTTTTAATGGCAGAAAATCTGCTGAGAGGAAATAACCGAAGAAATATTTTTTCATATTTCGTTTTGATGCCTGACCTGGGATACGAATGCGAGCTTTACGTCTAATAAGCCAACACACTACCAACTAGACTACGGCGACTTCGCACTATTAGGCCTTTGTCAACCGCCTACCGTAGATTATCTATTATTTTTAACTGCCACTGCAATAAAACCCATGTAGGAAGAAAGTACATGGTCTAATATATGGTTTTAATAGTTATGTACAAACATAAATTGTTATTGGTGGTATAAATTGTTACTGGCGGTATAAACTGTTACTGGCGGTATGTTCACGTAGAATCGTTTTCTCTTAAAAAAATAAAAAAAATCGGATTTCCAAATGATTTTATTATAATACAATAATAAATTATCGTATTGAATCCTTTTATTCTTTTTATAAATCGAATATGTCGAACGTCATTTAACCTTGCAGGAGTTAATACAATTTTCTCCTAACAATGAACATGTTCGGTCCTGTAAGATGTTCGCATTTTTAATGTAACAAGTGAAATGTATCATCATCAATATGACATGACCTGAAGATCGTACCCATAAAACTCGTACATGAAATGCAACCTTCAATACATTCATATTTTTTTAAGAATTTCCTAGAGCTAGATAACTCTCTAACACTGTCTTTTTGCTTGTAAAAAAAAGTCGTTTTATATTCGCTGATTTATTGAGTACTACAGACTGGAAATGTAAATGTCAAGTTATTCGTAAAATTAATGAGAATAGAAGCGTGGATGTGCTGAAGTCACATTTATCATGTGATTTATACTGTTCGAAAATTTATTTATTTTCTGTATTATTTCTTAACTCCAGTCTAAAGTCAGTGGTGTTGTCGAGCCGGAACGCTCCGGAACGTCGTTCCGGTACTTCCTTTTTGGACAGGAACGCGTTCCGGAACTAAAGATGATTTCTGATAACGAGAATTGGCTGACGTTTTGAAAAAAAAAAAATAAAAAGAATTTCTGATTTGATTGAGACCTAAAAAAAAAAACGCCGCCGCACCGAGCGGCCGCCTACCCAGGCGTAATTACATATACGCGTTCCGGTAAAAAAAAAATTAGCACAACACCACTGTCTAAAGTTGTATGCAGGACAAAAATAGAGGTGTCTTAAATGGTGCATAAATGGTGATTGTGTACCATGTCGTTAAACTCTTTAAACTTGAAGGTGAATAAGCTCTACAGCATCAATTACTTACAAGAGATGTTTTGTCTGGCATCCACTTACAGTAATTGATATCGGTACCAACATCGGTATCAATGACGGTCATAGTGTTCTGAATTTTTGATAAGCCTATGAAACTTTCGTTACCAATGAGTCTTACCAATTAGCCTTTCCTCCTTCCTTATTCCTTAATAACACAAAGTAAAAAAGGAACCCGTTACAGACATAAAGATTATATTTATTATACAACTGGTAGAGAGTGATAAAGATAAAATACGAAATACAATGACTATATACACTCTATTATAATCTTTAATTTTTTTTTTTTTGTTTTGTTGTAAAACCAGCACTCAGGGGATGGCCCCTACTCATGCAGTGCATTGTGCAGGTTTAAGAAAATAGGTTATAGGAAGGTGGAAAGATTTAAATGTGTTGATTTAAATTTACCAATATTGTAACTGACGGGAAAAACGTCCGCAGGAAGATCATTCCACCAGCGAGAAAATTACTTTTCTCTGTAATGCATTGTGCGGTTCACTGGGCAATCAACCACAAAAGGATGTGCTCTGCGAGAAGTACGAGTACCACGTAAAAATATGTGATCATCTGGAACCAAGCCCCTTATCTCTCGAGAACACCTCCCATTACAGTACCGATAGAACAATGAAACACACGCCACATTGCGACGATGCTCCAACGAATCAATAGAGTTGGATACCCTACTGTCATTAATAAGCACCTTCGCCCTCTCCTGTACGCGGTCGAAAAGCTTCAAAATAGACATTGAAGCACCGGCCCATACATGAGAGTTGTACTCCATCCTTGGTCTGATAAAGGTCCTGTAAATAGTAAGAAGGTCGGTTGGAGTGAAGTATTTTCTGCACCGTTTCAAAAAACCAAGGCAATTGAATGCTTCCTTCGACACTCGAAAAATGTGATCGTTCCAACGAGCTTCACAACTAATTCTCATGCCCAGGACATCAAGAGCATCCGCCTCCTCAATATTTACATTACCCATAGATACAGATGACAGAACACCAGCAATAGCATTACCCCGGTGTGTCAAAAAACAACATTGGGTCTTGCGCGCATTAAAATCGGCCCTGTTCGCGCAGCCCCACTCAGAGATTGTTATCAGGTCATTTGTGAGTGCGTCATTCATGTTCGACCTCCTTGCCCCAATCTTCAAAAGGCTAGGCCTCCGATCAAATGAATATGAATGACAAATGTTGCTGTCATCCGCAAAAGAGTAAATAGAGTAGGAGAAAGAACAGAGCCCTGCGGTACTCCTGAATTTATCCTGAACTCGTCGGAAAAGACGCCATCTATAACCACTCTAATAGTGCGATCTTTGAGAAAGCTCGATCTAAATCGAGAGAAGTGACTACCGACACCAAAAGCAATTAACTTCGCCACCAGAGCCTCATGCCAGACCCTATCAAACGCCTTTGAAATATCCAGAGCTACAACCTTGGCCTCAGCAAAGCGGTGAATGGAATCATTCCACCTTTCGGAGAGTAACGCCAAAAGGTAGCCAGTAGAGCGCCTTTTACGGAAACCGTACTGACGATCATTTAGCAAACCGTTGGACTCTAAATACCTCATGCTCTCCATCACTTTCGAAAGAGCAGAACAAACAGCTATTGGGCGATAGTTTTCAGGGTTATTAGCCTCACCCTTTTCAGGGATTGGCGTGTTATTAGCAAGCTTCCAGCATGAAGGAAAAATACCGGCACGATACGACAAACAGAAAAGCTTAGCTAATGGATGGGCCAGCGTCGAAGAGCACTGTTTCAAGACCAGTGCTGGTATACCATCCGGCCCAGAAGACTTGTTCACGTTGAGATCCGCAAGAACCCTCTCAACATACCATATTTTAGTTAAAAACTGTATATTTACAATCTTATTATGTAGGTATGTTTACTTGTTTTTTCTTACGGTCTTATGTTATTACTGAATGAAACGATAATCAATGCAGGTAAAAATTTTCCTTTTGAATGCATTTCAGCAACTGCAACAATTTTATGCCACAAGTGATTACTACTGTGATAATAATAAGCATCCTCTTTCATGTATTTACATACGTAAGTATGTAGAGTTACATCTACATTACTATACAGTGCGTAACGAAAAGGGTAAATTTAAAAAATTTTAAAGCATAAAATGCTTGTGTTAAGCACTTTTATTAAAGTTTACATCACGGTTTATTATTAACTCATTTGAACTCTTTTTTTTAAAGGTAAGATAATCTTAACCGCAAACCTCAGAACCCCAAAACTAAGAAATTGTTAAAAGGCTTGTGTGTCGGTTTTTTTTTTTATCGCTTAGTTTCAATGCTGGATAATGGATTTGTGAACAAACAAAATTGTCGACAACAAAATTGATTACACATGAGATCCATGAGATGAGCAATGTATCCCGAAAAACCATTGATAGGTGTGGATTTTGGGCTGGCGGCGTCAACGATTCATATTTCTTGGAGAACAACGTTGGCCAGACCATTACTGTCAATAGTGAATACTATTATTATTATTACTATTACCAAATTTTTCTGGTCTGAATTGAATGATTTGGTCGCCAAGGTCATGTAGTGTCAACAATACGGCGCTACGTGTGCCACAGGTCATAACACATGACGTATTCTATGCGATCTGAGAAAATCACGTCATTTCACGTGGAGATGAATTGAAAACTAGCTACCAAGATTTAAACTCGTTAGACTTTTTCGCGTGGGATTTTCTTAAGTCGACGGGCATGCTAGCAAACCTCAAAGGACAGCGGTTATCACAGCCAACATTATTGGGAACTACAAATATTTATACAACCGGCAATGCAACTGAAATTCGGTTGATTTGTGGAAATTTTCTTTTTTTAATTCGTTTAGAAAACGTTTTACTTATTCTTATTAAAACTGAGACTTATTTTTATATCTGAAAAAAATAATAAGAATATGTTATGTTAACTCATAGACTAGCTATGGACATTTTTGTTTCGTACTGTAGATGTAGGTGAACTATCCGTGATATAACAGTTTTCATACATAACCATAGAAAGACAAATTGAAAGTGTTGCGAGAGCTGTCAAAAACGTATTCGCTATTTCTTTGGGTTAAATGTGACCAACAGTTGGATTTCAAAAGAAGTTTTCAGTTTCAGTGTTTCATGACCTCGAACATTCACATTCAAATCTGGCTTTGCCTAGAAACAAAGTCTTCTGTGAAAATATATTGGATTCATGTGTTAGCTGTAGCCATGAGTAACGTTGATCATTTAATAGCTACTCTTACACAAGATGTAGTCCGAAATTCCTACAATGTTCGTTGTTAATATAATTTGGAATTTTAAGTATTCAATGGAATAAACGAAAAGTATTCAAAGAAAAGTGTCGTTCACGTTATGTTGGTTTTTTTTCTTCAGCTTGATGACTATCTTCATCAAGTTGGAAATGATTTATTTGTTACGTCAGGTTGTACGACCGACGGTGGCACGTCAAACGTAGAAATATATTTGCACAATGATACAACAATAATTAGAATGCATATGCAATTCGTTGTGATTTAATGTACAACGAACAGCTTTCAATGGTCAAATGTCCGTCATTGTAATTGCAACTCGAGATGTTTAACATTTTCATTTCGAACCAACATGTACAGTTTCCAGCACTCATCATCGTTACTTATACCAGTGCTGCCATGACTTTTGCTCATTTTGTTTGATTAATAACCAAAGGCCGCGAGAATTTAAGGAAAATTCAGTAGCCTGATGTGTTTCTGTAAATTGCAAACAACAAATGAAGATGTTCAAACGGTAGACAGACAAACAAATGATGTAAAGATAATCTTCAGTTATTATTGATACGAAGAGAATTGTCACACGCAATAAAAAAAAATGCTTTCTTTTCCTTTATTCTTTTGATTTAAGAATTCCGATTAAAAGAGCCTTCCTTTTCCTAAAAATTACAGACAATAACTCAACTTTTATTCTCTTCAAAATAAATAATTAAGACACTTCCACCATGCCGTTTATCATAAAGAAAAATTATGTGCCCTAAAAGGACATTGAAAAACGAAAAATTATTTTTACTCTGCAAGAATATAAATTTTTTAATTTCTCTATAAAATTTTCTCATTAAGATTTTTCTATTTCTAAACTTTACTAGTTTTTCATAAATTACTGTACAGCTGATATCATTTCAATTCGCAACATGACAGGCATAGAATGTTCACAAACTAATTAATGTAAATTAGCTGTGAGTGGATAGACACTGCCACTGACAGATTACATACATTTGTTGTGCTCGCATAGTGTATTATTTAGATATATAGTATGGCAGTTTGTAATTCGTCATTGAAATTTCATGAATTTTGTGTATGCATATGAAAATCATATTAAGCCATGTGGCTATAATCAATTTACTAAGAATTTTAAATGCAGATGTTTATGAAGTTGATCGCTTCGCTATATCTGTGGAGATGATTATGAAAGTGATACCCGATGAAATAAAAATTTAATATTGCTTAGACTATTTATGGGTGTGTCAGCTTATTAGACATGGAATTTTCTGTCTACTGGAAGACGACGTTTAAAAAGTTTCAAGCTTTTGTATCAAGCAACACTCGATTAATCTGTAGCAAATCGGATTACTCAGAGGGTACGTCTGTCCTTTTAAGTAAGCCGAAGTAGTCCAGTAGTTAGCAAAACACACCAAATAGTATCTTTGAAAGGCTTAGAAATGGCGGAAGATTTCTTTGTGACAATTTCTTGCTTGACAATCAATGTTTAAACCTAGGAGAACCATAAAAGGTTTTCATTTTGTTTTTCGAACTTTAAATTAAGAGTTTTCAACTTTCCTCGATAATAACTCTTCAGAGAACGGCCTGACTCCTATGAAGAAAGACAAGTTCCTCTTTGCACCAAATACAACCTACGCTTTTTTACAGATGGCGACTTATCTAGACAATGAAGTCACCGTAGTCTAGTGGGTAGTGATTTGGCTTATTAGACGTGAGTCCTCAGTTCAATCCCCAGGTCATACATCTTCAACAAAACGAAATATGAAAAAATATTCCTTTGGCAACTTTCTCACAGCAGATTTTTTGACAAAAAACTCTGAGCGTTAAATTAAAATTGCTATGAAAAGTTTCTCAAAAATCTGTCGTTCGGCGTCGACTTTAAGTTGTAGGTCGTGCCACTCATGTATAAAGGTTGAAATGACTAATTATGTATGTATATTTTTTGTATAGTTTTCTGCTAATTGACCTACCATGCAGAACATTCTAGAAAGAAATGTCCTTGTGAAAAGAAACTTGGTTTGGTGATGCTGAATTCAGCACTCTCGAAAGAGTTGTAGTTGTTGATGTTATTTTTATTATTCATTGTTAATGTTATGCTGTCTGTGGGTGGGTCAGAGAGTTATATGCGTGGATTCCTGCAGTCTCTTAATTTGTGAATTCGAAAAAGTTTCGAAAAAACCGTGATTAACATTTTTGTCTTCTTCTGTATTCGAACCTGAGATCTTAGCATCTCAGTTTGTGGTCACTCAACACTTCTACTTGTATACCCAAGTTTTAACCAAGTTTTGCAGAATTTATGAAAACTCAGAACTTTAGTCGTTAGCTACTGTGAAAACAAATTCCACACTGTTTTATTTCATACTTCACTTTAACTCGCACTCATAGCTATTTTCTGCTGAAGATTTTATTGACCTTAACTAGGTTTTCGTTACAACTTTTAAAAAAATTGATTAATTAAGAAGCAGTTGTAGTGTCAAACTATATTCTTCTATAAATAGGTACACTTTTTCCATTTTATTTCATATAAACGCTGGCTTATGGTACACCTCGTTCACATTTTGTTGATTTTGAAAGCTTCTCTATCTGATAGGTGACGCAAGGTTCAACCCTTACACAGGCTAGCTAACGGAACACAGAGCATTCAGTACGCAATGTCGGTTGGCGATTTTCGCAACACATTTTCATTTTATCTCAGTTTTGGTTAGGTTAGGTCGAAGTGGTAGCTTTGATTCACAAAGCTCACTTGAGCACACATAGCGGCCCGTTGTGACGCCACAAGTAAGCGCAGTTCCTGTAATAACCAAATTCCACCAAACTAGGTCAGTTGATCAGTGCAATGGTTGCACATTAAAAGCACGACTACACTACGCTGAAAAATTAGCCTGAAAGTTTAAAAATGAAGCTATATCCCTGAATCAATGGATGATAATTCCGTTAAGCTGACAAGGAATGAAGAGCCAAACCTATATCTACATCTCTCAAGAGATGGGCATTGACAAAGGAAGTGGATAACAGTTTCCTCCTCTTTAGCAGATTTATACCCACTGCAGAAGTTGTTAGATAGGAGCTGCAGTTCTTCTGCATGTCTTCTCATAACGCAATGACCTGTAAGCATGGCCACTATGATCAAGATGGCATTACGATCAAGTTCGAGTAGATGGTTGGTGCCCCCTCTATCCATCGTAAGCCTAGTGAGTCTGACAGTTGAGCAATATTCCTTATTGACCCAGGATGGGTTGGTATTCCAAAAGAATTTTCGCCCAATGGCCAATTTACACGCGAAATGGTGTTTGACCAAGAAAAGTTCTGCCTTATTGCAGTTTTACAATTCAAATCGGCCGGATTGTTGTACTTTCTTCATTTGGTCAATTAATTCTCTGACTGCTGGCTTACCACTGATGCTTTTACATATATGTATGTATGAACATTTAAGTTTTTTTCAAAAAAGTTCTAATTGTACTCAATACAGACATTTCACTTCAACGAAAAAGTAAATAAAAACCGACATTTTGTGTTAACACTTAAAAGCCATATACGAGTACTAAAAGTAAAATATACACGCTGTTTTACATCATGTCAACAAGTTCAAGTCACGTTTTGTAAAAGAATATTTTAATTGACATGGAAAGTTTAATACCTTCAGAACGCAATGAAATTTATGTTGGGTGGATTTAAATTACAAACACTACAACAATAAGAGTTTTCAACATGGCTACAACAACAAAAATATTAAGAGAGAAATATTTCAAGAATAAAATAAAGACAGTAATTAACACAGTTTTATTGTAAAAACCTTTTATATCCATAAATCACCCCAAGGAATTGCATCATCTTCAGATGATCATCAAATACCTACACTCATACACAGACAGACACACACATGCACATTTACGAAATGAAATACGTACAATAACAATAAACTATACACGCTCATATAAAACGCATTCAGAAACTCGTACACTCATACATATACACATTAAGAGAGAAAGAGAGAGAGAGAGAGAAAAGAAATGCTTTTCACATAGAAACGTAAGAATAAACGACTATTCTTTACCACTCTTGTACTAAAACGAACCACTAACGACATGTGCTGCAGGACAAACCTTAAGAGTTTAGTGTACTTAACATGAGTTCCTCTTCTCTTTTCCTGTGTGTACCCTCTCTATCTGATACTTTTCGCTGTCCTTTGGTTCTTACTACCACTACTATTTTTAAAATTTTTTGATGAGAGTGCAGAGTATATTTAACAACAAAAACGATAAATAAGAAGAAGAATAAAAAACAACAACAACAACAAAAAATATTAGAAGAGATTATTCTTTAGCAAAGATACTGGTTTATGTGTTAGTAAGTTATACACATGGTACGTACGTATGTATACATGTGTGTACACATGAGAGTCTGTATGCAAGTATGAGTGGTGACGAGTGGTTTGTGAGACTTATGATGATGACAATCATAACTTTGTCATCAAGTGTATACCCAAAAGCATAGAAAAATCTATGTTTGATGATTGTAAATGTAACAAAAGGCAACACAAAGAATAAAAACCCCAACCAGCACAAAAACTTACAAGACCCGCACATAAATACATTCACATAAACCTTTATATACATATACAGACGTAGACGTATACCATATATTACATGCAAGCAAATAATAAAGAGTCTAAAGAGAAATTGTAACTTATCCAAAAGATATGCGGCGTTGAGTTCCTAATGCATACACATACACGCACACAAAGCATTGTAAGAGAGAAGGACAAACTAAAAGCGTTAGAATAAAACGAAATAATTTAACGCTACGTTTACATTGTTGAAGTACTACTAGCATACAAAAGTAGCATTTTGTAAAAGTATTACAGAATTATGACCTAGCTTCTCACACCACATATGCTGTGTGTGTTAATCTACAGTTTAAAGTCGACTCCGAAACGACATATTTTAGAGAATCTTTTCATGGCAGTTTTATTTGCTCTCAGAGTTTTTGCCAGAAATCTCCTGAGTGGCAATCGCCGAAGAAATATACTTTCTTCAATTGTTCGTAGTCAACATTAAAGTATAGGTGCTGCTACTCATGGATAAATTTAGCACACACAACATGGGTGTTGTGAGAAGCTAGGTCGTAAACCTTACTAAATGGCTGTAATGACCAAATAAGTGAAAATATTTTTTAAGTCTTCACTGTATTTGTCTATTCGCCTACTATTGTTACGATGTCGAACCCTACGGTTATTATAGCATCTACCGCAGGCATGAGAGTGTTTAAATACTTTATTTGTTGAGAACTATATAACAGGCAACTTTCCTCGATCCGCAGATGGGAAATAATAAAATTATTTCTGTAGATATTTTAAAATTGGTTTCTGAAAAAAGGAGAATTCAAACAGTTGCACTCTATATTAACTCAGACTTAAAAAAGAAGATTTGAAACTAATTATTGCGTTATGAACTTAGAAATCGTAAACTGTCTGTTAAATTTTTTTCCGATATTCGACACTATTTTTTAGTTTTATTCACCTAAATATACATCTTACACTATGTAGTTACTCGGGTGTATTTTCTCTGTAGCACCGTGTTATTTTAATCAATAGATAGGGAGTTCTGGCTTACACATACATACATACATAAGTGGTCAGCCCGGATTACGGTCTAGTTTCTCACACTATTTACTGTTGTGTTTAAAGTCGATTCCGAATAACAGACTTTTAAGAAACTTTTTCATGGTAATTTTATTTACCATCAAAGCTTTTGCCAGAAATCTACTGATAGGAAGTCGCCGAAGAAATATTTTTATTTCGTTTGTTGTTGATGGCTGACCTGGAGTTTGAAGCGAAGCCTCATATCTAATAAGCCAACACACTACCTACTAGACTATAGTCTAGTATAATAGCTGCCTCTGTTTACATTCCTAAATGCTTGCTGATGCCGCGAAAAAAGTTTTTAACATGCATATTAATACTCGAAGCGGTCAGTTAACCTCTACAGCATCCTCCATACTTATTGGTCAAAAAATCGTTAAGAGGAATACTGGAACACCAAACTCTTTTAAAAATAAAAACCACTCTTGTGTCCTGCCAAGCACCCATAGAAAATCTACGACAGATATTAGGCAATGATGAATGAAACATTCTGGAATATCATAGGAGGTCTAAATGATAGTGTCGACGCTATACCAGACATACCTTGTGTCAAAGCAATGGACTGAAAGAAATTGCATAGTTCCATGGTTGATATCTCTTATTAGTAAGTGCACAGCAAACGTACTGTTAGCGTACGTATATGGCGATAAGCATGAAACCTGTAACGACACGTTTCCGTTCGGGTGCTGGGGTAGTTCAGCGGCGTCCAGTGGTTACATAAAGAAAAGACATTTCCTTGTAGATTCTAAGCTATTTATTTACAATAACTTAAAATAGCTTACTTACTACACTACGTTAGGGCTACATAGAAGGAAAAATTAAGTTTAATATTAGGCCGGCCAAATAACGGTTCGTCAAATAGCAGTGTCAGTCATGTCAACCAAAGGGGAATGTCAGAGCAACAATCAAATGGCCTACGCACAGGATGATTGTGGTCCTGAGGTCTCCGGTGTCTGTCCAGTCACAGTTGCCAATGTCAAGTCAAAGTCAACCAAAGGGGAATGTCAGAGCAACAATCAAATGGCCTACGCACAGGATGATTGTGGTTCTGAGGTCTCTGGTGTCTGTCCAGTCACAGTTGCCAATGTCAAGTCAAAGTCAACCAAAGGTGAATGTCAGAGTAACAATCAAATGGCCAACTCACAGGATGATTGTGGTTCTGAGGTCTCTGGTGTCTGTCCAGTCACAGGTTCGTCAAATTATCGTGTTAGTTGAGTCAACCAAAGGGAAGTGTCAGAAGAACAATCAAAACGGCCTACGAACAGAATGATTGTGGTTCTGAAACCTCTGGTGTTGGTCCAGTCACAGTTGCCAACGTTTTACCGGCGGTAAACAAGTTACAAGTGTGGGAGAACCACACCACCCGTGACCTGCTTATCTTTATTAGCATGGTTGATGTGCTCTTTTTCAACCAACCTAATGATGAAATTGATATACCGTCCTTATTTTGCCTTCGACACATGAGAAATATGAATAAAATAAAATAAAATAAATAAGAAAAAAAAAACTTGACAAATGTAAATGTCATATACTTTTAAAGAAAGTAATAAAATGAATATTTACAGTGTGAGGGGGACAGATAGGCAAGACTATTTCTTCTTATTAGTTCAGTTGCTTTGTTAGTAGAAATAAAAAATTAAAAAGTCACATTTGCTTAGTTTAGCTACGACAAAAATTAGAATTTAAATCACATTGTTTGGTGCAAAATTATCTAAAGCGTGGACACGACGTTAATTGTGAGTCATACCTTAATGTCAAGTTTTTTACCCAAATTGATTTGAAAACATTTTTTTTGTTTCATTGTTTAACAACCATGGAGAGGTACACAATTGAATAGCGCGTTAAGATTGTTGAAGTCTTTTACGAAAATGGGCATTCAAATCCAAATTGATTTCGTAGACTTCGTGATGTTTTTGTTCGATCAAATGTGTCTACAATCGTAACAAGTGAGCAAAAATTTCCACAAACTAGGTATCTAGAAAATATATAAAAGCATCTGCTATTATTATCGATAGAGTGGCAAAAGAGTCGTCATCCTCGATTTGTCGTCAACATCCATTGGACGTCAATCTCGTTTTGTTGTCCTGGTCAACAATTGATCATCACTCAAATCGAATTTCATATAAAAGTTTGAATTTACAGGCATTCCAGATTCAATTGACTCAAGAGCTGAACCCTACTAACCATTTCAAGTGGCGTCAATAGTATTGATTGGTGATATTACAAATAAAATAATCCCCAGCGGCGACACAGCAGGAGAACTGGATAGCCCTGGCATCAAAGATATCAAAACAGTTTTCGCTACGATCGGGCGTTACTTGGGACCGAAAATATAGCCAACAAATCTGCCCATTTTTTTTACATGAGTAAGTAATAAGTGCTATTTACAAATCGAGAAAATTCGTACCAAAAATGGATCTAATGGCCTGGCTATCCATGGTCCTAAGGATACCAAGACAGGTTTCCTTACCATCTCGCGTTACTTGACACCGGAGATATACTCGACAAATCTAATTGTTTTTTCAAAATAGCAAATAAGACTATCGTACTCTTTATAAATAGGAGTTGATGACCAGCATTTTTTTGGTCGATGATTTGCTTTTTTTTGACCCATGATTGATATTTTTTTGGCCGCTGGCATACATTTTTTTGCATTTTTTGTTAATGAGTTGCATTTTTGGCCGATGACTTTCATTTTTTGGTCAATGACTTTCATTTTTGACTGATTACTTGCATTTTTTTGGCCGATGACATGCATTTTTTTTGTCGATGACTTATATTTTTTGGCAAGTGACTTGCATTTATTATCCCATGAGTTTTTACAACTGATGGTTTAAGAGAGATTAATAAAAATGTCCCCTTTTTCCACTTCCATAAATGTGTTGTCCCTCTAACACTTCTTTATCTTCCTCAGGTGATGAAGGCATACCCAACAGTTCATCAACAATATTTGTTACACGTAAACATTCGGCTGCTGATCAAATCCGTATTTGAAAAAATCATCATGAATAAGTTATTAAAAAAAAAAAAAAAATATATATTTTTAAGGACTATTAATAAAACCAAAAACAAAACGTAAAAAAAATTTTATCTGTTATATTCGCCACTGTGATTACTTAGATGGCAACAAGTTCAACATATTAGCACTGACTGAAGGTAATATTTTTTATTGAGGTAAAACAAAATACATTTCTTGACAGAAATACTAAAAGTGAAATCTGAGTCTCAGAACTCATGGGCAAATCACTTCACTCTTATTTTTGTACATCTTATATGAGGAAAAAATCACAGAAAATCTGTTCATTTATTTATTTACTTTTTTAAAAATCAAAATCTAAGAGACATTAGTGTTATAGTTACTAACCAAAATTTATTTCCTAAAATCGATATCAAAAAAAACTCATAAAATATTTGGGGGACATATTTTTATATTTCATTTTAAATTGTGTGTGTTTTTCAGCTTTAAAATGCATGCCACAGAGCTTAGAGTATAGAAATGTGTTTCTAAACATACAGTGAAATGTACATATTTATCCTAGCACTACCCAGAAAAATGGCCATTTGAAGTAGAAAAAAAAAACAAAAAAATATAAAATTTATAAAATATTTAAATAACTTTGCCATACGATTTATATAAAATTCCAAATAAAATTTATAGGCAGGTTATATGTAATAAAACTTATTCGATCGTTGTTGTCCCAAAACTCATAAATGTATACATATACAAATTGAGTGTGTGTGTGTTTGTGTGTATAAAATATAAAGACTAACAAAAATTCATATACAACAACAACAGCAGCTTTACTATTAGCATCAATAGCAGCAGTAACAGCAGCATCAACAAAAACAAATACCAACAACAAAAAATGAATTATTAAACGAAAATGGATTATTTATCGATTCAAAGTAATTGTCTGAGAGCTTAAAATAAAGTTAAGCTAATATTTTCAAATAAACGCCTATTAAAACATTTAGTACATGCTGGGCAAGATAAGTCATGGTCACACACACAAACATACATACATACACACACAAATACCTATGCACTTACTAACTAACACTAAAATATTTACATACAATCACACTTTCATTTACATGTACTACTTGCATACATATATTTACTGTGTACTATTGGTATTGCAGAGTGTGGCATAAAATTTTATTTAAGGCTTCTAATAATGACACACACACACATACATACACATGCATACATTTGCATTGGAAATACAAACAAAAGAAAAGGACAAAACAGCAAACAAATTCTGTGAATGAACGGAGCGAACAATGTACCGGTACAATAACCGACAATTGGGACAAAAGTCTAAGCGCATTTCATAAAACAAGAATTTATGGTTGGCAACGATAACCTACAAATACACTCAAACTCACTCTCTCTCTCTCTCTTTTTCACTCTCATAAACATACACCATTAAAATGAATGTATTTTTTGGGGGGAGGGGAGGTTTTTGTTTTTCGGCAGCCACAAACAAAGACCAGAGATGACCATTATCGATAGAGGTCGTTGGCCATTAAATTCCTAAAAAAATAAAAATCAACATCAGAGTGAATCTATGTATGTACATATGTATTCAATGGAGAGTAGCTGGCTGGTGGCAAGACTTAAAGTGTAAATAATGAAGGAATCTATTTTGCGAACAATAGAACGAAATTGATTATTTACAAACCGGGGCAAATACAAATTTGTTTTAATTCGCATGGCTGTGTCATTACTTTTATTCATAAAATATTATTTTTTATTTTATTTTCTGTGTAAGAAAATCTTCTTCTATCTTCTGTATTAAAATAGCCGCAAGAAATTTTGCTCAATAAGTCACTGTTTAGGTGACTTTATTTTTGGTTTAAAAATGTAAAGCAAATCAAAAGTATGCCTTATGGCCTGTGTGCTAAATTCTGTAGAGAATATGTATGACAGCAACAATCCTAGTATAAGTAAACATTTTTCTTATGGAAATTTTTAATTTTTACTCAACAACTTAGAATTGTTCTTTTATAATCGAGTAAAAGAACATAACAATCCTTAAATGAATTAATTCACGTTTTTTTATTACCCAAACCTTGGTTCAAACCCCGGCTCCAACTAAACAAAATATGAACAAATATTTCATTGGCAAGTTGCTCACAGCTGATTTCGGGCAAAAAATCTGCAACTAAATAAAATTGCCATGAAAAGTTTCTCAAAAGATCTTTCGTTTTAAGGGTTCGTTTTTAAAAAAAATTGTCTCACATAAAATTAATAACACATGAGCAACTAGTTCGTTTCTAGATGTCTATGGTCTGTTATAGACAGTGTGAGAACAGATTGGCTGCTGGGATTGGATAATGCCAGTTTGGGGTTAGTTATCGGTTTTATCACGGGGCACTGCGAGATTAAGTCGCTGACGGGGATCTGGAATAGATCTCAGCCGGACTATTGCAGGGTATGTTGCGATGAGGAGGAGTTGGAGACTGTCGAGCACTTCCGCTGTAATTGCCCAGCCCTTAGTAAGTTGACGTTGACCATTGGCATTGGCTTCTTTGAGGGTTTGGATTCTGTGTCGAGAGTCGACATCAAGGCTCTCCACAGATTCATTAGTAGCTTGATCTGGTTGAGATGTACTAGGGCTTCATCAGTATAGTCGCGCTCTCCCTTTATCTTTTGTTTGGTCTGTGTAATCCTTCCGCTTCCCTTTTCCCTTTCCTACTTCCACTCCTTTTTCCTATCCCCTCTATTATCCTTCCATTTTAAAGACGTTCCGTACAATGGACCATTTCGACCTCCGGGTACTGTACTTGTCTCAATTGACAAGTACACGTCCTTTAACCTGAAACTTGTTCGTAAGCCTGACTAAAGGGTTGTAATGATGTTTTTATTACCCGAACAAAAGTCACAAAATTTGTTATCTTCAATGCAATGGATTTTATCATACAGGTACAGAGGTCACATAAGTTTGGCAATGAATTTTTTTTATTTTTTTCGGTGGGTTTTTCGATCACCACCAGAGGTTCAGCATCTAATCATGTCGTAAATTTAATTGATACTTTCGGAATTGTAGCAATTGTTTATGGCGATAGTTATAAGAGTTTGTAAGCAACAGCAATGATTTCTGCAAAAAGATTAATTTTTCATGGCCTAATACTCGTATGCTCTATGAAAAGGAGAATTATTCTTGTAGAGGACATTCCGTTACATTATCGTTAAATATCAAATCAAATTGCAGCAAAGCTGTTCTATTTTAATAAACTCGGATATCTTACTGCCACCCAGAACCAAGTCGTCGTAGTCTAGTAGGTATAGTAGTATGTTGCCTTATTAGACGTTAGGCCACGCTTCAAACCTATCCAACAAAACGGAATATGAAAAATATTTTTGTTCGGCAATTTCCTCACAGCAGATTTCCAACAAAAACTGTGAGAGTACATAAAATTGCCATGAAAAGTTTCTTAAAAAATCTATTTTTCGGAGTCGACCTTAAACTGTAGGTCCTGTCACTCCTGTATAAAATTAACACACACAACATGAGAAGTATTAGAAGCTAAACCAATTATGTATGTATGTATGTCACAACCAATTTTACCATCAAAATAAATAAAATAAAATAGTAATGAAATGTAGATGTAACGAGGTATTCCTAGCACTAACGAAGCATTTTTACTGTGTCTTTCAACATTTGAAAAATAAGCGTGTTATTAAGACCATCTTATTAAATGCTCTTTTTCAGAATATTGAACGCTTCAGAATATCAATGATTACATCACCCACAGTTAAAAATTACACATCGTGAACATCATGCCACACCATCCAGTGGCTTTAGATCGATTAAATATGAAAGAAAGTTGGTTTAGTCAAAAGAATGGATAGTTTTAAAAGGAATAGAAAGTACCCAGCATTCCCTCAACTCATCTCTTAGGATTGCATTTCTAACAGCGCATGCAGTGCGTTTCATGAAAATAATCGATATAATGGGACTTTTATATCAGGGCATGCAGAGCGTTTCATGAGAAACATCGAGATTACTGACAGTAAGTTTTCAAAGACTGGCCCATGCTAAAAAAGAATATAAGAAAATATTTCTTCCAACAAGAGGATCGTTCAACAGTCCTCTGGCAAAAACCCTCAGGAGTAAGAAATAGTGATGCAAAACCTACTGAAATCAGCTGTTCGGGTTCAACGTTAAGCTGTAGATAGACTCAGTAATGGACAAAATTTACGCCCGGTGTGAGAAAGTAGGTAGTAATACTGTCTAAAGAATTATAAGTGTCAATAATGTACGTATGTATGTATATATGTAACATTAAAACACATTAAAGTTTTAAATACATTGAATTATCGGTATAAACCCCTGCTTGAGTTTGATTGTAAGCCATTACAGTTAATTCCCTCCTGTTCAAATGAGAAGTTCTCGAAGTTTGTCGTTCGATAACGTCCGTCTTGTTGAAGGTAAACGTATGTTCGCTGAAAAGATTTGGGTCTGTTAGCAACTGACCCTTATTTTCATTTCTGGATTTCTGGATAAATGGGTACAAGGAAAAACAAAATTGTCCAATATAGCACGATATGAATCCACATGAAATCCAAGAACATTTAAAGCATTCCGGAAAGGTTACAATTTAGTCTGAACCGGGCTGACAATATCATCATCGGTTCATTTTTCATTGAGAACGGCGGTGGTCAGGCCATCACTGTCAGCGGCGAGCACTGTAGGTCGATCATTTAAAGTGAATTGACTGGTCACCAATGACGTATGGTTTCAACAGGACAATGCTACGTGCTCATGTCACATTGGATGTTCTGCACAAGCGATTCGAGGCCATGATTATCTCACCTGAAGGTGATAAGAACCAAGAACGAGGGATTTGATAAAACTTTCTTTCCATTTTTCTTCCATTTTTTCATCCATTTTTTTATATTTTAAATTTAATCAATCGACAATGAAAATTTAATTCTTTTCGTTATTTTTGTTTGTTTGGTTAACTTTAATAGTGTTTCCAAACTTAAAGGTTCCGATGTTCTGCAAACTAATCCCAACAAAAGAATATCCATTGCATTTGCCATAAAAATCGATACTCTGACAACATGTGTGACGTTGGTGTTCGTTCTACTGTCTTCGTTTGTCGAATGGAATATTTTCACTTCACACATGTGAACACAGTTAAATTAAAAATTCTTCAAAAAAAAAAAAAAAAACAGCAAACAAAAAAGAAAGCCTCATGCACATTGTTGTTTACCTTTGAAATTCTTACAAAAAAAAAAAATAGAGGAAGGCAGAATGCCTTTTTCATCTAAACGTGCCTTGATTTCTAACTAAAAACCAAAACCAAAGTGAAAGAAACATTTCAGTTGGGGCTTTGGGTAATTATGACAATTTCAATACCCTAAGCCATAGCATTTGCTTTGAAATTTGCCAGCGATAAACTATATGTATGATGAGGTATACGAGTATCTACTAACCATTAACTTTTCTATGGAATTTGTTTGAAATACATGTACAGTGTATAGAGTATAGAGCTTAACAAGTTCCTCCAATTCAACATTTTCACATTTCACATGCATATGCATGCATTTTCTCTGGCATTGTGTCACAAAGCATTTCCATACGATTACAATAGCCCTTGTAGCGTATAACAATCTGATATTCTATGCCAATTCATATTCAAATGGGTTTTCATGAGCATTCAGTAGTAGATCCTTGTGCAATTGTTCTTTCAAAAAGTCATGTGTATGCACAATTGTCTGTCTAGTGTTTAAATGTAGTGTAATGACACAATGATTAGGAAAACTTACGTAAAATAAGAGAAGAGTTCTACTTACATCATCATCATCATCAGCAGCAGCAGCATCAACATTATCATCTTCGTCATCTGTATGAATGAATACATTTAGTTTTAGAAAACGTTCCTATTTTCTATTTGGTTTGGTAGTTTAACAAACAAAATCTATGAATGAATTAACTTTTGCTCATTTTTGCCATTGTTTTAGGCGATGACAGTGTTTTAGAAATTTCGTATACCTTAAAGATTTGCTATTGAAAGTGTAGTTATCGATAAATTAATGTGTAAAATAGGGGTATATTACGTATAATGTAAGTTATTTATTTACTCTTAGAGAAATTTATAAAAAATAATTATGGCTTCCAGTACACCAGACGTATACTCAACATTTATCTCTCCAAGTTTGCCAGGGAATTGCCTTATGTTTGCGGAAACTTTCGCCAAACACTATTAAGTTCGTTTGAAGCAATTATTAATACGAAAATACGATCACATATGAGGCCTTAATGTCCCAAAGACATTTAAAAACAACTAAAAGGACTGTGGTTGGAAATATTTCCCTCAGCTGCCTTAAGTCTACTCCCATTGACTGCTATATGTTGCAACTAGCTTAGAGCAATTCAGCAAATTGGCTTGATTCAGTTGGGGCGTTATGTTGAAAAACGACAAAAGTGCAAAATAAATTCCATGAAACCAGACTCGACAACCAAATCAACTTCTAAGTGAATTATATTTAACGTGGAGTTAATACTCTGAGTTTAGTCGTCGACGTGGTATAGTAGGTAGTGTGTTGGCTTATTAGACGTGAGGGCACGGTTCAAACCATCTCCTACCTAACGAAATACGAAAAAATATTTCTTCGGCGACTACCTCTCAGCAGATTTCTGGCAAAAACTCTGAAAGTAAATAAAATTGCCATCAAATGTTTCTCAAAAACATGTCGTTCGGAGTCGACTTTAAACTATAGGACCCACCACAACATATATGAAATTAACACTTGCAACATAAGTAGTGAGAGCAGATACGTCGTAATCCTATATATAATATATATAATACTCTAAGTTTACTAGGACTTGAAAGGATTCCATTACTGACAACGATTCATTCATTTTCCTCAGGCATTTGTACATTCTATCCAAGTTGAGTTGATCACATCTTTTATTACCCTGAACTTCTGCTTGGAGGTTATTCTTGAGCTTTCCAATAAACTTAGATTATTGCATTCTTTGGCTAAAAACTCCCGATACCGAGCTCAGTTCAAAACCTATCGGTGTCCATTGGATAGTTAGAGAACAGGCAGTCAGACACTGGCTGCATTAGATCAGGAACTCCTCTACTAAATTTTATATTCGACTGGTTCCCCATTATTCTCACCTTAGTGTCCAAAGCTCTGATTTGTGCAGCGGGCTTAAATCCAATAGAACTTCTAGCATCACTGTAAAATAGGTTTACAGAGTCGTTATTCTACCAAACACACTCTAGTTTCTGTATACTGTACAACTTCGTTAAACACGACTTATTGGTCTGAGCATCATGGTTGGTATACATCCAGTGTATAATCCTTGGATTACATCCCTTGAATTTCCGTACAGACCTTCTCCATTTCATTACGCCATGTGTGACCTTTACTGAAATGCTTCCTTTATGAGCCGGCCATGCAATGATATTCCGAGATATTTTACCCTTAGTTTCCATGATATTGTTTCAATCAGGAATTCAATATCTTTCCATTTGGGAAGTTTCTCAAGACCACTGATATGCATCATCGACTTACAATCTCAAGCCGTCTTCGATTTTCATTCATTTTCTTCAAATGTTGCTTCAGCCATTAGAACTATATCATCTGAACATATCAGACATTACAACCCTTCAGTCAGGCTTACGATCTAACTTCTTCTTTCATTTATGTTGTGTGTATTAATTTTGTACCTGAGTATCGGGACCTACAGATGTTGGAGAAACTTTTCATTGCAATTTTATTTATTCTCCGAGTTTTTGCCAGAAATCTGCTAAGATGAAGTCGCCTAACAAATACTTTTTCATAATTCGTTTTGCTGAAGACCTAACCTGGGAATTTGAACCGTGGCCTTACTTCTAGTAAGCCTACACACTGCCTACCAGACTACGGCATCTACATCAGAGAGTTTATTAAGAGTTTGTCCAGAATCAAGCCAAAGAATCCAAAAGAACCCCAGACAGTGAGTATTCTGTGGTTATGTCAATCCTCATTATTTCATTCCATGCATTTGTATCCGCAACTCCAATGTCCAGCGCAGGCTTTATACCCTTCTATTTAACGCCCTATTTATACTTCTCATGAGGACTGTTGTCAAATATGCGCTCTATATCAAGAAAGACGCAGAAAGTCATCTTCTTCACTATCAAGGACTCCTGAATATGTTTCTTTAAAGCAACGAAGTACATGTTGTCTAGGAATATAAACAAAGTAAAGCCTGTCGATATTATGACCCACTTAAATTCTTAATTGTTGTTAATTTGCCATCATTAGACAATTGAAACACTGTGCATAAAATGTACCATATAATGCAACGATGACTATTACTACTACTACTCTTGCCACTACTACTACAACTGCTGCATTGATCACTTGTTTATCTTCGATGACAATAAAAATGTCTATTCATTAAAGTCGTATTGCAAAATCTGAAAGTACAATTGAAATCATGTTAAGCACAGAATGTTACAGAAAACAACAAAAACAAAAAATGAAAAAATGCTGCAGAGAAGAAAAAAAAAAAAGAAATGAAATGGAAATGGAAAGAGATCGTATCGCATGCATAATGAATGAATGTGTGTCAGTAAGGCACATAATGCTTAAAACATTATTTCATTACAATGCAATATAATTTACGTATTTACATACATATTTACGTACATATGTATGGTATTCTTGGTGAGTTGAGTTGAACCCTTTTTAAATTGCAATAATTTATCAAATCCAACTTAATTTGTTTAATTTATGAAACAACAAAAGAGAACAACGATTTGCTTCAAAAAAAATTTTTTTAAAAAATTGTAGCAACAGAAAGCATTTCTTTCTAATTCATAAATTCGCATAATATTGCATTTCTATGAAATTTAAACGAAATAAAGCAATTCTTTAACGTTAATTTAAACCAGAAGAATGGCAAATTGGAAGTACATTCAATTATAAAAAAAAACTACATACGAAATTGCATACAAAACCTAAAGCAGACTTTGGCTAAATATTACCCATTGGTCCTATCAATGTTAATAGAAATAATCAAAAAGGATAAGGAATACTTAAAGGATATTTTTAAAAATTCAGCAATCTAAATAGTTTATATAAAAAGCACGCAATGTTAAGTGTTATGCTATTTAGCAGACAACAACTGTTAGATTTACGTATACGGCTATAAACTAATTGTAAACCAAAAAGTGGAATAAAGAAACAGCTGCATAAAGTAGTTAGTTTTAGTAATCGCACAATGGTACCACATTGCATAGCACAAATGCATGTACACGCATACAAACATGCATACATACATACAGTGTGATACGAGGCTTGGAAAATTTCTCTACGGAAAATTTCAAATTAAAGGTTTAAGCTCAAAAAACTTAAATATTATTCTAATCACTAGGAATAGGCATAAAATATTTTATTTTTTATTAGAATAAAACAAAAATTTAAGACTCAATTCAATTCAATGTTATGCCCTCGTAAAACAATATTTTCACAGTTCCCTGCAATTTGACTTGCATATAAAATTATATATTTCACTTTTATACAATATACATACATATACATATACATATGTATGTATATACATATACATATGTATGTATATACGTTTAAACAATTGGTACAGACATACTTACATATGGGCAATTTCGTGTCAAGTGACCCAATTTTTAAAATCGATGTCTTCCGATTTGGATGAAATTTGCACCAAGGTTAGTACTATTGGATAGTAGGACAGACGCATCCCATTAAGTGACCACAAAGCTCTTAAAGGAAAAGAACTAAGCTTTCTTTGAGCAAAAAAAAACATCCATTAAAAAAAATATAGTGCATATGGTAAAATTTAAAACTTTGGTTTTAAGTTAAAATATTTTTTTTATAGATATGGATCTTGCTACTAAGTGCCCACAAAGATCTTAAAGGAAACGGTCTAAGTTTTCTTTGGAGGAAAAATAAAAAAAAAATCTATTTCGAAATAAAATGGGGGAAAATGGAAATGGTACATGTGCCAAATATTGAAAAATCTTATTCTTGAGTTAAAAAATAATTTTTTTGATAGATATCCCACTCGAATCCCATTAAGCGATTATGAAGGACTTAAAGGAAATTTTATAAGCTTTCTTTTAAGCAAAAAAAAAAAAAAAAGGGCCCAAATTGAAAAAAAATTAAAAAAAAATTAATTTAAAAAAAAATAAAAAAAAAAATTTTTAAAAAATTAAAAAAAATATTTTTGGAAAGACTGAAGAAATTGCTATCTAATATCCTTTGGAAAATTTTTGCTAGGACCAATAGGTGAAAAGTTACACACATTTTAAAAAAAACCCTGTATAACCAAAATGTCCAACTTTGACCCCCTCTAACTCCAGCAGTTCTTCACTGATAGGGCTGAAAATTTGTGCCTACTATCCAATAGTACTAACCTTGGTGCAAATTTCATCCAAATCGGACGACATCGATTTTAAAAATTGGGTCACTTGACACGAAATTGCCCATATACATATATGTTCTTATATAAAATATTCCTATGCAAATGCATACATATGTATTCATATAGTTTTTGGGCACTGTATGATTTAGTATAAAAACGGCTATTGCAACATGCGTTAACGTACCACACCATTTTCAACAATGTTTTATTGTCTGCAGGCTCCCTGCAGTAATGTTAGACTAGAAAAAAGGAGGCAACACTTTTTCAGTTCGCTTCACTGGGAAGATTGTTGTACTTCCCTAGGAAAGTTTGAAATAAATATTACTCAAGATGTGTAATACACTTGGAAAAATTTTCATATCCAGTTTTTATCAAATGGCGGTTACAAGGACAGACATACTTCATACATTTAAACATACATAATTGCACACATCCTTCAGCCAGGATTACAACCTAGCATTTCACACCACTTATATTGTATGTGTTAATTTTTGAGTGAGTGGCGAGACCTACAGTCTTAAGTCGACTTCGAACGACGGACTTTTGAGAAACTTTTTCATAGCAATTTTATTTTACTCTCAGAGTTTTTGCCATAAATCTGCTGAAAGGAAATTGTAAAAGAAATATTTTTTTATATTTCGTTTCGTTGGAGGAATCTGACTTGGCATTTGAACCGTGGCTAACATAGTACCCACTAACAACAGCAACTTACAAGGACAGACATACCCTCTGAGTATTGCAATTTGCTACAGCTAGAGCTCGAGTGCTGCTTGATACAATATCTGAAATAGGTTTAAATATCAAATTGAATTGTCAACATACCAGCCTTCTAGTAGACAGAAAATTCCAAAAGTTACGGACTAAGGAGTGATAAAAAAAATGACTCCAACTTGACACAACACTCCCATACTATTTTTACTATTTTAAACCTTTATCATACTGTAGCATCTACTTCAAATACAAATTTTAATTGACAAGAACTACTTCAGCTATCATTGCCCAGACAACAAAAAGGAAGAAAAATCGTGAGTGTTATATACTACACCTCTATCATCAGGTCTTAATGCTACTCTAGAAAAGAATTACAAACTGTGGCGTGCTACCTGGAATCATAATATTTAACCCACTTTTATACAGCACAATACGGTGCTAAAAAATGTAGTTTGTTAATGCTGTACCATGTTTATCTTTTAAATTTCAGAATTTCGTTGTAATTTTTAATACAAAAACTTACTTACTTATTAAAAACTAGTTTTTCACCTCACCCAAGCTGTGTGTTAACCTTGTCCAAGAATGGCGCGACCTACATTTGAACGTCAACTCCGAACGACAGATATTTGAGAAACTTTTCATAGCAATTTTGTTTACTGCCACAGTTTTCGCCAGAAAACTGCTGAGAGGAAGTCGCCGAAGATCAAGGAACTACTTGAGTTCGACAAGAGAACGGGTGGAACTCTAATATGCATTCTAATGGGATACTGCGCTATACATAATTTCGCTGATAAGCTTGGTTTGTTTTACCAGGATTACTGCAGAACCTGCCTTGGTGGAATAGGTGCAACACCCTTTATGTGAGTGCCATGCACTTCAGAATAGACGCCATCGGCTGCTGGGTGACAGAACATTTGAAGATTTGGGCATTGTGGCGAACATGCCACTGAGGTAACTGGCCGGTTTCATCCGCGGGTTATGGTGGTTCAATCCACAACAAACGAATCATGACAAGGACGCATACCTCACACTGGATAACACAGTGGGCCATATGGGCCACCGAGTAAACTTGCCTGTGAACGGCGAGCTACCCGCTAACCTAATCTAACCTAAGTCGTCGAAGAAGTATTTTTTATATTTCGTTCTGTTGATGTCTGAGCTGAGGTTTGAACCACGGCTTTTGCGCGTATTAAGACAACATACTAGTCTTGTAGAGTGTTGGTAGAGTAGAGTGTTGGCTTATTAGACATGAGGCCACGGTTCAAACCCCAAGTCAGACAACTCCAACAAAACGAAATTTAAAAAAATCTGTCTTCGGCGACTGCTTCTCATCAGATTTCTGACAGAAACTCTGAGAATAAATAAAATTGTCATGAAAAGTTTTTCAAAAATCTGTCGTTCCGAGTCGACTTTAAACTGTGGGTTCCGCCACTTATGTATAAAAGTAACACACACAACATAAGTGTTGTGAGAAACTAGGTCGAAATCCTGACTAAAGGGTTGTAATGTCCTATTATGTACGTATGTATGAATGTACAACCTACTAGACTATGGCGACTTCATTTATTTGATAAACGATTTCACTGCAGTTTTATATACGTTCTTAATAGATTCCATAAACTTTCGATAGGATTAACACATTGACATTGTTATCGTTGGACCATTTCTTAGTGCATGTGTACTGTAAACATATTGTAATTATCCAGTTGGAAAAGTGATTCTATACCACTCGATAGTTCATCCCAAGAGTATTAAGAATATTTGCTCAATTTTCTGGAACTTTGATCAATTCACAGCTTCAAATTTTTTAATAAAATTTCAAGATAAATACCTACACCTGTGGTACTCATTATAAATTGCAAAAGAATTTAAATTGTTGTGTGCTTATATGAAAATCTTGTGGCCGTTTCCTAATATAAAACAAAGAATTATATTCAGAAAAAAGTTTAAATTTAAAAATTCTTTCGGTGTACTCTTTACACCGAAATTCTATGCTCACATGTATAGCTCAACAAAAAGAAAAACAACGAAAAAAAAAAAAAAAACGTGAAGCTAAAGAATTTTTCTACCAAAAAGAAATAAAGAAATTGGAATGGCTTTTTAAGTATTGCCCGAAATAAAAGAAATTGTCTTTTTGCCATATTACAGCAGACTTTATGGGAGATTTTAATGACAAATTATGACTGCGTAAATTATGGTTTTACTGTTTATTTAAATATTTTTTTTCTGTTCTTTTTCGTCGTCTTTTTATTTTTTCGACCTCCTGTCTTACTTTTATTCGGGCATAAATAAATTTTCTAAGAATGAAAGCATTTTCATTTTCGTTCATTCCATTGTGTCTCTGCTCGACTCCTAAATACTAAATGGTTATTATTTTTAATACAAGATTGTATTGTGTGGCGTTTGTTGAAAATAAAAAGAAGGACAATTTATCATTTTACAGCCATTTGTATAGGTGGTATAACAATCATATACGTATTTAGGCTTGTTGTATATTGGCTAAGATGATGTTAATAAAAAATATGAAAAAAAACAACGTAAACCATGGCTAAACTCCATTGCCCTACAATGCATAATTAAAATTCAACAAGATGTTTGTCCAAGTACACATAGGAAATTAATTAATTTTTCAATTAATCAAGAAAAAAAAATTTGCAAAAACAACTGTTGAAACTTTTAGATCATTGTCGCTCTCGCTATCAAGGGCACTCTTTTAGGGTGTATTAAAAGACAACTTGAGCCTTTAACAGTATTAAGTCCTCGGTGTTTAGATCTGTAGAAACATTTGTTATATTTCCAATCGAAGCTGACATGTGGCCTTTATAATATTGCAAAAAGTTCAAGGATTCCAGTCATTTTCAAGGCTTTATATGAACAATATCGTCGTAGTGTAGTACGTAGTTTGCATATTAGACGTAAGGGTCAGACATCTCCAACAAACCGAAATATGATAAAATATTGCTTCGTCGACTACCTCTCAGCAGAGTTCTGACAAAACTCTGAGTTTCAACATAATTGCCATGAAAAGTTATTTTAAAATCTATCGTTCGGAGTTGACTTTAAACTGAGACCTACAGTCACTTATTTTAAAAATTAACACACCCAACATAAGGGGTGTAAGAAGCAAGGTCGTAATCCTGACTGAAGAGTTATAATAACCAATTATATACCCAAAAAGATTATCATTTTATTTTTCGAAATTTAAAAAAATATCCACAAGATGACCTGTCGGTGTGAGATAATCTTTTCGGGTTTTCCCAGGTTCAAACATTGATTGTCAAGCACACTTTCACAAAGAAGTCTTTCGCCATTTATAAGTCTTTCAAAGGTACTATCTGATGTGTTTTGCGAAATTTTAAGGCTCTAAGGTCGAAAACAGAAATTTAGAGAAAGCTTTTGAGAACGCTTGTACTTTGAAAGATATTTTACACCGGCTAGTATTCCTAACAGTCACCTACGCCCGGCAGCTGGATGGTAACTGTTACTAGTGGGTAAACTATAAAACTGTCTCTTTTCCACAATTTCTTAATAAGATGCTGAAATGAGCGTTACTATGGTCGTTGTGACCAATTCGCCTATAGTTATCAAAGTGGGTTTGTTAAAACGCGAATGTAGTTTAGGCATGACAATCAGCTCAGTTACTATTGATTTTGCCACTTTGTCAGAAATAACTCTATACTGCAGCCTAGGGACCTATAATTTGATTTGTTGAAATTGAAATTACTCAACTGTAATGTATGTTTTCTATAAGAATTACTATAGTCGTGCTATTTTCATACATAACATAATTTTGCAATGTCAAGCTTCATGATTGACCGTGTATCAATCACTAGAATATACTATATCATCGAGAATATTATTTTTAATTATAGGGTGTACGAATTTTGTCTTCTGCCATTTTTTCTGTTCATTTTTTTCTATTCTTTTTTACATGACCATCATTTAGCATGTGGCGGCTATAAAACATACGCTTCAGTTTCCTTTGGCTAACACAAGAAAAAAAGGAAAATTGTGAAGGACTTGGCTTTTTATTGTTTGTTACCTTTTGTTATTAGTGTTGTTGTCACTGTTGATGATATTATAATTCGGTTTTAAATTCAACAATAAAAGTATCATTATTGCTTTTCAAGACGGTGTTAAAAATATTATCTCGTGCTCATGCTTTAGCTACCCCCCACCCCCTGCCATTACAATCATTATCGTTTCGTTCTGTTATTTCATGAATATTCATTCATTCGTTCATTCATTCATTCATTCAGCGCTATGCTGATGTTGATGCTATTGTTGATTTTCATGTTACCACATTACATTGTTATCATCGCTTTGTGTTGCTTAGCTACCTTTATCTGTTTTTGTGGAAAACACAGTTGTTGATATGCTTTCCGCTTTCCGACATTTACCGACACTTTCTGTTTATTTTCTTCACTTTTACCTTTTACGTTACGTTAAGCTAAGCTATGTTACTGTCATTAAAACACTCTTGGTATTTCTTTATAACTCCGCTGTATGCAAATGCAAATCCATGTTTGTAGACATTGTATGCTCTTAACTTTAGTTTATTTCCGTTTTATTGTCACTCAATTTGGTTTTTATGTGCCTCCGAACACAAGAAAAAAATCTTTTTTACATCCCTTTTCTTTGTTTATTTCCGTTGCACTTCTCATCCGCTTTCTTCAATATGAAATTTATATTTGTTTGCAATTCATTTGGTGTAATAGAGCATCTTTGTATGTTTGCACAAGAAATTTTTTTATTAGAAAATGGTATTTCTAATTCAATGTATGCATTAAAGGGTGTGGCCAATACTTTAAGGTTTTTCGCAATATGCATACATAATTGGTCATTACAATCCTTCCGTCAGGGTTACCATCTAGCTTTTCACACTGCTTAAGTTATGTGTGTTAATTTTATACACTAGTGGCGGGACCTACATTTTAAAACCGACTGTGGACAATAGTCTTCCCCAAGCTTTTGTAATGCACAGAGGCATGGATACTATTAAGCACTGATGCAACAGCCTTGAGAGCATTCGAGAGAAAAGACCTATGTAAGATCTTCAATCCTGTGCTAGTTGGCGATGATGTTCGCATTCGATCCGACAGGGAGCTGTATGAGCTCCTCAACAACATGGACGTTGTGCAGAGTATTAATATCCAGCGGCTGCGCTGCGTCGGCCATGTCATTCGAATGGAGGAGGATGCTCCGACGAGACAGGTATTTGATGTGGAGACTCTCAGAGTTTTTGCCATAAATCTGCTGAAAGGAAGTCGGCGGAGAAATATTTTTTCGTCTGACCTGAGATTTGAACCATGTTGCTTCTACTAACCTTTTAGACTGCAGCGACTTGATACTTACACTTAATAAACCCATTTACGTTCTCCTCGAAATGGCTGTCAATCTGATAACCATCTAGAGTAATATTCACAAATGATCTAAATCGGCTGGCCACACACTGTAATGTATATATGTATAGGATAGTAAAGTCTTTTCTTAAACGTAAAGTTAATTTCGCTCAAGAATTTTCTTTTGACAATAAAAAGTTCAACGGAATTTTATGATTTTTAAATTAAATATCATAACAAGGTAATGATTAGAGACTCAATTCTAGCCATCATTTTCTTTAATAACAAATTAAATTAAATTCTTTGTGCATTAAATTTTGTTATTATTTTAGTCAACATTAACTATATAATAAAAACAACATAGATATGTGTCCCATAATGGCTTCGTAATGATGAAAATACTGTCATCTGTCATAAAATATATGACTATGTAAAGTTACGCAGTGAAAGTGTATACAGAAGTGTTGGGTGCCCTTATAGTCCAGTAGGTAGTGTGCTAGACAATTAGTGTGAGGGATGTGGGTTCGATTTGCACCGCTAACTCTGATCTGCTGGCTAACTCTGGCAAGTAAAATGCCGGCCAACTGTTCGTCGTATAAGTTTTGCACAAAGTCGGCACAACCTAATTGAAATGCAAGACTACCAACTGGTAGACCAAATGATCCTGGAGGGCGCACGAACATTAACTTTGAGTGCTCTAAACGGTCTTCAGATATGATGCTTATGTGCTGTTTTTATAAAAAAAAAGTGTTTAGTTTTGATTTGGTTTTGCATACAAAATCAGACGTTTTCTGATACCATTTGTCTTACAGAGAGAGTCGTCGGAATAGAACTACTAACCTAGACAAAAATTCTAGAACGTTTAGCTGCTAAGCTTAGCTGAATTCACCGCACTTGACTTTACAACGCCTGAATAGTCGTTGATTCGACATTTCCATAACTCGTACGAGCGTAACGTACGGGGATTGACCATTACCACCCTTTAGTCAAGATTACGACCTAGCTTCTCACACCACCGATATTGTGTGTGTTAAATTTATGAATTTAGATACAAATCCCTTTGTTTTGATGTTATAATGAGTATCAGAATTTGCCCAGATTCACGAATACTACTTTTACAATAGAGTTTCATATCACTATCTCTTAATATACAAATGTACATTAAGACATGAATATTTGAGTTATTAAATCCTTTAAAACATTGTTCATAATGGTCAGAAATTGTGTTGATATTGTTTCAGATTAAATACACGTTGAAAGCATTGACAATAGAAAAATAATTAAAAATAAAAGTGCATGATTGATTACGTGCTTAAAGCCTATTTTATATTAGTTGTAATAAAATTCGATAACCGTTTCAGGAATACGTAAGTACGTAAGTGTTTATGTAGCAAACATTCTATGTTTCTCTGTCAATTTACCACTCTCGAGTAAATCTTTACTTAATTTGAATTCGTTTGTTAATTGTAGATGATAACTCACCTCTTTTTGGCCCACTTTACAGATACCTACATACATAATTGGACATTACAACCCTTCAGTCAGGATTACGCCCTAGTTCTCACACCACTTATTTTGTGTGCGTTAAAATTATACACAAGTGGTAGGACCGATTGTTTAAAGTCGACTCCGAACGACAGATTTTTTAGAAACTTTTCATGGCAATTTTATTTTCACTTCTAGTTTTTGCCAGAAATTTGCTGAGAGGAAGTCGCCTAAGAAATATTTTTTATTTCGTTTTGTTGGAGATGTTTGATCTGGTGTTTAAACCATGGCCTCACGTCTAATACCCCAACGATCTACCTACTACACAACGGCGACTTTACAAAAATCAATTTTGTTTTCCTCTTTACAACCCTAGCTCTCTATTACGAGCTAGCTCCTCTCACCACCCCTGAAGTGTGTATTAATTTTATTTATGTGTGGCGGGATCTAATGTTTAAAGTCAATGCCGAACGACAGATTTTTGAAAAACTTTTCACGACATTTTTTTTTACTTTCAGAAGTCTTGTCAGAAGACTGTAGAGAGCAAAGTCGCCAAACAAATATTTTTACATATTTCGAGATGTCTGAGATTGGGTTTAAACCTCTTATATCACCATTAACGGAAAAGGATTGTGAGGCACGGAAAAGTCGTAGATGTTTTCTTATCTATTGTCAGAAGACTGTAGAGAGCAAAGTCGCCAAACAAATATTTTTACATATTTCGAGATGTCTGAGATTGGGTTTAAACCTCTTATATCACCATTAACGGAAAAGGATTGTGAGGCACGGAAAAGTCGTAGATGTTTTCTTATCACAAAATCCTGTCTTCCGATCACTGCCTAACATGACCCAATTACGCCTAAGTAATGCAAAGTATAAATTTGTCACGCATTTGATTGTAAAAATAGTGGAAATTGTTTGCTTTTTCTTTTTTTATAACACCTATACATGCAAATATTGATGGGTGACCACATTTGTATTTGTACATTGTGTGGTAAATAATATTAAGTTGATATCAATTTTAATTGTGTTTTCTTTTTTGTATTTTTGTAAACAAAAACGACGAAAAAAATGTACGCATTTAAACATCAGTTTGTATGTGTTAATGTATAAACTTAAGACTACATATGTGCATATACTTATATAAGCATAAACAATAACCCTTTTTAATATTTTCGTTTTTATACACATACATACATATGTGGGTATAAAATATAATTTATATAAAGGGTGATTTTTTAGCTATTATCTTTTTGGCAACACTGGTTTAAACAGCTCACGCATGTTTCGTGTTTTGTTTCACTGTCAAACATCTTCAGTTTGGTCTAAAATTTAACCATGAATCGTCTTACAAACGAACAACGCTTGCAAATCATTGAATTTTATTATCAAAATGCGTGCTCTGTTAAGAAAGTACATCGCGCGCTTCTTCCATTTTATGGTCAGTTTAATTAACTTTTCTTGGCCCAAAATGCAAGAGCACGCGTAACAATGGACTTATTGAGAGGCGATTTCGGTGAACATTTTATTTCACGTTCGGGACCGTTCAATCGGTCGCCTAGATCGTGCGATTTAACGCCTTTAGACTATTTTTTGTGGGGCAATGTTAAAGCTCATGTCTATACAGACAAGCCCGCTTCAATTGGCGCATTGGAAGACAACATTGAAGCATTTATTCGTGAGATACCGGCCGAAATGTTGGAAAGCGTATGCCAAAGTTGGACTAAGCGGATGGACCATTTGAGCGACTGCGGCTCAAACATTTACATGAAATAATCTTCAAACATTAAATTATATGGACCGTGCTATCGATTTAAATAAAGATTTCATGCATTTTTCTGAATTTTATGTGTTTTTTTTTTTTGAAAAATTTTCCTATAGCTCTTAAAAAATCACCCCTTATATGTATATGTACTTGCACAAACACATACGTACAAATGTGTGTGCATTTGTACAAAATAAATAAGTATTCAATTGTAAAAAACAAAAAAAAATAAAATCATAAATTCGCGGTTTTTGTGGCTGCTATTGTTTTAACATTAAAACGATTAATGTTTGTTTGCAAACTTTTGTAAATATATACAGAGAAATACATTAAAAAACAGGAGAATAAAATCCCCACAGATTAACAAAGATAAGTTAAATTCATTTAACTCTTGATTATATTTAAATTTAAACAAACAATTTCAATAAAAAGAAGCTTTATACTGAATTTTTGAATTGAATTAAAAAAAATCCTTTTGTTTATTTAATTATATAAACCAGGGAAATATACAGTGTTTACTCTTCAATCGTCACATTATGTCGCTCCCAACTGCAAAGTCGCTGTAGCCTAGAAGGTAGTCAGACGTGAGGCCCCGTTTCAAACCCCAACAATAAATAAAAAATACAATTGAAAAGTTTCTCAAACATGTGTCGTTCGGAATCGACTTTAAACTATAGGCCTCGCCACTCAGGTATAAAATTAACACACTTAACATAAGTGGTGTGAGAAGTTAGGTCGTAATCCTAGCTGAAGGGTTGTAATGACCAATTATATATGGTTCTCCATATTTCGGTTTCAAAAGTAAAATAAAATTAAAAAAAAGAAATTGAAGTCATTACATTGTAATTCTTGCCAATCATATAAGAAATGTTGTTCAATGTGCTTGAGATCGTTATGAACCACTTTCTAAAACATGGCGGTCGGTAGTTCGTTCTATTGTTAAAGGATTCTTTGGCTAGACACGATCTTTGTCGTAGAAATGGTAACAGCATTTCAATCGCCGACAAAATTCCATGATATTTGTGAGCATTAATTGGTCCACAAAACGTAAAACTACACCCGTTTGTAACATCTCATGCTATAAGTCTGCTATATGACTCGCCGTATGCTATATGACTCGCCGTAGTCTAGTAAGTATGTAGTGTGTTAGCTTATTAGACGTGAGGCCTCGATTCAACCCCAGGTCAGACAAAAGAAATTTGAAAAAATATTTCTTCGGTAAGTGCCTGTCAGTAGGTTAGGTTAGGTTAGGTTAGAGGACGTGTACTTGTCAACTGTGACAAGTACAGTACCCGGAGGTCGAATTGACCCATTGTACAACGTCCTAGCTTCTCACACCACTCGTGTTGTGTGCGTTAATTTTATACACGAGTGGCGGGACCTACAGTTTAAAGTCGACTCCGAACGACAGATTTTTGAGAAGCTTTTCATGGCAATTTTTACTCTCAGAGTTTTTTGCCAGAAATCTGCTGAGAGAAAAGTGCCTGTCAGTAGATTCCTGACAAAAACTGTGAGAGTAAAATCAAATTGCCATGCAAAAGATTTTCAAAAATCTGTCGTTCGAAATCGACATTAAACTATGGGTCTCGCCACTTATGAAAAAAAGTTAACACCCACAACATAAGTGGTGTAGGAAGTAGTAAGTAATCCTGACTGAAGGGTAGTTATGGTCAATTATGTATGTATGTACACCAGAGATTAATTTAGTGTACACATTTTATACTCTATACACACAAGCCTACACAATGGACATCGAAAAAAATGACATTGAAAAATGTATGCATGCCTCACTTTATACACGAATATTTCTTGAGTGTACACTTTTGTGCATCATATCTAAATGTATACATTGAAGACATTAAAAACATAGCATTAACGTTATAGACTTATGCACATTTGAGTTGCCAGATGAATTGTTTTGTATCACTTTTATGTCTTTTAGTTCAAAAGTTACAAAAACTACAAATATGGCAACTCCGACTCGTGTGTTTGTTTCCTAAAGCATATACACAAGATGTACACGAGTACAGTCATAGCCACACATTAGTATCAGATGTACATGACGAAAGAAAGGCAATGCCTTCAATGTATTAAAGGTGTACATTGTATTTAAGGTGTACACTAAAATTTCTTGTACATTGCTACGATCTCTGATGTACACTGCGAAAGTTTCTCCATATTTGGGTTTCAAATGAAAAATTTAATTTAAAAAAAAGAAAATAAAATCAAAAGTAAAATTATTTCATTGTAACTCATGTCATCCATACAAGATATGACGTTGAGATCGTTCTGGCACACTTTGTCGAATATTTCTGTCATTAATTCGTTCTATCGTTAAAGGTTTCTTTGCCTGGACACGGTCTTAGACGTAAAAAGTGAAACAGCATTAAATTACATGATATTTGTGGTTATTAGATGGTCCACAAAACGTAAAATTACTCCTTTTGGTAATATCTCATGGAATAAATACAAAATTGGTAGAGTTATACGACTCCAAGTTGCCATAGTCTAGTACACAGCTAAGCAGTAACGAAAGCTATGACATTTGAAAAAGGCTTTTAGCGTAAAAACACTGGTCCAACTAGAGGGAGAAAAAAAATGTTATAAGTGTTGCGAACCAAATGTGTTAGAAGCAACAGATATACAGAGGGAAAACTGATGGATAAAGCAGAAAAATTAAATGTAAACAAACATTTATATTGTGTTAAAAAAGGGAAAATTTAGAATATTTTTTAATTTCTTCAATGAAAATTTTAAAAATTCGTAAATATTTAATTATTAATAGAAATTTGTGTGGTTTTTGGTCACAACGAATATAGTTTCTTGTGCAAAAGACAAGTAAGAAGCTAAATATATCAAGATCAAATAACACATATTGCTCATAAAATTTTTTTCTTGTAGAACTTTGTGTATATTACCAGTATTTATTAATTTCTTGAATGAAAAAGTTAAAATTCGGTAATTTTTTCATTATTAATTGAACTCTTAGCAATTTCTCTACATAATGAAACAAGTTCCGTGTGCAAAAGGTAAGTAAAAATAAAAATATAACAAAATATATACTCATAACTTTTTGTTTCAGGAATTTGTGAATATACCTCTCAATTGGTTAAATACTAAGTTAGTGACGATCGATAAAAGGTGTCACCAAATACGCTAGTTCCAAATTACGTTTCTCCAATAAAATGGTACATCTCCTTTCAACCAAGAACCCGTATTATGTGCATAATTATTCTATTATTCTACCACAATATCATCAATTTCTATCCAATAATAAAAATCCTCCCCGAAAACAAACATAAACAAAACAGAGTTACTTTTAGACAGAGACAGAAATAGTTTTTGGTAATATTTGCTGTCCCTTTTACATTCGAACAGTGCTCCTGTCAAATTCGTTTCGTTACTGCTTATATTGTGGTCTAGTAGGTAGACGTGAGGTCACTATTAAAACATCTGTAACAAAACGAAGTATGTGAGAATATTTCTTCGGTGACTTTCTGGCAAAAATTCTGAGAATAAATAAATATTGCCATGAAAAGTTTCACAAAAAAAAAAAAAACAGTCGTGCAGGGTTGACTTTAAACTTTAGTATCTACACAGAAAGAAAAACGGCGTGCTAAAATTAACTTTTCTATTCTCAATTTTAGCCAAAAAACGTGCTTGAAAAATTAAGCCCGTTTTGGCTATTGTTTGCTTAAAACAAGCAAAAAACGGGATTGATTTAAAAAACTAAACCTTATATTACTAAAATCAACACTAAAAAGCTCAAATGTATTTAAAAAAGTGTTATTTTGAATTATTTGTTATTTGAGTTATGGAATTGTGGGTTTTTAAGTTCAAAAGTAAAAATTTTAATAATTCTCATTTAGTTCATGTGTATTTATACAATATATATCCAACAAAATGTCGTATTTTTCGCAAGTTGGATTTCTTTGGTAGATGATTTGGATTATTCCGGTCGATGACTTGCATTTTTTCAAATCAATCGATTTGGGATTAAATCAAGTACGAGGTCGAGCTTAAATCAAGTTCAAAATTCTTGAAACAAGCTCGTTTTTAGATAAATTTAGGTTTAAATCAAGTACAATTTAGGGCTTAAATCAAGTTTATTGTGCTCGAATAAAGTACGATTTGCCTCAATTCGATCCCATTTATAATTACGAAATCTAGCTTAAATCAACTTTATAATTCTTGAAACAAGTGCGCTTAAGGATTACTTCAACTTCTGACTCTCTTAATCAAGTACGAATTCGATCTTAAATCAAGAAAAAATATGCTTAAACCAAATACATGATGAGATCACTTTGATCCCAAAAAGGCTTAAATCGCGCTAAAATCAACACTTTTGTACTTGGCTGATTCGGGCTTGATTCAACTCTTTTGTACTTGATTCAAGCCAAACCGTACTATTGTGCCCGGATGGCTTGATTCTTTTTTTGAGCGTACCGTTCTACAACTACTCATGTTTAAAATTAACACACATAAGTGGTGTGAGAAGCTAGGTTGTATCCTGACTCAAGAGCTGTAATGGCCAATTATGTGTGTATATGACTCGTGACCTCATGCTGATAACAAAAATTTGTGGAGATATTGTCCCTTAGTGCTCTTAGTTCAATAGAAATAAAGATTTTGTTTTAAACTTATTGTCTATAAATATTTAAAATGAATGCAATAACATTCACTTGTACGTAGTCGTATGTTCTCTATGTTTGCTATGTGAACCGATATGTCATATCAAAGTTTTGAAATATAGTTATGTGGTTATCCACAGTTGCCATCAATGAAATTCATCTCCTGATATTATTGCTCATAAATAAAGTATAAAGAAAAACACACAAACAAGTAAGCGATAGAGATAGCATAAGAGGGAGGCCAGTAGAAATCAAATGCTTATATATTACCAAACATCTATGCAATACAACGATAATTTTCAACATTGTCTATGAATGCCAGAGTCAGTTTATGAAAGCATGTTTGTGTGTGTGTGCGTATTCGCTTGTGTGACCATCTTGCATTTTAGTCCACAAAACATTTTGGAATCAACTCACATCCAGGAGGCAAACACTAAAGAAACATTTTGTGTTCTGTCAAGTGGCAAAAACTCACAAGAAACATAAAAAAAGGGAAAAAGTTGTGAAAAAAAAAGAGAGAAGTTGAGTGAAACAAACACGAAGGCGAAGACGAACATTCGGAAAAGTTTTGTTCTCTCAGTTTAGTGCGTGTAATATTTTCTAACAAGTGAACAATTATAAGAACTTTTACACACAGGCAGGCGCTACATACCCCCATACAAAACCATTGAATTACACAAATACATGTGATACATACATACCATAAGGACACATACACTACACTAGAATCGAATGAGAAATTCAAAGCGAGAAAGAAGAAACTGCCATGACATGAAAAAAGTGTAACTTGCAGTTATGAAAACTTTTGTTTTAATTTTTTAGAAGCATGAAGAGAAAACGAAGAAAAAAAAATACGAATAAAAACTATGATATTTTCTTTTAAAATAAGTTATAAAGCATTTGAACAAAGTCCCTTAGAATATGAAAAAAATAAGGAGAATAAAAAGAAGAAATTATATTATGTTGTATTATATGCAGGGGGGAATTAAATTTGTAAAGATTTTTGGTGTGTAAAAGACAGTTCGGTTAAGAATTTTGATCCCAAACTGTGACGGAAGAAATTGTCGTTATTAATTGTTGGTTATAAACAAAGAAATACAAAAAAATTAAATAAAAAAAAATTATTTAAAAAGTTAAAGTTGAGTGAAACATTGTATTTCTGGGGAACGTAATTAATGGTATTAAATTCAATTACGAACAAAACAAAAAACTTTTTATTAGAAACTAAAACAAGAGAAGAATTAATGAATTGTTACATACAATGAAAATATTTAAAATTTTAAAGCAAACAAAAATTTTATTTTAAATGTTCTCCAGTAAAAGCATTCTTATATCACCGGTTTAAGAACATGGCTTGCAATCATTTTAAAAAACTGTAACAAGAAAGATGGTGGCCTCTTAATAGCGAAATCATGTATTGGAACTCGTAGGGACATAAGGAATTGTGGAGAATGAGAAATACGATAATTAGCGTTATTTTCTTCTTTTTTTTTCCAAAAAGTCTTGTTCAGCTTTATGTTTGACTCAAGCAAGCATCAAAAAGGAACAGCAGAAAATATAATTGTACAGTTTTTCTTCGATATATGCGTTGAAGTTGCCGTAGTCTAGTAGGTAGTGTGTTGGCTTATTTGACGTAAGGCCACGGTTCAAATACCAGGTCCCAAAACGAAATATTAAAATATATTTCGACTTTTTCTCAGCAGATGTCTAGAAAAGACTCTGAGCTTAAGTAATATTGCCATAAAAAATTTGTCAAAAAATCTGTAGTTCAGAGCAGACTTTAAGCTGCTCCACCACTTATGGATAAAATTAACGCACACAACATAAGTGTTGTGTGTAGCTAGGTTGTAATCCTGACTGAAGGGATGTAATGTATGTATGTGTGAAACTTCGAGTAACTTCGTACATATACTCGGTGTAGTGTCACAGAGCAGAGTCTCTGGTGGGAATCAAACCCACGACTCTCACGCTAATATTGTTTTTTACCAACCATTCTTATCAACAAAGAAGCTCGATGTCTAGGTGGCACATGACTTAACAGGGAACACTTGCTGGCGTAAACTTACGTTTCAGAGCAACACACAATTTTCCCCAGTGGCTCTTAATATTTCACTCTGGGACGGCACACCACGCTTCTGTCTATATATAAGTCCTTGACCCATCTGTATAAACGAATCAAATTCTTCCTTTTACTCCCAGTATTATTATTATTATTATTGCAAAGCATTTCCCAAAATTATAAAGTTTACAGGCACTGTCTAGAGGACAGTTAAGAAGGGAATTATCAGACATTTGATTTGTCAGATCACAATGCCTACTGGATGCGTAGCAAACCAATGAAAGATTATTTTTTTAATGTGTTCAGCATTTTTATTAGTCATTGCATTTTCAGGCCGATACCTATATGTTCGTGCAGCGTAACCAGCAGCTGTGCTGGCATGAGGATGCTCCGGTGACACGGCTAGGACGGACGGAAGTCGGCGAGGACAACGAACTTGTTGAAACGAAGTCGAGGAAGCTCTGTCATCGAATGGTGTGGCCAACTGGTGAAGGCGACTGGAAGAATGCTGTAAAGCAGACCGAAATCCGATAATCGGGTTGTTAATGGACAATTAAAAAGAAGATTGCAGTTTCAGCATATTCAATGCAAAGTTCGTCTTTGACATCTTTTCTGGCTTACAGGGAGAATTATTAAATGAGATTGACCGTACGCTACTAAAACAACTAGCACTATATACAGTGGTGGCCACGAATTTAAGATACGACATATGACTGACTTAGTTGTGATAATTTTTACAACCCTGTACAGTATTCCCTCGATTTACATCGTAGAATGTTCCGAAAAAAGGCGACGTAAATCGAAACAACGTAAATCGAATTCCATATTGCTCATACTACAAAGTAGTATAGGGTCCGCCAAAAATCTTTTTTTTTTTTGAAAATGTTTAAAAAAAAACTACTGAATATTTTCTCAAATTTCTTTTTTTATTTGAAAGTACAAACCTTAATAACAATCCTTAATCCGGTTAATAATGAAAAATATTTTCATTCAAATAGCTGTCTCGGCTGGCCATGCAGTAGCCTACACGATCGGTCCAATTTTTAAGCACATTATCGATTGTGTGCAGCTGTATTTCACCAATGGCTTTACGAATATTGTCCTTTAAAGCGTCAATTGTCTCTGGCTTGTCGGCGTAACACGCTTTGGTTTATCGATGAGGATGCCAGTTTCTTTCACTTTTTTCACAAGATAACGAACATACGGAGCTGACGGTGCTTCTCTTCTTCCAAAGTCCGTACGAAATTTTCGCACACATTCTGCAACATTACCATGATCTTCAAAGTAATGTCGCAATATTTCCCAGCGTTGTTCAAGCGTATACACAACCATATTCGTTCAGCGGAAGGATAAAACTAATTATCTGCCAAATCACACATGAGCTAAGTGTTACTGTTCACGCTGGCCACCCTAATCTTAAGCTTAGTTTTAAGTATTTGTACGACCATGTGTGTTAATTAATTATAATTGTGAATTGTTAATACGTCTATGAAATGAAAAGAGATTATTATAAAATCCACCCCCGAATATTAAGGTACGTTCTTGTGTACGCTTACAATATATTGTTTTATCTCGAAAACTAATATTTTGTTTATTTTCTCTCATCGGCAAATATTTTATTTTATTTATTTTATTTCCCCGCTCACCCCCACATTTTGTGGTCCTTCGAGCCGGATGGAGCAAGATGGATGGATTCACGAAATAAGCACTAGTTGAAAAAAAACGTTAGATGGCGGACCCGATATGTTTTTAACAAGGAACTTAAAAAAATTACAGTAATCTTTCGACTTACGTCACAGTTGGTTACAAAAAGAGGCGACGTAAATCGAATGACAACGCAAATCGAAGTTGAAGGGAACAACATTTTTGACGAAATCAAAAACAACGAAAATCGAGACGACGTAAATCGAGGGAATACTGTACTATCAAATTAGATATTCTTAATTCTTCTATGTACCTTGTAATATTAAGAAAATGTACCGTCATTTTATGTTCTTTCTTTTTACACTTTGTTTCTTTTTGATCATATTATTATAAAAACTTGTATTTGAAACTGGACACGAATTTAAGACATTTCAGAAATATCTGGTATTTACGTGATTTTTTTGGTGTTTTTTGAAGCTAAACGGTGAAGAACAAATGTGTTATTTTATTTTATGTTGGAATACATCGAAATATTTAATTAGAAATGGCCAGAGGTGCAGAGGATGACTAGCGAAAACTTATCCAACAACTAAAATTTCATGGAAAAACAGTAATGGAGATATCCAAGCTGCTTAAATGTTCTAGACGCAAGATTTACAACGCGCTGGAACACATAAAGCAACATGTTACTTCCAAAAATGTCAAACAGCAACCTAGAGCCCGAAAAACTATACCCAGGGAGGATAGTTTAATTTATAAAGTAGCTGCTAATAATCCTTTTACGAGTTCAAGTAAAATAAAAAATGAAATTGCATCGGATTTTGGTATCGATATTTCGTCTAGGACAATAAGAAGACGTCTAAATGAGGAAAACCTGAGTGTATTGCACAACGTAAACCACTTGTGTCAAAAAAAAATTTCAAATCCCGACCAGCGTTTTCGGGAGAACATCTCAATAAACCGATGATATTTTGGGAAAATATACTTTGGAGCGAAAAGTCGAAGTTTTGTCGCTTCGGCTCTGATGGAAAGCAGTGCGTATGGCACCAAACCTGGAGCATCACTTAAAGTACACCCTTAAAACGGTCAAACATGGTGGTAGAAATGTGATGGTGTGGGCAGCATTTGCCTGGTATGGTGTAGGTCCCATTTACAAGATTAATACTAAAATGAACCAGCACGTTTACAAAAACATTCTAACAGACACTATGATACCATTCGCTGAAGACAACATGCTTTTAATGTGGAAATTTATGCATGATAATGACCCTAAGCACTCTTGACGTCACTGTTCTAAAGTGGCCAGCTCAATCCCCGGACCTCAATCCAATTGAGAAGTTGTGGAATGATGTTGAGGAACATGTACGAGCAGTAAAACCAAAAAGTTTAAACGATTTGTGGGAAGAAATCCAAAAGGATTGTTATGTGATTCCAAAGCAATGTTGTATGGCATTAGTCGAAAGTTTACCCAGCAGATGTGCTGCTGTGATTAAAAAAAAAAAGGATTTCTCATCAAATACTAGGGTTTTTTATGAAGCTGAGTTTTACTTTAGTGAATTAAGTTTTATTTTGCCTATGTCTTAAATTCATGACCAGGATAAAATTTGTGTTAATCTGTATAATATGTAAATAAAAATTCTTAACCAAATATAGGTTGCAAAATATTATTAATTTTTCTTCATAATATTACTAAAATCTTAAAAAAAATATCATGGAACTAAAATTTTTTCGATAAGATGTAAAAATTATCACAAATATTTGTATAAGTAAAATGTCGTGTCTTAAAGTCGTGGCCACCACTGTATACAGTGATGTGAAAAATAAGAAAGACACTAATATTTACGGCATTTATTCTCAGCTAGTATGTCCTTGTTAGTCTGTCGGATAAGTTAAAGTATACAATAACAAATAAATGAATATTCATAGTTGATTGTTTTAGATTAATATGAATTAAGAAATATATTTAATTTGGCCTTAACGAATGTGTTAAGGACTAAACAATAAATTCTTGCTTCTGCAGAACTATTTATTTTTAATGCTTGTCCCCTGATCTATTTAATAACCATATTTAAAACCCCAGCCATTATAAGGCTTAACTTAAGCGAATATTAACAAAAAAGAAATTGTTTCGTTTTTTTTTCAACTGATACCATATGAAAATCCAAATGGAAAATAGTCATAAAAAAATAAAATTAAAACTGTTATTGGTACAAACAAAACTTTATTTATACCGTTATTGATAGCGTGATAAGTATCGACAACGATTTAACAACAACAATTTTTTCATTTTTTATTTTTTTTTTTATTTTCTTTTAACAGATTTTCAAAAGTTGAATTTTATCTTCACTGCAGTGCCTGTTAATACAGCAGTGGGTTCGAGCGAGGGTGTTGGATTTTTATTAAAGTTTAACATTTGTTTTGTTTTTGTTTTTGTTTCTGTTTTTCATTTTTCTTTTATAATTTTTGATATTCATTGTGAGTTTCCAACAGCATTTTTACATACTTAAAACCGCAAATTATAGCAACTATTGCACTGTAGTAGTCCTGCTATCAACACTCGCTTGAATGCATTTACATTCATGATGGCTGTATGTACAGTTGTTGCCGCTTTATGTTTCTCATTGTGTTTTTTTTTGGTTGTTTTTGTTGCGTTTGTTGTTTGGTGTAATAATCGTTATTAAAGTTTTTTTTTTTCTGTTTTTTGCCGTTGTTGTTACTATTATTGCAGCTGATGGTGATGGTGTTTGTTGTAGTTGTTATTACACCATAAATTCGGTTAATAATACATAAAGTTAGCAATTGCTTTTGTATCACTTTAAACTGTTATCGGTAATTGTTATTGGCAAGCGTGAGCAGTTAGTTGTTGTTTTTTTTTTTTTCTTTTCTCGCTTTTTTTTTATCTTTTCAAAAAAGAGCAGGAATTCACTTTTTTCCGCATTCACTGTTGTTTGGTTTTCTGCTTACCGCTTGTATGCTGCTTAAGTGAGGCATAAAAAAAGGATATGAAATCGTTTAAAAATAACAGCTTGTGTGGGAAAACGTTTACCGGGCTACAGATATATGTATATATACCGTAAAACTAAGGTTAACTATTACAATCAACCGTGGTATATTCATTTAATTTTTCACCATCGTGGTAATAAATATGGTGCCCTTCTTATTATCAAGAAGAGTTTAGTTAATTTTGTTCATATGAAAGGACATGGGAACATTAGCAAATTGGTAAGCCGACGGATCAAAGGATAGCATCCATAACAGATTTAATTTAAAAAGGAAATCGTTCGATAGATAGACAATTATATAATGATTGTGTGCAAATGTGTTACAAGCACGAGACGTGGAACGAACAGTCAGGGATGATAATCGTATTTAGGCTTTTACAATAGCTGTCTACGACGAACCATGCCAATACATATACAGTGCTTGACAAAACTATAGAAACTTTTTCAAAAATTCATTTCGAATGAAAAGTTAAAAATCTTCTTAAAAAATTTACAAAATATTTGTGCAGTTTATTAATACGCACTGTTGTTAAATGTTTATGTTAAAAATTTTAAAATATTTTCTAATTCAGAAACTTAACGAAAATAATAAAACTCTTCAACTTTTGTGATTCTGCACAAAAAGGTACTAAAAAATGAACAAAAAATTATTAAAAGTTCATCATGATTACCGTTATTTAATGTTGTTTTCTTTTCGCTAAAGTGAAGATTAGTGAAGAGTTAAAAATCAAAATAATCAACGATTTTACTACTGGATTTAAGCACAAGCTATTTGTAATAAATATGGACAAATCACCAGATTCAAAAATTAATGAAAAATTTTTTGAGTCAGGTACTGTGATAACTCATGATATAACTTGGGAGGAAGACCTGGAGAAACTACGCCAAAACTAGATAGTGTATGGGTATATAAGGTCACTTACACTTAATCTGTATCCAACACCAATCCTAGAATCTTTTAGAATATAAATTAGGACCATTATTTGTCGGAAAAACAATCCCCCACAATAATGTTGCCGCCACCAAACTTGAGGGTCTTATTCGTATGCTTGTGCAGCCCTTGCGCTGACCAACTTCTCTCTCCTTAGTTCGGAGGAACTTGGTCAGTACAGAGACTGCGTTCACAACGGGCCGCTATGTGTGCTCAAGTGAGCTTTTGGTATCAAGGCTACCACACTAACCGAACCTAACCTATTCGTATGCTTAGATTTCAGTCTTTCCATTTGGCCGTCCCTTAGGTTGTATCTGGACTCATCCCAAAATATAATCGTATTCCATTGCTGTGTAAACCAATTTAGGTTTTCTTTAGCAAACTTAATACGAGCAATTCGATTTTCAAAGAAAAAGCCGTTTTTTTCACAGGGCCATAGCAACCAAGAACAGTTTCTTTTATTCTGCGATTAACAGTTTACGAACTTATTTTTATTATTATTATTATTAATAAACTCTCGGATTGTTATTATGAATATTTTTTAAACTTTTTAGCAATTAGATTATCTTGTCTTGGCGTGGTTTTCAGAGGTCTTCCTCCCAAGTGATGAGTTTTCACACCATAAGTATTTTGGCAATTTCTTTAGAACATTTTCAAATTTTCATCTGATTATAATACATAAATAAGTTTTAGAAAACGTTTCCATTGTTTCGTCAAGCACTGTATATAGGCAAAGAATATAAAAGAAAACCTGATGATGACTGGCTTAAAAACTTAATCGACTATCAAATAATTGCAATGAAAGCTTATACTTAGACAGGACAGGTAGAGAAAGGAGCTGTTTTCCCACACTAGCGTCTTGGAGTATTATGAATTATTTGACATTGAGTAGACTCTGTTGGAAATTGTGTACGTTACAGGACCTTGTCTGTTAATACAGAATACGATATGAAAGTAAAGTTTTATACCACTATACTGAATACTACACACACATATAAGTGGTTATTACAAGCCTTCAGTCAGGATTACAATATATCTTCTCATATCAGCAATATTGTGTGTGTTAATTTTATCAATGGGTGGCGGGACCTACAACTTAAAAAGTCGACTCCAAACAACAGATTTTTAAGAAACTTTTTATGGCAATTTTATTTACTCTCAGAGTTTTTTCCAGAAATCTGCTGAGAGAATGTCGTCAAAGAAATACATACATACATAATTGGCCATTACAACCCTTCAGTTAGGATTACGGCCTAGCTTCTCACACCACTCATGTTGTGTGCGTTAATTTTATACGTGAGTGGCGAACGACACAGTTTTGAGTAACTTTTTCATGGCAGGTTTATTTACACTCAGAGTTTTTGCCTGAAATCTGCTAAGAGGAAATCGCCGAAGAAATATTTTTTTTTTCATATTTCGTTTTGATACGAACCCTGGCTTTACGTCTAATAAACCAACATACTACCTACTAGACTACGGCAACTTCGTCAAAGAAATACTTCTTCATATTTCGTCTTGTTGGAGATGTCTGACATGGGGTTTGAACCGTGGCCTCATATCAATATGTAAGATTGAACACAGCAACGCTCTATAGATTTACAAAGTTCATTATAAGTTCATCCGATTAGGCGGAAACTCAATATGCAACCAAAACAACATAAAGCGTTCTTTGTTTTTTGTAAATATTCAGTCTTGATCCTTATTACGAATGCAGTACATTGTGTTGGAGCTGGGAAAAGAGGCTGAGTTAGAGACGCTTAGAGGGAATAGTATGGATACTGCATTTGAATCTGTTTACAATGTAAAATGTATAGTAGTGCACTATGAGCGAGCATGGAGGTTTTGGGTTCGTTTCACACCAACAACACAATTCTCTCGGACTTGGTTGAATTTTTAGATTATTCAATAAGAAAAATGTAATAAAAACTAGTGACAAGTCCCAATAATAACACGGTGCGACAGTGAAAATACACCCGAGCAACTACATAGTCTAAGTTATTCACTAGGTTGAGTAGAACTCAAAAATACTTTTTTATTTTTCTCGAACCCTACAAACTTGTTTTATTTGACAAAAACGGTTTTTTGATCTTTTCACACAAAATTATTGACTACCCAAATAGGGGAGAGATTAGCCTTTAAAACGGTATACATAAACGTTTTCTCCAAACTTATATGTTATGAGTTTTGATGGGGTAAACTTGGAAAATATAATTTTTTTCTTGTTTTTTCAAGTTTAGCTATCCTTAATTGCAAAATTTAATTTAAAAATACAAAATAAGTGATGACATTCTGAAAGTACATTATCTTGTGAAGAGATTGACACTTCGTTTGATCAAATCGGACAAAAACTACAGAAGTTATAATTTAAATAGTATAACAGTCGTGTTATATTTTTATATATGTATGTGATCTTATCAAATGAACTTTCAGTTCAAAAATTTTCAAAAGTTTCGATGGATTTTGATTGTTTATCGGACAATGGGTCAATTTCACTTTTGCACGACTTCCAGAAGTCGGATAATATTTGTGTTTTTTGCAAATATTATTATTTCTCTTTGCGCAATCATTGGCCAACTTCTGGTGGTTGCTCAAACGTGAAATTGACACATTTTGTGATAAACAATCAAGATCCATCAAAAATCCTGAAAATTTTTGAACTACAAGTTCATTTATAACACGACTGTTATACTATTTATATAATAACTACGGTAATTTTTGTCCGGTTTGATCAAACTAAGTGCCAATCTCTTCACAAGATAATACACTTTCAGAATCTCATCACTTATTTCATATTTTTAAGTAAAGTTTGCTACTCTGAACGGACAAACTTGAAAAATATGAAAAAAATTCGCATTTTCCAAGTTTACCTCATCAAAACTCATAGCATATTATTGTCAAATACTAGATATGTGTATACCGTTTTAAAGGTCCATCTCTCCCCTTTCCAACAAGATTTGGAAATCGGGTCAGCAATGTTTGAGTAATCTGGAAATTTGTGCGTAAAGCCTAAAAAAACAGTTTTTGTCAAATAAAAAAAGTTTGGAGGGTTCGAGAAATATAAAAAAAAATATTTTTGAGATCTACTCAACAAAACTCACAACCTACACTATGTCATTAGCCGGGTGTATTTAATTTTTTTTATTTTGTCGCATAGTCGCATAATTTATACAACACAAAAAAAATTAACAGAAGATGAAATATCTGGAGGATAAGCATTCTACTGGCAAATCGAATTGGTCCTGCGACATTTAAAAAAATATGCCAGTTCCAGCGATCCTCGCATTTTTATGACCAAACACAGGCAAAAGCTTCTGATCTCCCAATATGTACACTGCTTAGTTGCAGAGGATATACATTTAGTTCCTGGAAAATCTAAATAGTGGTTACACATCATTTTCATTACTTTAGAAAGATTTCGGCATTCAGAAGATTACGACCTCGCTTCTCACACCACTTGTGTTGTGTGCGTTAATTTTATACATGAGTGGCAGGACCTACAGTATAAAGTCGACTTTGAACGACAGATTTTATTTACTCTCAGAGTTCTTGCCAAAAATCTGCTGAGAGGAAGTCGCTGTAGAAATATTTTTTTCATATTTTGTTTTGTTGGAGATATCTGGAGTTTGAACCGTGGTCTCACATCTAATAAGGAAACACACAACGTAGTAGAGTATGGCAACTGCATTCTATTTCACTAAATGGAATATCATTATATTTCACTAAATCTTCAATTTTAGCATGTCGATAACTTACAAAACCATAGTATATTCCAATTTCATTTATAATTAAATTTTTCGATAAAAATCATTTCATGATTCAAATTCTTTTGAAATTTTTGTGTCCAATCTTTTTCCAAAAATGTATTCAAATCATTCGTTTTAGCAATAATTTAAATAATTCGCCGTTATGTACTGCACTTCAATTGCTTTTTTGTTTCATAATAACATTTTGGATGTTTTTTTCTTGAATATTATTTTACATCATACCACATACATACTATTTTATTGGCCTTTGCCAATTTGCAATCTATTGTTAATAAAAACTATTTTTTTTAGGTTTCGTTTTATTTTTACAATTTCTTGATTTTGACCCGATTTTCTATGTATGTTATGTATGTAAGTATGCACTTATATTCTGTTTTATTTTTTGCTCAATGCATAAAGTAAAATCTCTTTATCTCATTGTATGCAAAAGACGTTTTACTTCGTTATTAACTTGGCTAAACTCACTCAAAGATGATGCCACAGAATTTATTTATTCTTTCCTTTTTTTCTTATTTTTTTTTTTTTGTTTCTATCATCTTTTCATTTGTTTGCATAAGGGCAACATTTCAATTTACTACATAAGTGTGCATACGAAGATATGTTTGTATATACTCGTATGTATGTAATGGTCATATAAGGAATAGAAGATATCGTTATAAGACAGATATGTATCTATGTATGTAACATTTAACAGATTATAAGCTTAAAATGCAGCCAAGAAAATATTGCAAAAGGTCATTTAAATTTTTTTTCACATTTATCTTGCCTTCTTTGTGCTTTTCTCGAAGCAAAAGCAAACAATGGAACACTTTTATCCTGGATAAGTCGTACGTATACTTGTATCAATACTCATACATGTGCTATACGATGATATTCGAAATATAAGAATCTTCTTCTCCATGATTATTCAATACTTTAGAAAGATTAAATATACAACCCAGCAAACCATTTACATACAAAATGCTTGCATTTAAAATTTCCGTTTCACTTGCATAACAAAATGGATTACATACATACATACATAACATAATTGGGCATTACAACTCTTCAGTTAGGATAACGACCTAGTTCCGCACACCACGCATGTTGTGTGTATTAATTTTGTATGCAGGAGTGGCGGGACTTACAGTTTAAACTCGACTCCGAACGACAAATTTTTAAGAAATTTTTTCATGGCAATTTCATTGACTATAAGAGTTTTTGCCAGAAATCTGCTAAGAGGAAGTCGCCGAAGCAATATTTGTTTTTATGTCTCATTTCATTGATGTCTGACCTGGGATTTGAACCCGGGCCTTACGTCTAATAAGCCAACACACGCTGCCTACTAGACTACGGCGACTTCCTAAGATTACGGTTGATGTAATTATTGAATTACGTACGATAAAAATGTGTGAACAAGATTATGTACCAAAATGGGCGCAGATTCTCTGACAGTTGAAAAGCTGATGCTACTATTTTGGTGGAATTGGATGAGAATTATTTATCATAGTCTTCTCCAACCTGATCTATTGATTGACTCTGGTATCTTTTAATGAACAGAAGAGGTGTCCACACACATATATTTAATGTCTCCGCAAAAACTGAGACGTCTATGTTGGAAAGTTCTAAAGTGTCCACTATATCCCACCGACCTTAATTACGTACATTGAAATTTTGACAGAAGCCAGCAACACAATGACATCAGTCCTACGCTCAGAACCTTGAAAAATTCCAACTGAGCTTACGAGCACATCTAATTTATTCAAGAATACGATTTTTTCAATAAATATTCATTGCTTTTTGCGAAAGTATACTCACAGAATTGCAATGTTGGGTCATCAATCGGCTTAAATTTGAACCATCGGTTATTTCGAATTTGGCAATACTTATGTTATTTTATTCTGCCACAAAATTCAATATATTATATTGAAATAAATGAAATCGATTTACGCGTGTGCAGCGTTGGGATTTATTGGGCCAATGAGAAACTGCACGATGATGCCGATTTCGCCAAAAAAAAAACTCTTTTCGGATGAAGCTCATTTTCATCTTGTTGGGTACGTTAATAAGTAAAATTTGCCGTATTTGGGGCTCAGAAATCCCACACATGATCTTATAGAAGCCAATTCACTCATTACGAGTGACTGTTTCTGGAGCAGAGACACAATTGATCCACATTTCTTTGAAAATGAGGAGGGCTTAACCATTACGGGTAAAGGAAACACCGATCACACCACGATAACCGATTTTTTTGTAGCCGTTCTTAATGGAATTGATATCAACGATGTTTGGTTACAACAGGGTGATGTAACTTGCCACACATCTCATGCCACAATCGATTTATTGCGTCAAACGTTTGATGGCCGTTTAATGGTGATGCCAACTGACAACCAAGAAGCTGCGATTTGACACTGTTGGACGATTTTCTGTTGGGCGCCGTTAAATAAAACTGTTATGTCGACAAACTAAAGACAATTGAGCATTTGAAGACCAACATTCGTGATGCCATTGCCTCGATACAATCCCATACACTCGAAAAAGTGCACGGAAATTGGTCCGATCGAAGGAGTTATTCTCAAGCCAGCCGCTGCACCCATATGAATGAGATAATATTCCATTTCTAACTGGAATAATAGTATTTCACAACAAAATAATAAATTTGGCAAAATTTCAAACCGTTTTTGTTTTCTGGCATTTTTAAATTTAAACTTTTAAATCACCCAGCAGCAGGACAAGAACAACTACGAATTACCTGCTTCACAACTAACATTGAATATTATGTCTCTGTATTTACACAATATGAAATAGATATGAAAAATTGTCACTGGGACACTGAAATGCAATACATACATGTGAACCATATTGGCATTATCTAAGGCCATAAAATCATTCTCTACAATTGAATGACTTTCGTAAGCATTGTTTAGAAATCTTTAACTTTAGAACAGCATTTACTTATTGAAATTATCATCTTTGATTTGCTTTAGGTGTGTGCGAATACCTGTGCTATATAGAAACTCTTTAAACGATCAACTCAATAAATTTACGCAATACATTTTGATTAAATATTAAAAAATACTTTTTAAACAACTAAATATTGTACATATGAATGTATGAATGTATATTTTTTATATCAATTAAAGTTCTTTGCAAACAAGGCAAACAAATATTCACATTTTACGGTTCAGACAAGGTATAACCGCAATACTGATGCTGCCGGATGATGGTGAATGAAGAAGTATTTCGGTTTTGCTTTTATTTTTCATAATTACAAAATAAAAGTTCATTAACGTACAGCAAATATGGGAAAAAATGTGCAAAGTTTCGTTAAAGACCACCAAATATATAAAAATATATGTATAAGGTCTTCCAAGAGGGACTTTATCTTATTGAAGCTACGTCAGTCAAATTAGTTGTCATTTATTCTGACTGTGTTGCGAAATCAGCATAATTGACCATAGACTACGATTTGTATTAGCTGAATGGGCTTTAGAACAATTGCAAAATTCCTAAAAAAAAATTAACTTCAGCAATGAGGCCCACTTACGTGAATGAATAAGTACGTAAATTTGGGACGATACCAACCCACAAGAAATTCTAATGCGTCCAATGCATGCATCACGAAAAAGTCACTGTTTGGTTGGATTTTAAGTGGCAGTGCTATCAGTCCCTATATCTTTGGGAACGATGTTGTCAATGGCGAAGCACCGTAGGTCGATTATTACATACATACATTCGTACTTACATACACAATTGCTCATTTCAAGCCTTCAGTCTGGTTTAAGACCTAGCTGCTTTTGTGAGTTATAATTTGATACATGAGCGGCGGGACCTTCAGTTTAGTGTCGACTCCGAACAACAGATTTTTGGAGGAACTTTTTATATTCAATTTTTTTTTTATTCACAGATTTTTTGCCAGAAATCTGGGGAGAGGAAGTCACCGAGGAAATATTTTTCATATTTCGTTCTTTTGGAGATATCTGGCCTGGGTTTTAAAACGTGGGCTCACGTCTAATAAGCCAACACACTACTTACTAGACTACGGCTTGTAGCGTCACCAGGCAATATTTTTTCAGAACAATATTGGCCACGCCATCACTGCCAATTGCGAGCACCATTGGCCGATGGGTACCAACGTCTTTTGGCCGGAATTGGATGATCTGAACACCAACGATATGTGATTTCAACTGGACGGCGCTTCGTGTTACAACAGCTCATACCACATTGGATATTTTGGGGGAATTTCATTTCACATCCACGTGAAATGACCACCATGATTATTCTATTTTAAACGTTAAGTCGCAGCTGTTTGCTAATATTCCAAAATAATCCATGACATCGGTCAAGTTGAGTCTGATTTATGCGCCAGAGTCATTCAAAGTTGAACATTTCGAATGCTCTTCTCCCAGAGAAGCTGTGGCAGACATTTGAACGATATTTATATTCCATACATAATGGTTTCAATAGGTCTTGCAAACGGATAAAAAATTTCGATGCTTATTCACACTCAGTTTTTTTTTATTTAAAATTAGGAGGTGCCTAAAGAAAGACCCTATATATACGAATTAATTTTTTTGTTTTTTAATGCTGACGAATAATGAAATGTGAAAGTAAAAATGGGCAGACCGCATATACGAGCATAGTATATGTATGTACTCGTAAATGCGCTTAAAAATCAGGCACACGCCAGAATGTCTATAAAAATTTTAAATCTTTTTGCATTTTCCCATTATCACTATCGACAGTCACTGCTGGCACATACAGGCCGACATCAATGTTAAAGCCTTAAAAGGAAAAATATATTTATATGCACGTGTATACATATGTACGTAATATTTTCATTATCAAATTCCTTCATTTATTTCTGTATTGCCAAATATATATGAAGTTCGTGCTTTAATATGATCCTTTTTGAACAGACGCAATTCAAGTTAAAAATATGATGAAAAATTTTCTGTACTTAAACAGTTTTCCCTAGACGATTACTATAAAATATTAAAAATATATCGTGGTTCGATATATGCTACATCTATCGAAAGCGGTTATTGTACTGTATATGGCAGGATTATGTTGTCGCCTATGGAATAAAGGATTTCAAAAAATATTCATATCTCTTTAAAAATTGCCATTTTAAATAACATTTTCATACTTTTCAATCATTTTAAAAATATAAAGGAGTAAAATATTTATGCAACATACGCTATACCATGTTCTATTCGAGTCGACTGTAAAAACCTATGCGCCTACACATGTAAATATATTGTAGAACAGTCTGTATCTGTACATACATACATGCATACATACTTACATACGTAAGTATGCGGTGGAAGAATAATGAAATTAATGAACCATTAAGATTTTGTGGTGATAAATTTTTGCATTGTTCATAAATTAAACTTGATGACCGTACATTTCCGATTATTTTTTTCCAATAGTTGTGATGTGAACTGACAATGAATTGCTGATGATGGTCTTATACACAAACGTCAACAATGTCATGCATGGACACAGAGACAGAAAAAAAAAACAAAAAAATAAAAACAAATATTGTCTTCGAGTATTGGATACATTGGGTACATCATGTTGTCATTTTACAATTTTCCCAATTGGCTATAACGTCTGCTTTAAATGAATCTGATGAAAGCAGTCATTTACACTTACCGAGAGAAAATCGTACAAGGACTGACTTTTAACCATTTGGTCTTTAAAAATAGAATAAGGCACAGAAAGTTTGCAAAAAGTTTTTGAAATATTTATGAGGGGCAAGTTGTATTATGGTTGGCTATTCGTATCGCCATAAAAAAAAATAAACTCATAGCGTCAAATCGCATGATCATGGCGGTCAATCGACATTGTGGATATTTTGGATAGTGAAAGTTAGTAGAAGTGAAGTTGAAACTATTTCAAATACATTTGCTTATCGGTAGATACCAGAGATCAGCAACGAGTATTCAAAACGATGAGTAGATGCGAGTAATACTTATTATTTCTGATACTTATACGCATTCATACTTATTTTAATATGATACTCATACTACTCATACTCAAAGTTGGAAGTACTCGTCGTATTCATACTTAACAATACGCATGATGTTATTGACTTCGACTCGTCTCTACTTAACATTTACACGAAGCACAAAATAAGTATGATTCGCGTACGAACACTACTATACTCACAAGAAGATTGTGTGTATGCTTTGCTTGTTGCCTTTGTCTTTCCTTTCTTCTTTGTTTGTATATGCAACAATAACAAAGGCTGTAAATTTTGATGAATGATTCGAGCCACTCGAATCACTTATAAGTATTATAAGTATTTTTCTAAATTTATTAATCAGAATGAGTAGGCGTATGAATCAAACACATTTCGAGTGTTGTGAGTTTGATGTCAACGTTGTACTCATACTCATTGTAACCTATACTTATAAATCAATGCTGTCGCGAGTACGAATGAATCAGAGTAGTTGAATTTCAATTCTGTTGATTCACTCATACTCAAAATTGCATGAGTGCTTATGAGCAGCGGAAAAACGATTCTGACCTCTGGTAGATACCCATGTCCAAAAATGAACTAAACAATCTTCCTATACCATTCATTTCTGAAACCAATTTAGTATTACAGTGCATAGTTATAGGCAATTGCCTTAACTTCTCACATAGAAAAATTCAAAGGCGTCGTAATAAAAGTTTAAGAATGAACAAAATAGCACTATTTCATGTCAGTGTACATAAAGACCTCGAGGTTCCAACACACAAACCTGATATTGAGAAATATTCATGGAGTTACCATTCAGTTCACCTAATATCCACATATCACGAGATACAGTGCTCCAGATCTCACAATCGTACTGAAAAATAGATTTTATATTCGTACTAAATAATGAATAATGATTTCCAAATAGACTTCAGGCGTCCAAATGTTTGATGTAACTCCGTTCAAAAAATATAGAAGAATTTACTGACATCCTCTATTTCACTTGCATCAAGTGTAAATGAATTTCAGTAGGTTGCATTGAATCGTAAAGTTTTTGTCTACCGATTATTATTACTTTTATAACCTGTAGATTCCATTGTCACCTAGTAGCGTACAGCAGTCATTTCCGGGACTTTACAATCTACTGTTCCACTATCGTTTTCGAGGGCTCTTTCAAGCATCGTGAACTATATCAAAAAAAAATTGGTGACAGGACACCCGTCGGACACCTACCTCAACACTCATTGTTCTACTAACAATTCGGTCTTAATGAAACGTATGAGTTTCCTCTACATTCAATTGTATTATGATTAGTCTGTATTATGTTTTAGCCTGTCGAAGATCGTCTCAAAGTCAATGCAGCATAGATTCATATTCTACAGAATGTTCGACAATCACAGTTAAGCTGTGTTTATATGGTAAATTGTGGACTTGTTTGTCAGAATTTAGCTTGTTCCCTCTTAAAAGTTGATGTTACCTTGTCGGAGATTATTTTGCGATTATGCATAACAGAATAATAGTTATTTGGATCTGTGAAAGGTAGCCCTTGTTTTATACATATGTTTATTATAACGCTCCTGAATTCGCCGTAATATAGTCTGTTGAACTATTAGACATGTGGTTCAAACATTTTGAACAAAACGAAATACGAAAAAAAATTTCTGTCAAAAACTCTGAGAGTAAATTAAAATTGCCATCAAAAGCTTCTTCGGAAAATCTGTCGTTCGGAGACGACCTTAAACTAAGTGGTGTGAGGTTTTAAGCCTGACTGAAGGGACTGAATGATCATTTTTGTATGTATGTATTATTACGCTCTCAGTCACCACATTTTATAAATATTCGCTTTCCCAAAATGTGCGAATGGTTGGCAGTATAATTGTAACACTAGAATGCGTATCGGACTGCAAGAGTTTCTGTCAGCACTTGGAGATTTGATCTCTCTCTCTTCCTTGGGAGATGTTTTGAAACGATACCTCATCCATATATGACTCACATACATACGCACTCATTGCGCAAAAGATTGGTGTTCTCCTGGAGCAAGTGTGTGTTTCGCTCTCACATCAAATTGTTGCTCCTCTATGTTCGCAAGTTAACAGGGCCTTTGCATTTACAACCTAAGGCCAGAATTTCTAATTTCTCACATCACTTATATTGTGTGTGTTAGTTTTATACATGAGTGGCTTGACCTACAGTTTAAAGTTTCAATTGCAATTTTATTTACTCTCAGTGTTTTTGCCACAAATTTGCCGAGAGGAAGTCGTTGAAGAAATATTTTTTTTGCATTTCGTTTTGTTGGAGATGTCTAACATAGTGTATATTGTATAAACATTCGTGAGTTTCAACGTTTGTTTGTACATATCGCTGATGCAATGGATATCAACTGCTATTTGTGCATTCTTACTGATCTCGTCCTCGTCATTTCCTGTCGTTAAATTCTCTCTCTCTCTCTCTCTAGCCCATTGCAACGTGTCTACAGATGTAGTTTATTACTACGCATTTGTGTTAAAATTTTATGGTTTATGCGCATGTTATGCTATACGTTTAAAGTAACATTTTTATGTTTAAATTCATCAATGAATGGAATGATAGATTTGACTCTCCCATACCGTTTATCGAAACTTGTATATATATTAGAGGATATTATCTGTAGATACAAATGCATTTCATGTCCTCATTTGTATATGTATGTATAGTCATGATAATAAATGTAAATTATATAAGTTTTACTAATATTGGATTCTTTACTTTATATTTTTATGATTATTATAAATACATTTTAATAATAAATATACCATATAGTATGTATGGATTGTTACTGTGTGTGTGTTATGTATTTTCTTATATATACGAGTACATACTTCTAATAAAAGCTGTTGGTATCTAAGTAGAATGCATGGAAAATCAATACTTCATAACAGATTTTCAATAATAGAATCAAACCACCCAAATTGGCCTCATGAATGCCGTTTGTGGCCACAATAGAACAAAATTTTGATGAAATCGCTATGGGATCTCAACATCAACAAGTCATTAGGGACGTATGGTATTTAAAAAATTGTCCTAAATTAGTGTTTATCAGCAGTTCAACATTTAAAAATAAACTTTTCCACGCTTCCAAACCTAGGAAATTTGATTAATCACAACATACATGGGCGAAATCTTGACGTTAGAAACTGGCAAGTAAAAGTGGGTTCTTCAATAATTCGGAAAGCACAAAGTAATCTTATTCAAGTCATTTCGAAAGCATATAATCGGGTGTGGTATGATACATTTTTATTGACAGTTATTGCTTTTGGTTTCGGCAGTCACATACATAATTCGAATTATATTTGGCCAGTTCCCTTGGAATTAAAGAAAACAATCATTCTCTTTGCCTGATCTCCGTAATACATATTCATACATATTTAATATTCGGTTTGACGACATTACAATAGCTGCATACGAATGTACTATCAGATGGAAAGGTATGATAATTATCACGATGATACAGAAAAAAACAAAGAATCATAAATGTATGTGTAGTATATAGAGGCAATGGGATCACTGAGGACCTTAAAATGTTGCCAATAGAGTTGAAAAGCCGTCGTAGTCTAGTAGATAATATGTTGGCTTATTAGACGTGAGACCACAGTTCAAAACCTAGTACACAACTCTCGAACGAAAGGAAATATGACAACTCATTTCTTTGGCGACTTCCTCTGAGCAGATTTCTGGCAAAAACTCTGAGAGTAAAAAAAATTACCATGAGAAGTTTCTTAAATCTGTAGGTCCCACCACTAATGTATAAAGTTAACACACACAACATAGGTGGTGTGAGAAGCTAGAGCGTAATCCTGACTGAAGGGTCATAACCAATAATGTATGTATGTTTCACGAGGCTTCAGAGAAAACAAAGGATCATATATGTACGTATATAGGTGCAGGTCCAGAGGGTGTTCCCTATAGAGTTGAATATTTATTTTATATCCTGCGTAAATTCTGTGCGTGGCTGTAGAAGCCATATTGGGACGGCAGTACACCAGATATGTAGGTGTTTTGTCAAAAACTTCAACTTTCAATCTAGCAGATGGTTGAAAAGATGGTAGATTGGTGAGTGATAATAATACGACACACTTTTACATGGATGTATCCAAAATGGATAGCAAAATGGATGACAAGCCATTTTTGTAACTGTTCAGGCGATTCAAATCAGAAGTTCGGCAATCAAGTAAGCCTGTGCTCAGTTTCTGGGTACTTTATTGCTATTTATTGCTAATGATAGCACAACTTTGAAAGTGAAATAAATGGCAGATGGAAAAACATAGCATCCGATTCCATTTCAAAACAAATTTCTGATAACCTTATGAGAATATCAAACAAAGTATACCGAAAGCAGTGATAGCAGTTCAGTGTGGCCGCTAAATTCTAGGAAAACAGGTGACCTCTATTAGTTGTATAAGAGATATCGGGTCCGCCATCTAACGTTTTTTTTTTTTAAACTAGTGCTTATTCCGTGAATGGTAACACTTAGCTCATGTCTGATTTGACAGATAGTTAGTTTTATCCTTCCGCTAAACGAATATGGTTGTGTATTCGCGTTTTCGGTTTGCTAAGTGGGCCTGCGATCGACTTACAAAAGATGCTGATTTTGGCAAAAAAATCACCTTTTCAGATGAAGCTCATTTTGATCTTGGCGGATATGTAAACAAGCAAAATTGTCGCACTTGGGGCACAGAAAACCCGCACGCATACATTGAAAAGCCGACGCACCCAAAACGAGTCACTGTTTGGTGCGGATTTTGGTCCAGAGGCATAATTGGGCCATTTTTCTTCGAAAATTAGAAAGGAGTGGCCGTTACAGTCAATGGCGATCGTTATCGGGCCATGTTGAACGAATTTTTGTTCACAAGAATTTAAGAGGAGGATATTGGCAATATTTGGTTTCAACAGGACGGCGCTACGTGCTACACAGCCGAAGCTACACTCGATGTTTTTGAAGATCGCATTATCAGCAGCAGAGCTGATGTCGTTTGGCCACCTCGGAGCTGCGAGTTGACACCGTTGGACTATTATTTGTGGGGTGCCGTCGAAGATAAGCCGACAAGCCATAGACAATTGACGCTTCAAAGGACAATATTCGTGAAGCCATTGGTGAAATACAGCTGCACACAATCGATAATGTGCTTAAAAATTGGACCGATCGTGTAGGCTACTGCATGGCCAGCCGAGGCAGCCATTTGAATGAAATTATTTTCCATTATTAACCGGAAGGATTGTACTTTCAAATAAAAAAAGAAATTTGAGAAAATATTCAGTAGTTTTTTTTTTAAAGCATTTTCTAAAAAAAAAGATATTTGGCGGTATGTTCAGTTCCAATGGAATTCATTCCAATGTTGGTCACCAACTAAGTATTAGTCGAACGATTGCAATTATTCCGTTTAGACTATTACTAAATAACTGATTGATGCTGTATAGATACCTATGTATATAAGCATAATAGTAATAATAACATATAATGTAATTGTGTTACGGAAATAGCAAAATGAACATACTTAAGAATGTCTTTTTGTGTTGTCTAAAACGTGCCTCAAGTGTTAAACAAATACATATACACACACACATACATGTATGTAGATATCTAAATAGTACGCTTGAATTTTTATGCATATATCCTTCCTTAACATCTCGTTTTCTCTATCTCACTCTCTCTCTCCCTCGCTCTCTGCCTCTGTCACTTTATTATTTTACGTTTATAGGTTTCTGCAGATGATGATATCTTCTCATGTTATTCTTATTTCTTCATTTCGTTTATTTTTCTTTGTTGTTTTCTTTCGTCCTTTCATGTCTGTTTGTTGTAGTTTTGTCGTTTTCGAATGTATGTTAACATAACTACATATGTATGTGTAACAACAACAACAACATTTATATTAGTATGGTAGTTATACTAATGAGTTGAATTATCTTAAAAAGACTAAAAAAAAAATAACCCAGAAATAATAAGAACTTTAGCGTGTTTAGTAGTTCATTGGAGAAAGAGAAAGAAAGAGAGTATGTATGTGTGTGTAGGTGTTTATGGATTTGTGGATGTGTATATAATTTTTTTTTTTAGATGTGTTTTATGCAGCTATAAAGCGATAATACAAAAAAGTCACGTTTTATGAAATCACTCATTTGAGGCCACATTGATACTTAACATTTCATTTCAGCCTGTTTTATTTGTATCTTTATGTTCAAGTTATTTTATTCGCATTTCTCTCTTCTTCGTTTTTATGTGAATAGTTTCTTTTAAAAGCTGTGCTGTTATACATTTATGAACATGTATGTATGTACATACATATGTACATATGCAGTTGACATCAAAAAACTAACTTTTGTATTCTCTTACGTGAAAGAAAGTATGTTGTTGGCTTTTTTCATAATTTTTACGGGGTTCTTAAAAGCCTTCACGCAATCATTTTTTTTTTTTATAATACTATTTCATAAATATAAAATTTATTTTATTTCACACCAATTATTATTTCAGTTTCTTCTCTCTTTTTCTCTCTTTGAAAAGTGTTAAAGGAGAAATGAAGAAATTTCTACGCAAAGATCACAAATTGCCAGGAAAAGGAAATTCTACGGATTTTATAACATGTTTATTATCGATTTTGTTATAAAACGAACAATAAAATGTTTTTATCTGTATGTTCATATATTTATTGCATTGTTATTGGTGTGAAGAGGTAACAATTTACTGGCGAATCTCTCACTTCAACGATATACTGACGTCTCTAGGTGTCTCCTTCGGAAATACATTAATGCTGCACATGTTCCAATTATGTGTCCTGTTGAAACGAATTCCCCGTAGTCTATTAGGTACCATGTTAACTTAATAGACGTGCGTCGACATTTTAAACCCCAGGTCGGGCATATACAACAAACCGAAATATGAAAAAATATTTCTCCGGCGATTTCCTCTCAGAAGATTTCTGGCGAAAACTCTGAGTTGAATCGTTATCATCAGCTACATATTGAGCTTGAAGCAATTGATATCATGTAGAAAATTTCCTGAGTGGTTTGATTCAAAAAGTGATTATTTTTAACTGGAATAATACAATAATATTGGTAGTATGTTGGCTTAATAGAGGAGAGATCATAGTTTAATACCTAAATCAGACATCTGGAAAAAACGAAATATAAAGAAATACTTCTTAAGTGAAATTGCCATGAAAAGTTTCTCAAAAATTTTGTCGTTCGGCATCAACTTTAAACTTTAGGTCCCGCCACTCACGATTGTGGACTGTATAGGGGATGAACAAGCACAAAAAAAAATAACTCCAACTGGGATTATAGGCCACTATAAAAAGGGCAAATATTAGTTGTTGGACTTAAAGCACAAAATTAAAAGCAAACAAATATCACTCTCCTTGTATTGTAATTTTTGTTACACACTTTTTATTTCATCACAAAATTATATTTGTTTTTTCTTTAAGGTTTTCAATTTAAACTATTTTTCACAAAAATTAAATGTTATAACAAAAACGGCCGAATGCCTTAAAAATAAAATTATACAAAAGGCAATTATTGACAATTACTGACGCTTATGGATCCAAAAAAGCGAATGACAAAAAGACCATACAAAAATATCTTACATACAAAAACATAAATGTTAATAAAACTGAAAGCTTAAAGATAAAATTATAGCGCCATCTGTTGACAAATTGCGAACAAGTCGATGCTAATCCTGTTTATGTCGCCAGAGTTGGGAATAATAGATCGTCAGACATAAACATGCCGGCGCCCTTGCAGTACTGAAACCTAAAGATTCTCCTCCAAATCTATTGCTAGGAAGATAAAAGAAAACAAAACTTTTGTATTAGTTATCACGTTGTCGAATTTCACCAAAAATTTTTCCAGCTTGCAGTTATTCCAATTCTAATCCGCCAGCCAGAAAAGGTTAAAATGAACCAAGTATCATTCAGGTATGAGTATCATGGTCTAAGATTGTGTAGCGAGTTCTTGAGGCTTATTGTTCCTTCACTAAATCGGAACTAGAGCTTCCGACGAATTAGGTTTTCCGCTCTCACGACCATGGGACGAACTCGGTCCACTGATGGAGTATTAGGACGAATGAGGTCCGTTATTTTTAGGGGCTAGAGGATGATTTGCGTCCCATCAATGCTCCTGTTCTCTAACCTTCGTAGGGACAGACGGACTAGGTCTATTGCCCAGTCAATCGAAGGTATAACGTCAGCGGCCCGTATTATCACACGTTCACCAGGTATGGTCGTGGCTCAATCAAACTTACAATTTACTCTCTACAACTTCACTCTCCTTGGTGTTGTCGGGGTACCATGATATTATAAGTTAAAGTTGTCCATCAATTTTTCGTCGGAAGAATTACAAGTCTTCTAATCGGCCTTATAATTGTTTCACGTTCAGTTGCCAGATCCAAAGTTCCTACGCAATCATTATTATCTAAACGTAAATTATGAATGCGACCTAAGCGCCATTCAGTAGTAGGACCTATACCTTCTCCTGTTGCTGCTGTTGGCAATCCTAATTTTTCCTGCAACTTTTCCGAAATAAAAATTGCTGGCGACCCGGAGTCTATCAGAGCCCTAGCTCTAAATATTTGCCCTCGATGACAAGTATTCTAAAAGAATCTGCCCATATGTGGCAGCAAACAGTTTTGCACATCACTACCAAGCTTTGCTACATGACTAGAACTTGTCGCATCAAAAACTTCAAGTTCCCGAGAGGATCCCAGTGCAGCAAAGTGTGATGTCGCAAATCGCAGACCGAACAATTCGAACTTCCGGCTGCATTCATCCAACCTATGACCAACATCGAAACAGTGAATACACAGGTTGTTCTGTTTCACTACCAAAATCTTTACCAAAGAATGAAAAGATTCTGCGACAGATTCAAACGCTCTCCAAACGAACGCTCAAACTTGCAGCTCCAAATCAGCTCTTAAATAACTACCCAAACTGTAGTATAGCTCCAATGGTTACAAAGATTGCCAGTTCTACGAATCAACCTGCATAATAAGCTGTGCTTGTATAAACGAAAATTATACCTACGCACCGACGGCCTAATACTAGCAGCCATAGGCTGCCTTCCAAAATGTATCAATACAAAGTTTGTATGCAGTTCTACTACTGTATATAAACTATGTAGATATGCAAAGTAACCAAACAATGCATCAACTATAAATCCGATGCCTGATTGCATTTTGACTGCGTTAAAAATACACATTGACGACGTTTTGAAATAGAATACATTGTATATATTTTGTACAGCGGCATTATGAAACACGATACTTTGTTCAAACACGAAGCAACTAACATTTTGGAAGGCAGCCTATTACACACAACGTGCGTGGTCTGAGAAACTAGACTGTAGTAAACAATTAAGTAAATAAATTAATAGTTCCTAATTACCACACTTTAGTTAAAACTCTTAAGTTCTCACTAGATTACGATGATAACTTAATAATTACGTTGGGAAAAGTTAAGATGGCCTCAAACACGTCTAGATATCGAAGAATCTTAACCTCTATCAACCCTTTCACTATGTATAAATTTCCAAACTACGTTTTCCATTCTATAGTAAGATAATGATAACAAAAGAGCTTTGTCAGGGCAACCTGATTTCCAACATGATTTGGGGTCTAACGATCCTGATCTGTTCCCCTGCCTATCCTATTCAGCTAGATAAGACAATCTCATACAAATCTTAAGTCAACTGCATCCTCTGTATCTTTTCACTATTCGAGTTTCCGTTTTGAAAGCACTTTCAAGATTTTTTATGAATTCCAAGTATTAAATTTTTGATCCTTCGATCGACTGCCAATTGCCATGTATAAACTATTCGTATACGATTGAATTTTTGCATAGGCTCGTGGTAAAGAATTTCCAAAACTCCAAGTGTGTTCAAATGGGGTCGAGGACACAGTTGATAATATCTGCGGAAGTATCTTGTTGTCGACTTATCTCCCATTAATTCGTTGTTTCCGTAATCTGAAGAAATATTAATTATCTTAGCTTTCACAGCTCACTGTGTTTCTCACTTGGAGATGCAATGGACTTAAATCCAATAGAGCCTCTATCATCGCTTAGTGTTCATTGTCTCGTTTATGCTAAAACATACTCTTATTCAATTTCAGATGAGTTTTTATTTTCGTTTTACATGGCCCAATTGATTTGATCGCCATTTTAGGAGTAAATCTTCATGTTATTTTTGCAAACCTTTTATATCAATATCCTTGAAATACATTCTATAGAAATCATTAACAGTTTACGGTCAAGTATTACTTTTATATACTCTTTCCTATGTTTTCCATGAGACCACATTATCTAGAAGTCGATAATTTTCAAAACTTTGTTGCAGAAAGATTTGCAAACATTTATACTAGTTTACCTCGAATATATGGTCATCCAAACTTTGACAGTTGAAGTCATGTGTGTCAAATTAGTTGTCATTTATCCAATCTCTGCCAAATTACTATGGACGACCATAGACAACGACGTGTGTTTTCTGAATGGGCTTTGAAAAAGTTGACCCATTGTTTCAGCAATAAGCCACATAAAGAAACAAAGCTGTCGAATTTGAGACGATACTGATACATAAGAGATCCAAAAGTGTCCAATGCATCTAGGAAAAATCATTGTTTGGAGTGCATTTTGGGCTCGCGGCATTATCTACCCGTATTTCTTTGAGAACGACATTGGCTAGGTTATGACTACCACTGTATTATTATCGATTTCTTTTGGCCTGAATTGATTTATTTGAACACCAACGACATGTGGTTTCAACCTGACGACGCTACGTCCCAAACAGTGCATGCGACATTGTATTTTCTGTATGAGGTATTTGTGTGTAAGGTCAACTCACATGGAGGTAATGTCAAGTGGTCACCGAGATTGTGCGATTGGACTTAGATTGGATCAAAGCCAATATAATCGATGTCATCGATCAAATTCAGCCTGATTTACATGCCAGAGCTATGAATAATTTGGACATTTAGAATGCAGTTCACCCTGTAAAGTTGTGGCGGACATTTGAACGATGTTTTGAATGCGTTCTACCCATCCTAACCTAACTAATTACTTAGCCGTGTAAAACATGCATACCAATTCGTTTCAAATCACTTGCAAAACGTTGAAGAAATATTTTTAAAAGATTGAATATGTCCATCAATATGGGCTCTTGTATTATTTTGAACACCAGAAAGCCATACAACGATAGTTATAAATATCTGTAGCCACTATTGAATGTAATATAGATATTAAACTTATATTAAATAACTATTAGTGCTCTTTTATAAATAAAAAAATACAAAAAAAATACAAAAAAAAATTCTCATAAAAATCTCAACTAAAAGCCAAAGAAGAATGCAATATTTGGCCATAAAGATTTCCTTTTCACAACCCAGTTCGTTCGTTGGTATATTTACATCGTCTTTAGCCTTTTTTGAAAGCTTTAGAATTGAACCATAACAGAGGAGTAGAGTGAAGTGCACACTGCATACTCATATAGGTACAGGTGAGTGAGTTGGTAAATGTAGATGCAAAAACCAAATTTTTTTTTGTGTGTTGCGCTCGAATGAAAATGTAATTTTCTTAAGCACATAATTTTACATAATTTGGAGAAAACCGCAGTTTCCTTTAATTTACTGGTTGATGCACTTAAGAAAATTTATGCAAATACCACCACCAACGAAAATATACTAAAAAAATGTTCTCCGGCACAGTGTAGTGAGTGCTTGCTTGGTACTCTATGAGAACAAACCAAACAGCCGAAAATGTACCCACGAACAACGGCTATGCCAATAACAAACACACTATTTGAATAACTGTGGAAAACTTTAAGAAAAGCGACAACAACAACAAGAACTACAACTACAACTATTATAACGAATTACTTGTACAACATTCTGTAGCCATACCAAAATATATTAATGACGCAACGTCCACGTCCTGCGCTTGCCTTAAAAAAAGGCCATCTCGTAAAAATTGTTCGAAGAAGAACACAAGAAACAAGTGAAAGACGAAATTACTCCTTCCGCCCAGTGAAGATGAATATTTTTTTTTTTGGGTTTTTTAATGAAAAACCAAAGGAAAATTATTTAGTTATGGCTGGGTTGTTTAGTGAATGGAATATTTTGCTCATATACACACGCCGGCATTTAATGCTCCATCCAGAGGACTTATAGAGTTCTTTACCCAAACTCTCTTTCAAGGTGCAGTTATGTATATGCTGGCTGTAATGATGTTCACTTTTGTGACCCAAAGAAGGAGAAATTTGATTGTTTGTTTACGGTATTTGAAGTCAACCTAAGTCGACTGATAATTGCCAGTAGAATAGAGAGAAAAGAATATGGGAAGTATACAGCCCCTATATGAACTGAGGCTATAAGATAAGAAGACCTATGGAACAGGATTAGATTCAACCTGCTAGAAATCCACTCACAAGGTAATTTCTGCCTTCTGCACGGTGTCTACTAATGCAGAATTCGTTATTGCGGGGTTAATACCCCTGCAGCTAGTAGTGGTCGATAGGAAGAAACATGTTACCAAGAGGTGAACATGTCTATCGAACCCCTTTCGATAGCAAGATTTTTGAGTATTTCGGTGAGCTGGAACCAACGCTGGTTGATTTAATATGCTCTAAATTTTAACTGACAATTTGCCACAAAGTATTCTGGACAACGTTCAGATAGTACTTGACGAAGAGGCTGAAGACTTTGTTGTGAAATTGTGGAGTGGTGGCAGCAAGATTGATGCAATTCTACGAATGAAAGATAGACCTTCAAACTCATACCGAGTATAGTCGAATGGATCAAAAGGAAACACGGCCAGAAGAAATTTCACCATGGCTAACCGGCCATGGATGTTATAGAACATATCTCCATACGTATTGTCACGACAATAAAGCCGAATGTATGTTTTCTTTACTTGCCTGTAATACAATAACAAGCGTAATTGCCTGGAAAGGAAAATCGCATCCCTAGTAACATTATCATCATGTGAGAATTGGAACGCAGTATGTGCATCCGCAAATAATTTTTTGTTGCAGCAAAGATTGACAGACCAAGGAAGGTCATCAGAATTAGAAAGCAGCACTCTCTAAATCTTCTTTAGGGGTTTAGTAAACTTCCTGATTTTCAAAACAAACCCACTTTTTTCTTCATGATTTTAGTTACTTTAGAGTCATAGTCTTAAGGTAGCAATTTTCTTTTTTCTCAAACGATACGAAGAGAAGAAAAAACGCCGAATAGTAAAACGCGTCCAGTCTGACGCAATTTAAAGCGTTTTTCTCGAAATAATTTTTTCTCATTGACCTGGCGACCACGATTTAGCTATTTGATGGATTTCGTTGACTTTTGGAACAATGTCCTTAAGACGAGCAGTTTTATCCCGAACCAGAATATTTTTTATACGTCTATAACACTATGCGACAAAATAAAAAAAATTAAATACACCCGGCTAATGACATAGTGTAGGTTGTGAGTTTTGTTGATTAGATCTCAAAAATATTTCTTTTATATTTCTGGAACCCTCCAAACTTTTTTATTTGACAAAAACTGTCTTTTTTTTCCCTTCCGCACAAATTTCTGGATTACTCAAACATTTCTGACCCAAAATTTCCAAAATTTAAATCTTGTTAGAAAGGGGAGAGCTGGACCTTTAAAACGGCATACACATATCTATTATTCGACCTAATATGCTATGAGATTTGATGAGGTAAACTTGAAAATTTGAATTTTTCTCATATTTTTTCAAGTATGTCCATTCATAGTAGAAAAGTTTTATAAAAAAAATATAGGATAAGTGATAATATTCTTAAAGTATGTTCTCTTGTGAAGAGATTGAGTCATCATTTGATCAAATTGGATAAAAATTACCGTTGTTATTATTTAAAGAGTCTAACAGCCGAGTGATATTTTTTTATACATGTCATCTCATCAAATGAACTTTTAGTTCAAAAATTTTCAGAATTTTTGATGGATCTTGATTGTTTATCACAAAATGTGTCAATTTCACTTTTGAGCGACCACCAGAAGTTGGCCAATGTTTGCGCAAAGGGAAATAATAATATTTGCAAACAACACAAATATTAGCCGACTTCTGATAGTCGTGAAAACATGAAATTGACACATTTTGTGATAAACAATCAAGAAATCGGGTCAGATATGTTTGAGTAATGCAGAAATTAGTACGTAAAGTCAAAAAAAAACAGTTTTTGTCAAATAAAACAAGTTTGGAGGGTTCGAGAAATATGAAAAAGGTATTTTTGAGTTCTACTCAACTAACTGAACAACGTAGGCTATGTAGTTACGCGGGTGTATTTTCACTGTCGCATCGTGTAATTAATTACATATTTTATTAAACAGTAGTTAGAACTGTAAGGCCACGTTCCAAGCTCCAGGTCAACCATCAAAACGAAATATAAAAAAAAAAAAATATTTCTTGGGCGACTTCCTCTCAGCAGATATCTGGCAAAAACTCTGAGAGCAAATAAAATTGGCATGTAAAGTTTCTCAAAAAATCTGTAGTTCGGAGTCGACTTTAAAACCAAATGTCCTAGTCACTAATGGATAAAATTAACACACATAACATAAGTAGTCCTGACTGAAGAGTTATAATGACCAATTAAGTATGTAAGTTTGTAATGTCATCCGTAGGGCAATTAGTTTTATTGAAAATGAATAAAAATCTTTATGAAAGTCTTTGCATGCCATTTTAAGGCTTTACTTGGTACTTGAAATAAATTTTGACTGAATGAACGTCTTTTTTTTAAGTACCAAACGCCACCAGGTGTTCTTTCTTCATTCCTCAATGAAATTGTTTAATTTTTCTTTTTTTACGTTGTATTTTCAAAGAAAATACTCAATACATTCAAACCAAAAGAAAATGTATACATACACATACACTGACATAATAATATTTATATATAGATATATATAAATGCATATCTATACATATATTGCATATACGAGTGTGTTTGTAATAGAATCACTAAAGAATAGAAAAATAGTACGAACGAACAGAATATTTTGATATTGCATGTGGAGCACGGATGTTACAAAGGATTATGTAAATGAATTAATATCCATGTTCATTTTCTACAAAAAAGGATCTCTTTTTTAGACAACAAAACGAGCAGCAAAAACCAAAAAAAAACAGTCTTCAAGTGCAACAACAGTAAAAACGATAGCAGCAGCAGCAAAAATACACAAGAAAAGGAAAGTGCACACAAAAGGCAAATCAAACTAGAAGAAAAATTTAAATGAATCAAGAAAAAAACTGAAAAATACTGTAAAATATTAAAATTTTAGAAAAACAAGACGAAAGAAGATTTAAGAATTTTTGTAAATGAAAAATATTCAGAAACCAAGCTTAAGAAAATTGATTACTTTAGGCAGAATTCTGCATGTCAAATTCATCTCTTAAGTTCCCTGCTTCATATCTTACTTAATTGGTCATTACAACTCTTTAGCCAGGATTACGACCTAGCTTCACACACCACTTATGCTGGGTGTGTTAATTTTATCCATAAGTGGCAGGACCTATAGTTTAAATTCGACTGCAAACCACAAATTTTTTGAGACACTTTTCATGGCAATTTTATTTACTCTCATAGTTTTACCAGAAATCTCCTGAAAGGAGGCTGACGAAGAAATGCTTTTTGATCATCGTTTTATTGCAGATGTCTGACATGGCCTTATAAGCCAACATACTACCTACTAGACTACGGCGACAAAGGGTATTGCTCATTTTCTATAGAATTCACGGCATATTCATGTCAAGTATACTGGCATGAAGTGAGCTTTAAGACACATCTCCGTAATTCTTTACCAGAAAATTAAGATTTACGGAAAGAAAAATTTTTCATTTCAAAAAATGCGCTGGTGAACCGATTCGAATACTTGTCAAAGCATATTGTGATAATGTTCTGTCAGAAGCAACGTGCAGAAGATGATTTCGAATATTCGGAGATAAGGATTTTAAAGTGAAAAATAGAAAAAAAGAATGTGAAAGACTACCAAATAACAGAAATTTTAAATGTTGAACAACAAAAAATTTCTGATCGTTTATAGGCTATGGGATGGATCTAGGCTTGTCAGATTCCGATTCGCAAAAAGCTGGACATTGAGTTTTATAAAGCTGGACAAAACAAAAAAAGCTGGACATAAAAAATACTGAGAAAATGTTAATTTTGGTTCTGTGTAAATAATTTTTATTAAAATATAATTTTTATTAAAGTATAACAAATGTACAATCAGTGTTGGCTAACATGATTTGACAAAGTTAACATGAAAATTATGGCCCAAGTTATTGCAGTGTACTAAAAAATTTCTATTTAGCTGGACAAATTAAATTTTAGCTGGACAAGCATCAAAAAAGCTGGACAATCCAGCCAAATCCAGCCAGGCTGGCAACCCTAGATGGATCTCAAAGTCTGGATAATGGGTCTCACGTGAATTGAATGACAGACCAATGGAAACCAAAAACTACTTGTGAAATTTTGCTTCAAAGACACGATAGAAAGTCAGCCTTGCATTGAAATTTTGCTGGCGACTAAACTTGGTTTTATTTTCAGAATCCTAAACGGAAAAAATCATGGGTTATTCCTGCATAACTATCAACTTCCGTGTCAAAACCAGAACAATTCGGCAGGACGAAAATTCTGTGTATCAAAGGAGTCGAGAAAGTTGTGCTCTACCGCGAGCTATCTGCTCCAGCTGTTAATACAGATCTCTGCCGACAACAAATGATCAATGTGAACCATGCATTTATCGAAAAACGACCAGAATGGGTCACAAGACCCCACAACATAACAATGCACCTGCACACAAACCATAACCGGTTGAGTACAATCAAAGCATTATCGTGGGAAGTTCTTTCCACCAGTCGTATTCACCAGATTTGGGTGCTTGCGACTACTACTTATTTTCACCGTTAGGACATGCATTGACTGAGCAGCACATCGATGCCTACAAGGAAATCGAAAATTGGCTGACTAATTGGATTACTTCAAAAGACAAACAGGTTTATTGGCGGGGAATTGTCTGAAATATGGAAACGGAGGTTTTAGACGTGAGGCCACGGTTTAAAGCTCAGCTTAGATATCTCAAACGAAACGAAATATGAAAAATACTACTTAGGCGACTCTCTTTTAGCAAATTTTTGCTAAAAACTCTAAGGGTAAAATAAAATTTACAATTTGTCGTTTGGAGTCGACTTTAAACTGTAGGTCCCGCCACTCATGTATAAAATTAACGCACGCAACATAGACGTGTAATGTGAGAACCCAGATCGTAATCCTGACTAAAGGGTTGTTGTAATGACCAACTATGTATGTATGTATGTTTATTATTTGGTTTTTCATTAACTAAACCCATTATTTAACCTGATTGTATAAAATTTTACATTTTCAGTTAAAATATTTCGTAGAATCACATTTGGGTGGAATTTGAAAAAGAAGTTTTATAAACTAAAAGTAGTAGAAATGCTAAATTCCAAATAACTCAACACAAAGAAAAGTTAATATAAATGGAAATTAAAAAAAAAAAAAACAAATCAATTTACTTAAAACTTGATGATTTTAGGTTGTGGTTACTGTAAAATTCTAACGAAAACTATAAAAAAAAAAGAAATTTTTCACTTCCAAATACAACTGTAACACACATTGGTTGCTAATTTGAATGCTGAGTTTTGCCAGAGACATTGTACACTAAATAAAATATGTGAGGAGCTGGCAAAACAAAACTAGACAAGTTCTCAGTAATTTTGATTTTTATTTATTTTATTTTCTTTTCAGGATCTCCAAGTACATTTCTAGGAAGCCATGAAATATTTGAATTTTACTTCTCGAACAAAACTACACATTTGTTTTATGACCGCTAGGCAATGCTTAGAAAAACGAAAACCAGTCCTATATTCAAGGTTTGATTAAAAGTAAGAAAAATACTTTTCAGTCATTCCTTTAAAAAAAAAAAAAAACAGTTTACAGGACTTGTCTGGTTTTGTTCGCCAGCTCCCTCAATTTCAATGGCATTCTAAATAACATTTTCATATTGAAACTATCTGTGGTAACACAATGTAGTAAAATATGGAAACCAAAATTGTTGTAAACCACTTGGTTGACGCAGTTGACAAGATAAAGTCATTACACATCACTTTTGTTTATAAACTTTGGCTGGCAGTCATTTACTATATCAACCTGCCAAACTCCATTATCCTGGCCCGTCTCACTTCATTTCTATATCTACGGTTTAACGTTTTCAACGCTTGCCGACAACGCATTCAGTATCACTTTTAATTACAATAATTAACGCGTAGGTGCGCAACATGCGTTTGTAATGTCAACATGAATGCATATCTGACGACTGTATGCACAGAAATAAAAAAAATTGAAACCAAAAATAATACGGGCAAAACGAACAAAAAAAAAATGCTGCACAACCAACTTCTCAACCTCATTTAACCAAAAAAAAAAAAGGAAGAAAAAAATTCGAAAAACTTTTACTTTTTTACGTGTCATTCTGCGTTAACAACATTTGCGGTTACTGCAGATGTTGCATTTAAAGTTTGCTGGTGTAGCTACTGCTACTGCAAAACATACAAATTAATCTTTAGAAAAAAACGAATAAAAAACTAAAAAAAAATCATGTTGAATCCACATATACAATTACAATGCTGTGGTAAGTGCGTGTTCTCATTCACACACACATATGTATGTATGCATGTACATACATATAAAATCATTATATGTGAGTAAGTGTTTGTAAAATAAAAAAAACTTTCACTGTAAGTTGAATACTCTACAAAATTTTTATTTTAATAAATTAAAGCACACACACACGAAAGAAGGAAAGACAAAAAAAAGAAAAAAAAGGAATACAACAACAACGACAACAAATTCAATTAACATTTAATTTAAATTTAATTTTCATTAAAGTCTCGCATTCATCCCAAACGTAGTAGTATGTAGCGGCTGAGTTGAGAGATAAAACAACTGATTTTCTGTTTAAACATGACACGCTGGGGATGTCGGTTGACTGATGTATAAACTTAAATCTCGTATGCCACTATCGTTGTTTTATATCTTTTTTTTTTTTGTCATATTTGTTGTAATCATTTTAAAGTGAAATCAAATTTTTTTTGCCTTTTATTAAATATTTATATAAGTGGTCTTTATATAACAGCTAAGTGATATTGAAATTTTAATTTTGCTAAGTGTCTACCTTGTTTGAGGAGTGTACCGACAATTTGTTGTTGCTGCAATTAAAATAATACAGGCATGGCCAAGACTTGACAATATTATTCAAAACTTTTCTCTATGGATCGTAACCACAACCTATTACATTACGTAATGAGTTGGCTTATTAGACGATTCAAATTCCAAGTCAGACAGACATCTCCAACAAAAACGAAATATAAAGAAATATTTCTTTGGCGTCATTCTTTCAACAGATTTCTGGCCAAAATTCTGGGAATAGTATAAAATTGCCATGAAAAGTTTCTCAAAAATCTGTCGTTCAGAATCGACCAAATTTTGTTGTAAAGTACAATTGTTCCCGTTAAAAATCGAATATTATTTCATTCTTATGGCTGCCACGGCTAGCCTCACAGTACCTCATTCGACGGGAACAATGTTCGTGCGCTTTTTCGAGTGTATGGGGACGTATCTCGGCAATGGCATCGCCAAAGTTGGCCATCAAATGCTCAATTGTCTCTGGTTTGTCGACAAAACATTTTTATGTAACCGCGCCATACAGAAAATAGTCCAATGGTGTCAAATTGCAGCTCAATTGACATCACCATTTTGGCTTATTAAACGGCAATCAAATGTTTGACGCAATAAATCGATTGTGGCATGAGATGTGTAGCAAGTTGCACCCCTCTGTTGAAACTAAACATCGTTCACATCAATACCATGAAGAGCGGGTAAAAAAAAACTGGTTATCATGGTACAATACGTATCTGCTTTGACCATAATGGTTGCACCGTCCTTGTTTCAAAGAAACATGGTACAATGAAGCCTCCACTCCATAAACCGCACTAAACAGTCAGTCGTAATGGTTTCTGTAAGACCACGTGTTAGTTTTCTGAGCCCTAAATACGGTCTTATTGCTTTTTAACGTACCCACTAAGATTAAAGTGAGCTTCATCCTAAAAGATAGCTTTTTTTTTTTGGCAAAATTTACACCATCGTCCGGTTTCTCGTTGGCCCAATAAATTCCAACGTTGCTCAAGCGTAAATTGATTCATTACGTTTAGTGGAGATAATATGCTGAATTTTGTAATAGAATATAATGCCATAAGTATTGCCAGATTCCAAATAACCGATGTTTCAAATTTAAACCGATATTATTTGCACACACAACATAAGAGATCTGAAGAACTAGGTTGTAATCCTGACTGAAGGGTTGTAATAACTATTTATGTATGGATGTGTATGGTACTAAGGCTTACAAGCATGGGGTTCAGACACAGCACTAATGCGAAGAACAGCATAGAAACAGCATACGGTTCACAGAATTACGCAACCAAATTCCCGGTTATCCATTTCGTAGTTTCAAAAGTAACCGGAAATAAAACACATATAAAATATTTTTTTCATGATATTTCTTTTTTATTGTAAAGTTTGAACGTTGACATTATGTGTGAAACACTACATCATTTAAATGACCTCCACGCGAAGTGTTGCAAGCATTGATTCTTTTGAGGTAATTTTCGACCACTTTTTGACACATATTGGGCGGTATCTCAGCCATAACTTGACGAATGTTGGTTTTTAAGTGCTCAAGAGTTGAAGGTTTATCTGCATAAACACGATCTTTCGCGTAGCCCCACAAAAAAGTCTAATGGTGTCAAATCGCATGATCTTGGTGGCCAGTTGATATCGTCACGACGAGAAATTACGTGGCCAGGAAATGTCTCTTGCAATAAAGCCATATTCGCTCGAGTTGTGTGGCATGTGGCACCGTCTTGTTGAAACCACATATTCTCCAAGTCGTATTCTTCAATAGCAGGCAAAAAAAGTCGATTATCATATGACCATAACGCTCTGAATTGACGGTGACAGTCGTTCCATCGTCGTTTTCGAAGAAGTAAGGTCCAATCACACCTTCGGACCAAAGAGCGCACCAAACAGTGACTTTTTCTGGATGTAATGGCCTCTCTTCAATTACTTGAGGATTCTCAGAACCCCAAATACGACAATTTTGTTTATTAACATACCCACAGAGTGTGAAATTTGCTTCATCGCTGAAGAAAATTTTGTTCGATACGTGGCTGTGGCAGAATCACCATTTTTGTAGTAGGTTCTGATAATTTTTATGCGTTGTGTGTAAGCGATCCATTTTCGTCAATGTTAGACTTTCAACTGAAAAGAAAAAAATTGGTTTCACAACTCAGTTTGACAGATGTCGAATTCCAGTCCCATACTTTTGAAATCACGAAACGGATAGCCCTTTACATTCGAAATTACGAGAATTACAAAGATCGAGAATCCAACAACACTTAAAGAAATATTGCGCAGTTACGAGACATGATAATACATATATACGTACATAATCGGTCATTACCAGCCTTCAGTCAGGAATATGACCTAGTTTCTCAGACCACTTATGTTGTGTGCGTTAATTTTATACATGAGTGGCGGGACGTACAGTTTAAAGTCGTCTCTGAACGGCAGATTTTTGAGAAACTTTACATGGTAACTTTATGAATTCTCATGGTTTTGCCAGAAATCTGCTGAAAGGAAGTCGCCGAAGAAATATTTTTTTATTTTCGTTTTGTTGTATAACCTGGGGTTTGAAGCGCGGCCTTACGTCGAAAAAGACAACACACTACTTACTAGACTACCGCGACGTCAGATGTGAAATAAGGTAGTAGAAATAGAGTGAAGGTCGATAATGCCAGGAAGTCATGAATGGTCAGTCAGTGATGAGACATAAGACTGTGATTAATAACCGAGAGTTGTATTAAAAATTCTCGCTAAATTGAGTGGTATTAAACAGCGAACATTTTAATTATTGTTAATAAGAATTGTGAATAAAACTGATTCACTTTGTTGCTATTTGAATAAATAAATCATTTATAACCATCATAAGTAAATAATTTATTTTTGTTTTTACTTTCAAACTATGAATCTCCGGTAAATAAATGTTTTGCAAAATTTAAAAACGTAACAACATATTTACATACACACATATGTGTAAATTGTATATGTTTTCAATTTGGTTTTACCATTTGGTGCTTAAAATTAATTCAGAAATAAAAACGAACATTTTGTTTTTCACAAAATTCATACGATACGAACGCATATTCATTAATAACTCAAATGCATTGCTTTTGTTAAATAAGCTGCCAAAATGATGTCGGCACAGGTGACCCATTAACAAGATTACTTTATGATGACAATTTTGTTTATTAAAATATCATTAAAATATACTTAAAATGCATATACGAGTACATAGTTTTCTTAACTACAACAACAAACATGATATTGTATTTAAAATAGTCGAGATTGGTGAAACTCGACTAAATGATACTCTTTAATTAGCTTTTTAATAAAAATACAATGGCAAGCAAATATTTGTATTTAAAATGTTATAAAATACTTATAATTCTTCAAATTTAATTATCCATCTCTTGACATGGGATCATTAATAATGAGTTTTATAGGGGATTTGCTTGAAAAGTGATTCTAAACTGATTAAAAGGAATTAAAGGCCGCTTTTATCCGAGGGCTTTGAATTAGTCTAGGGACTAATTCTTTAATTTCAATTTTTATTTTCTTATTTTACATTTGGAAACTCTCCCACAATATGACAAACATGCGCTACCATCCATACTGCTGTAGGGTAAAAAAAGTAGTGGTAAAACCTATCATTTTGAATATGATTTATAACGTTTACTTAACAAATGACACACGCACAAATTACTAAAAAAAACGAGTTATTGAGTGAGTGAGTGAGTATTTATAACCGGAAAATGCACACACCAGATGCTCAAGTATGTGTGTATGTGTCTGTGTGTCCAGTCCGGGGTTAATTTTTCATTATCGAAAAGTACAAATTGAACCATGAAATGAATTTCAACCGAATAAATGACGACGAGTGTACAAACAATTTAACTTTAAATATTTAAGACAATAACAACGATTACAATTACACAAAAAAGCAAACAGTAGCGTACAGCATTTACAATAACAACAAACAAAAATAAAATATTTTACAAATAAAGTTTATGATAATTTTTTTGGGCTTTTGCTTTACTTTCTTCTCCTGTATTTTGACAAATTAATTTAATGACACATGTCGCTGAGTAATGTATGTATGTGGAAGTACCCATACATATCTGTACCTATAGACACACACAATTTTAATATTGGCTTCATATTGTATTTCCATGTGCACACAAGTCCCTCCAGCAATGGATCATTACGGAAGTATTGCAATGTGTGGTCGTTGTCATGTCGTAATTTGTTAGCTGGAATAAAATGGAAAAAGGCTTAACAAAAAAGGCAACAACAACACTGCAACAATAACAAGAAAATTTTTGAACAAATAAGGATATTACAGTCTGTCATACGCAACTGAGTAATATGCTACATTACAGTGAAAATTTGAAATAAAATCTTGAAAAATCAACAAAAGCAGCTAATGTGAATAGGGGAATAACAGCAGCAAATTGTAGGTGAATGAATGTATGATAAAAGCAACGAATATATGAATATTGAGCAAATGCGGCTAACCTCACGAATGAAGATTCGATCGGACCAATTTTCGTGCACTTTTTCGAGTGTATGGGGTCGTATCTCGGCAATGGCATCACGAATGTTAGCCTACAAATGCTCAATTGTCTTTGGTTTGTCGGCATAACATTTTTTTTTACTGGAGCATCACAGAAAATAGTACAATGGTGCCAAATCGCAGCTTCTTGGCGGGCAATGGACATCAAAATTTCGTATAATTAAACGGTCACCAAACGTCTGACGCAATAATTAGGGATCGCCGTGGTCTAGTAGGTAGTGTGCTGGCTTATTAGACGTAAGGGTTCGAGTCCCAGGCCAGACATCAAAAAATAAAAACAAAAATACAAAAAGTATTTTTTCGACGATTTCTTCTCAGTTTCTCATAAAATCTGTCGTTCGGAGTCGACTTTAAACTGTAGGTCCCGCCACTTATGTATAAAACTAGCTGACGCCGCCAGCGTTGCTGTGCCACCAACTAAAATAAATTTGAAGGAAAGACATTACACGAATGTCCAATTAATTTTGAATCATTTTATTGATTTTGTTTCCCGTTGTCCTTATGATTCAGATGAACTGGCTTGAGTAGTACCCATTCGATCAGTTTCTAATCTCACTTTTCGTTGTTCAAGTGGTTCAAGCGAACGGGTCTCAGCGGCAAATATTAGAAGATTTTCCAGTCTCAATGCTCGTTTGATTCTGAGGCTCGTAATGCTCTTTTCTTCCGTGCTTGAGGTGTAGAGCGACCAATTGCTTGTCATTCATTTTGAATAATTTTCAGTGACGCCATCCATTGGAAATTAATCGCACCAACCGCAACAACTTTGTTAAAGAATGCACAGTTTACGATTTAATTCATTTTGAGTAATTTTCAGAGGCGCCACCTATCGGATATTGGTCATACCAAATTAGAAACCTTCGGCTCATGCGCAACAACTTTGCTAAAGATCATAACATGATCAAATGCACAGTTTACGGTATAATTCATTTTAAGTAATTTTCAGTGGCGCCATCTATCGGATACCAACTTAGAAGCCTTCTTCGGCTCATGCGCAATAACTTTGCTAAAGATCATAACATGATCAAATGCACAGTTTACGATTTAATTGATTTTAAGTAATTTTCAGTGGCGGCCCCTGCCGGAAATTAGTCATACCAACTTAGAAACCTTCCCCGGCTCATGCGCAACAACTTTGCTAAAGATCATTACGATTCTATAAGGTACATATAAACAAACAAATTGGATTTTGCCACGCCCCTGCGCCCTCAGACCGGAAATAAAAAATCAGACTTCACAGTGTTACCCGCCTGAATATTCTGAAGATTCCCTGAAAATTTTATCACAATCGGCCCAGCCGTTTTGGAGTCCATATATTACATACATACACACATACACTTTTATATATATAGATTAACACACACAATATAAGTGGTGTGAGACACTGCGGGCTTCTTGGGGACGATTGCCTGTTGACTGTCTAATGGTGAAGGTATAGCACTGGCCATTTTATAGTCACCTAGCAGCAACTCGTTTCCTTGCCGTTCGCATCTTCCCCCTTTCCACCTTTCCTAAAAAACCTGCACAATGCACTGCATGAGTAGGGGCCATCCCCTGAGTGCTGGTTTCATAAAAAACATGAGATGTGTAGCAAGTTGCACCATTCTGTTGAAACCAAACATCGTAATGGCTCTGCCGTCCTTATTTTCAAAGAAATTTGGATGCCTCCGCTCCACAAGCAGCACCAAACAATCACTCGTAATTAGTGCATTAACTTCTGTAAGACAATGTGTGGGCTTTCCAAACACCAAATGCTGCAATTTTGTTTAACGTATCCACCAAGATGAAAATTAGCTTCATCCGAAGAGATGATTTTTTAGTAAAATCAACTTCCTTGTGCAGTTTCTCGTTGGGCAATCTAATCCAAAAAAACTCAACGTTGCTCAAGCGTAAATTACGTTCAGTGGAGATAATATAATGAATTTTGTGACAGAATAGAATGACATAAATATTGTCGAATTCGAAATAACTGATGATTCAAATTTAAACCGATAGATAGCCCACCCGTTATTACAAGCAGCAAGTTATTTCTCGGATGCCTTTTGGATGTCAAGATGCTTCGTGACGTCTAATGGACTCTAACAAACTGTGTCCAGCCACGGCGTTCTCAACAATTTGAGTTGACTCTGGCTTATAAGGTGCTGGAGCAACAAGCTTTAAATGCTGATTTCTCAAAAATAGGAAACGAAACATTTCTTACACTGTGGTTCTGCGAATAAATAAAATTGTTGTGTATTCGACTGGCAGATCCAATGGACTGATTGCGTAAAAAATATTGCATGTGGAAAAAGTAACTGTTTGATACACATTGCAGTCTGCGCCCTAGTCATTGGGATGAATTTTCTCGAAAATTACTCTAAAAGCAAACATCACCGAGCTGTATGGTAGGAGATCTTACTTTTTTTTTTTTTTTTTTGACCTGCAACTAGACAGTATGTTGTTTCATCAAGACGCTGCAACGAGTGACACAATAAAACGGATTTATTTATGATTTTATATACAGAAAGGCTGCATTACGGACTGAATGGTATGTGGTATCCACTGGACTATGCCACAAGCCAGACAATATGAACAATTTTTGTTTTAAAACATGAGCAGTTTGCGGAAAAAACAATTCAAAATTCAATTCCCTCCATTGTTCAAAGACCCCAAAAACATATTTAATCATTTCGATTTTTAAAAAATTCGTAATTTATAAAACATTTGAATTTAAAGGTTAATACAGGATAGTTTATAAAGTGTTACAAACTTAGGCACAAATAAAAAATATCCTATACCCACCAATATTGGTGGTGTAGGGCCAAAAAAAAAAAAGAAGTAGCAACCGTCATCTGCATATGGTGACAACACTCCAAATGTATCTGCTGCTGAATATTGTTTCATTTTCATTGTTTTGTTATTTTCACTGAGTGTTGCTTTTTGTGTCGTTGCAGTTGCTTTTTGGTATTAAAAGGTAATCATGAGTAAAACAAAAATATTGTTAAAAGCCTCAGTAATATTTATATACATATCTACATACATATATTACATATTCTATATACTAAATATGCCTACATTGAATATACATACATATGTATACGACCCGGTAAGAAATCTAAATCTGAACGCAAAGTTACTGTAGTTCAAGTAAATAATTTCATTGTAATAATACGGACTAGATTATGATAATTATCGTAACATCTGTTTATGTTCAATAGGATTTGCCACTTCTCGATTCAATTTGATTGAGTTCATACCATAAATCGTGGTGTGAAAGAAAGTTTTCTATTGACAAAGGCGAGACTCTTTTTCGGCTTAATGAGTACGTCGACAGACGAATTTGATTTAACAGGCAGCCAGAGACAGTTCAAGAACTGCCACTGCACTGTAATAAATGCAATGTTCGCTTTATGGGACAGCAATATCGTTAAAACGTACTTCTTCAAAAGCGTTGAAAATGGCAACGTTACAGACAATGAACCGTGGCACCGATGATTACTGACTGAAATGAAATAAGAAATATGATGCTCCTATTTTAGATCAGTTCTTTGGCCTTCAGGAAAGGATTATACGATACAATAGAATTAAAACTGCCATTTATGAAATATCGAGTCCGCCATAGCTGCTCTAGTTGAAGCAGTTATCCTTGACAGTGGCGCATACATCTGACTGAATTTTACTATTGACATGGTTTATGGATGGCTGTGATTTATGTTTTATTCCCATATACCATACTGACTTAATAATACCCTCCAAAATGAAGTCTGTAGTGCTCACCGCTTAGAGTGATTGCCTATGTCATTGTCAAAAGAAATATGGACCTATGACTCCGTCAGATTAAAATCCACAATAAGCAGAGCCTTATTCTGAAGTCTTGGATATCATATGGATTGGTATTGTCCCAAATTCAACAATTTTGTTTGTTCACTTACACATGCATCTATCGGGTGGACCATCTATTGGTTTAAATTTGAAACATCGGTTATTTCAAATCTGGCAATACTTATGTCATTCTCTTCTGTCACAAAATTCAGTATATTATCTCCACTCAACGTAATAAATCAATTTACGCTTGAGCAACGTTGGGATTTATTGGGCCAACAAGAAACTACAAAAAAAAAAATCATCTTTTCGAATGAAGCTCATTCTCATCTTGGTGGGTAGTTAATAAACAAAATTTGCCGTATTTGGGGCTCAGAAAACCTACATGTGGTCTTAAAGAAGCCAATGCACCCATTACGAGTGACTGTTTGGTGCGGCTAGTGGAGCAAGGCATCAGTGGCCCTTAGCTATTTGAAAATGAGGACGGCACAACGGAGATACATATCGCACCATGATAAACGATTTTTTTTTAACCGCTATTCATGAATGTGAACGATATTTGGTTTCAACAGGATGCTGCAACTTGCCACACATCTCATGACAGAATCGATTTATTGCGTCAAACGTTTGATGGCCGTTTAATTAGCCGCAATGGTGATGTCAATTGGCCGCCAAGAAGTTGCGATTTGTCACCATTGGACTATTTTCTCTGGGGCGTCGTTTGAAGAAAAGTGTTATGCCCACAAACCAGAGACAATTGAGCATTTGAAACCCAACATTCGTGGTGCCATTGTCGAGATACGACCCCATACACTCGAAAAAATGCACGAAAATTGGTCCGATCCAATGAGGTACTGTGAGGCCAGCCGCGGCAGCCATATGAATGAAATAATATTCCATTTCTAATCGGAACAATTGTACTTCAGAACAAATAAATAAATTTGGCAAAATTTTAAACCGTTTTTGTTTTATTGCATTTTGAAATTCAGAGTTTTAACTTTCTCACCCTTTGAAATATTTTTCTTTGTTTAAAATTAGGATCAGACAGAACACCCATTTCGGTAAAAACTATTCTGCCACAGAGCCTATAGTTCAATGCCTATATCATAGATGCCCATTTCATAGTGCTTTTGCGCAAGCTAAAAACACACATATTCTTATTCTCTTTGGTTAGTCGTCACTCAGATAGCGACGAATGCACATGCGTAGCGGGTGTACGATTTTTTTGTAATATTTTTTGCTTAAAGCACTGAAAAAAATTTACTATGACTTACGAAACATATTTTATGATAAAAAAATGCGTTTGGTGATGCTCAATGCATTTTATGTTATAAAATATTGAAGGAATGTAGAGAATATACTTTTAAAAGGCACTATTGTTCTTATCATAGTGATATGGATGATATTAATGATGAGGAAAAAAAGATTTATTTTGTAAAAATAAAAAAATTTATTTGGAAAAATTGAAAGAGTGGTTACTTGAAGAAGAAAACAATGAAAAAACCTCAGAAAATAAAATGTTAAAAATGGAGTTATCAAGCTTAATAAGCTTGGATATTGTTAGGCATGGTAGACCATTTTCTGATGGGGAGTTCATTAAAAAATTTTAAATAAATGTTTTCAAAAACTTAATTTTAAGCTTATCGAAAATCTTCCATTGTCACGCAGTAGTGTTATTCGACGCACTGATCAATTGGGGGCATCTTTAGAAGCCGCCATTGTAGAAAAATTAAAAAACTGTACTTTTTTCTGTTTGTTTTGATGAAAGTACAGATATTAACAATCTTTGTCAACTCGTTACTTGTATAAGATGCGTAGACAAGAATAACAAAGTTTTTGAAACAATGTTTTCCCTTGAAACTTTTTCCGTACATTTTATTTCAGTTTACACAACTTTTCTTTCAGTGCAGTTCTCTCTCGCTCACCAATACTACTACAGTTTTAGCTTTGGGCATCTCTGCCCTATATCCATCTATGTAGATTGGTCAAAAGAGACTGATAACATGACAACTAGTTTGACAGATATAGCCTCGTCAAGGAAACCGCTCAGAAGTTGAAAGAATATTTTAAATTCAAAACTTTTTTAAAATTTTTAGAACAGAAGCATACATAAATATTAAATGAAAATGGTTTATAAATTTTCTAATCCATCGTTTGAAAGATGCATGCCTGCCATAATTTAAAAATTTAGGTTAAAATATTGTATTCGAAAATGTTTTTCACATTTAAAAATACATATATAAATTAAGAGCGTCAGATTTTCTCAAGGGATTTTTATTGTGGTAAAGTCATCATCGTTCTGAGCCATCATATCACCATCGAGAACATCATTATCGTTATGAAAAATAAAAATAAATGAAAAAATCATCAGCAATAACAAAAATATGTACAAAAAAATCCAACCAACATCAGGCTGAATATTCATTTATTTATGCACGTTGCAAATAACATTGACAGGGGAAAAAAATGATGCGTTAATGGTTGAAAATCTGTTACAATTCAAATCCATAGATTTTTTTCCTTTTAAGTACTCTACAGTCATATAATTTGGATACTTTATTAGGGCACAGAGCTGAGATTGATTGACAATATTCAGTCATGAATATAAAGTTCCAGAGTCACTTTCGCTAAGACTGTAGGTGCATCGTTTAATGCTGTCATCTGGCGTTTATTATTAGAATAAAATTTTTACTTCCTAGCACCAGATGAACGTAGTGCATCTTATATTCATTGTTACCTATAAATTCTTTACACACACTTTTTATTCACTTTTTTTCTTGTTGTTGTAATTCTTCTTTTACAATATTTTATTTTATGCCCATTTGTGGTGACACAGTATGTGAATAATTTAATTAGTCTTTCCGTGAATGTGTATATAATGCAGGCTTTGGTTTATTTTTTGCACTTTCCATATATAAAAAAAATTGCATTTTTTTTATTTCTTTTCGTTCAAAAAAAAAGAGCGAAAATAAAAAATCATTGTTGGGTGTTGATTGTATTGGCGAATGACTGACTGAATTGAATGGATTGGTAAGATTGACTGACACATTGCTATGGTTATGGGCAGAAACGTGATCTCTGATGTCTTTAGTAATTTGTTAACTAAATAATGATTAAGTTAACATATGTGAAAGTATTGAAAATAATTATTTATAAAATATTTATTTATAATTTTGCATTTTTTTCTCTCTCTTTAATAAGTAAGAGCTGCAACCACATATTATTCATTATGGATTTAAGGTTTGCATTTAAAATATGTACTGTGAACTGACAAACTAAATTATTTATTTCAACAAATGTCAACGCCATTACTTTACATCTTTATACGAGTATATGTATATACATAAAAAGAGGAATTGCTCGTGAGCGTGAGTGTCATCACAAGAGGAAAATAACTCGAAAAATATCTCAAAAATAATGATTAAAAAGATACGTATGTATTAAAAACCCTAAATGCATCATTAGAGTTAAGTTATTATCAAAAAATGGTTTTATATGTATTTGATGCAGTTCATTAACTTTATTTGTATTCTAAAGTATGGGCTATAAATGCCGTAGTCTAGTACGTAGTGTATTGGCTTATAAGACGTGAGACCAGGGTTCAAACCCCACATCAAAAATCTCTAACAAAACGAAATATGAAAAATTTCAGGATTTCTGGCAAAAATTTTGAGAGTAAATAAAATTGTCATGAAAAGTTCCCAAAAAAATCTGTCGTTCGGAGTCAACTTTAAACTATTTGTCCCGCCACTCATGTATAAAATTAACACACACAATATAAGTGGTGTGAGAAGCTAGGTCGTAATCCTGACTGAAGGGTTGTAATGATTAATTATGTATATATGTAAAGTTTGGACTGTAGCTTGTTGGATGTATAACCTAAAAATATAAAATTTTTGATAAAATTTAAGCATAACAATGAACCCATGAAGCAATAACGTTGGTATTTTTGTATTCTTCTGAATTCTAAACCAAATATTATGTGAGATAATAACCAGGAATGAAACATTCCTTACAGAAAATCCGAACAAGACACCAAAACTAATCTTGATGATACAGAAATCTTTATATCTCGTTACTTCAGTCATCTTCATGGCAAGTGTAGGGCACTGACACATGTGGTGAACAATAGTCGCTTCCTTTTCTTCGGAGCCGCTGACACTGAAGAAGACATTAGAGGACCTCGCAAATCTATGGGCATACCTTCCAACAAGACAGTGTGGACCACAATTCTGCGATAGATGTCTATGTAATGCAAGATCAGAAGACAAATACGTAATCGGAACACGAATGTCTTGTAACATGTCGAAAATTGTAAGCTCCGTAACCGAGACAGTTCAATTGCAATGGAATTTGCGATGATATCTTTATGTCCTGTGAATGATTTGAAATTTCCCTAATATCTGCATATTCTGACAAACAATTACCTTGCTTTCGGATAAAACCAATTGTAAATGTCTTGGAACTAATGCTCATGTGAACCTTAGGTTAGGTTAGGAAGGGTGGTGCTTCACTGAGTAATTCCACACCTTCACCCAGAGACCTCTTAGGCCATTGCATCCCTTCAAACTAGGAAAAGAGGAAAGAATAGTAAAGAAAAAGGAAAGAATGAAAAAGTAAGAAAAGAATATAGATAGAAAACTATCATCACTAAAGCTGTCCTCCTAACCAGCTAAAACCTTATTAACATCAATCCTATTAGATCCTCGGTAGCCTTGTAGATCTATCAGTTCATCAATAAATCGACTATCTAGCCATCGCTGCCTATGCATCTGTAAACAAGGACAAGGGCATAAAAATATTCCACTGTTTCCTTCGCTTCTTCACAAAGTCTAAAGTTATCTGAAATATCCCTATTTCATCTACTTTTATTGTGTACAAAGGAGCCATGCCCAGTTAGTACTTCGAAAATAGTTCTCATTCCCCTTCTCTCCATTCCCAGAATAAGTTTCGTTCATATAGAATTTAGCCTTTGCTATAAGGCTAGCGCAACCTTACAGTCCGTTCTATATCGCCATGTATGGTTAATGAATGAATCGAACTTTTTCTCAAAAAACCTAAAAAAAGAAGCCCATTGAAGACCTCATTCCTCCTTCGATGTATCCCCTGAAGATGAGCCAGATCTTTCCAGTCCATCCGCAACTTTATTGCCAAAAATGTTGCAATGACCAGTTACATACATACATAATTGGTCATTACAACCCTTCAGTCAGGATTATGACCTAGCGTCTCACACCACTTATGTTGTGTGCATTAATTTTATACATGAGTGGCGGGACCTACAGTTTAAAGTCGACTTCGAACGACAGGTTTTTGAGAAGATTTTAATGGCAATTTTATTTACTCTCAGAGTTTTTGCCAGAAGTCTGCTGAGAGGAAGTCGCCGAATAAATATTCGAACTCGGGCCTTCAGTCTAATAAGCCAACACACTACTTACTAGACTACGGCGACTTCATGCAATGACCAGTTACCTAGCGTTAATCAACCTGATAATCCGGCATACGGCCGTTTAGCAGCTGTAGTTTCCAGCTATAAACTGAAAACATGCCTTTAGTGTTGCCTGATTATCCACGTATATTGCAACTCTTGACCTCTTCGGTAGTTTGACAACAAAGTTCCCTTCATTATCTTCGAACTTTTTTGGCTAATCTGGGCGATTCTTCTTTCCTGTGTTAAAATCAATATTTTTGAACAGCACACACCATCTCTCTGACGCACAGGTCTCTGGAACGGATTCAGAATAAGTTTCACTAAGCAATCGATGTGCGGCCCTATGCTCCCTAAAGTAGTAAAAGGAATATATATAAGCAATCTACTATGTGCCTCAGCTGCAGTTGCAGTCTAGGTTTCAGGTAAAACTTTGTTTCTATAATTTCTTCTTGTCACAAAACATGCGCTTTACTGTTGCTTAACTTTAATGTGCACAGTTTTTCCTTCATAGATTAAAGAATAAATGTCGCATATAAGTTATTAAAGACACAAACCAATCTATTTTAATAGGAAAAGAGCAAAGGAATATAAAGGTTCTATGTATGGTAGAAAAACTTACCAAAACCATGTTATGGCTACGATCACTTTGGGTGTATAAGTAAGCAATAAGCTGATATTGTTACCAATTTTTTTATTCTTTACTTAATTACAGTTACATTATACCTCCATTTGCATACAAGTATAATGCAACACATGTATGGAAATATGGTTCTCTTGTAATTTAAAGAGCAACAACACTTTAATGATCTATTATCACCACATTCATTAGCGGTCTCTTTTTCTGGCATTAATGAATCAATTAATTATTTTAAAACCATTATTAAAGATATGTCTGAGTGTATATACATATATACACATGTATGCAAATGTGTGGCAGTTATAGATACAAAACGATAAAATTAATCAATTACTTCAGTTATACTAACCATTACATTAATTTCGAAAAATCCCTTTAAAAAAATTGAAGATGAAATATTTTATAAACAAACAAAAAAAAAAAAAGATGGTATTTACTGTATGTATTTTTATGTACATATGTATGTGTGTATGCATGAATAAATAAAACTGTAGACGAGTATTTTATCACCCACATTATAAGTTTTGATATGTACATGTCCAATCCATTTAATTATTGTCAGTCAGTATCATTCATTCAATATTTTAATGTCAGGTCAGATCATTGGTAAATGACAGAGGCAAGTTAACAGCCATAGAGATCAAGCATTTCAACAGTTTTTTTTTTAATAGTAGCTGGAAAGCAAGCTTTAAATGCTATGATAATATTCGAATCGCTATGAATCGATAATTTTTCCGAAGATTTATTCTTCGAAATATAATGCATCATCACCATCATCAGTGCCATCAATGGAATCAATGGCAACAAGATTTTCACCGCAACCGCGCTTTAAATGATAAACGAAATGGGACAATAAAATCGTTTGATTGTTTTCAAACCAAATATATTTATGTACACATGTATATGAGTATGAGTATGTGTGTAGGTAAAGGAAAATGAAATTTATTGACTAGCCCGGTCAATAGCAACTAAAATTCAACACAGTAACAGTAATATTTATCATAAAATTTAATTAATTAGCATAAGATGCTCATACCGCTCTGTAGTATGCATATATCATTTCTTTTATTTATTCTTTTATGTTTCAGTTTTTCTTTTCTCTCCCTCTCTCTCTCTCTTTCGCAGTCCAATAAAAAATAAAATCAAGATCATTCAACTCTTCTTTAAAAAATCGATTGCATTGAAATGAATTTCGTGTTATGTGTACCGATGATGCTGATAATAACGATGCTAATGCTGATGACGATGACGATGCCACATTTGCATTTATGGTGCCACATTTGCTTTAATACACACACAGTAGTAGTAGTAGTTTCAATACGAAATTATAAAGCTTTATGGTAAATGATATAAAGTTATCGATATTCATATACATTTAATTTTAAGCATCTACACATTAACACACTACCGGTTCTTCACTAAAATGTTAAAGAAAATAGTTGTTAAAGATTTTTGTAGATGCTTGGTTTAGTAGATGACTACCTTATCTCCAATATCTTATAATTTCTTTGCTTTAGTTCGAATTCATCAACAATGATTCGTATAGAATTTCAGGTCCTAGAATAAAGTGTAGCGACTACTTTCTGTTCATTCAGATCTACTCTTGCTCAAGATATATGATCGTTGCCACCGTTAATCAATCAGCTTTCTATATGGCCCTCTTAACTAAAAAAAAAAAAAAACAATTTTTAACATTGTATTGTACTCTCCCGTCTTAGAACCTCGATTACTCAGGTCTACAATCCAGTACTTTAATAGCACAATATACATACTATTATCAGCTCCTATATTCTTATATTTTCTGAAAAGAAAATTACCATGGGGGTCATCCTTTGTGTCGCCGTAGTCTAGTGGATAGTGTGTTGGCTTATTAGACGTAAGGCCAAAACGAAAATATGAAAAAATATTTCTTCGGCGACTTCCTCTCAGCAGATTTCTGACAAAAACTTCTGAGAGTAAATAAAATTCCCAAGAAAAGTTTATCAAAAATCTGACGTTCGGAGTTGACTTTATGTAAACTGTAGGCCCTGTCACTCATGTAAAAAATTAACGCACACAACATAAGTGTATGTAGGTGTCATCGTTTGCTTGTAGAATTATACGGTGAGCATAATCCCTCAAAAACATAGAGTATCGAGTGGTTTGAAACGCGCTTCAAAAATGATGGTTTTCAGGTCAAAGACAAAAAGTGTCCGCGACAGCCAAAAAAGTTTAAACATTACTCGATGAAGCTTTGCGTCGGAAGCAAGAAAATCTTGCACAATTATTACGCCTAATTCAAGGAATAATTTTAAAGCATTTACAAGCTGCGAAATGCATTATAATGCCGAGAGACGATGAAAAACGGTTTTGCATGTGTGAATTGCTGTTTGAATTGCTTTAAAAAGAAATAGTTTTTGCACCAGATTATCAGTGACAACGATGCACGAACAACGAGCAAAATCTACACCCAAGCAGAATGTCCATTGCGCCAAAGTAGCGCTCTGTATTTGGTGGGATTCAGCATGAGCTATTAAATGTGTCGCAGACTATCAGAGAAGTCGCCGTGGTCTAGTAGGTAGTGTGTTGGCTTATTAGACGAAAGGCCCGAGTTCGAATCCCAGGCCAGACATCAAAAAAAATACAAAAAGTATTTCTTCGGCAGATTTCTGGCAAAAACTCTGAGAGTAAATAAAATTGCCATGAAAAGTTTCTCAAAAAATCTGTCGTTCGGAGTCGACTTTAAAACTGTAGGTCCCGCCACTTATGTATAAAATTAACACACACAACATAAGTGGTGTGAGAAACTAGGTCAATAATCCTGACTGAAGGGTTGCAATGACCAATTATGTATGTATGTGACTATCAGAGAAGACATGTACAGACAATAATTATTACGAAAAACGACCAGAATCGACGAAGTAATTTTCTATTATGGCAACGCCTGGTCACATATTGCGTCGGTCAAAAAATATTTGGAAAAACAGTGGATGAGAAGTTTTAGCTCACCCGCTGCATAGCCTGAACCGTGCCCATACTGACTACCATTTGTTTCGATCGATGTAAAACGCTCTCATTGGAATACGGTTCGCTTTAGACCAGGTCATCATAAATTCACTCGAATCATTCTTGGACCCCAGAGACGAACGATCTTCTTGGGATTGAATCTATAAATTGATAGAAAAACAGGACGGGAATAAGCCGTAGCTTCCAATTGATAACGCCTTCAATGACGTTAAATTTGTCTTAATAAAACATTTATTTCCATAAAAACTGTCCGGCTGAATTGGCCAAGTAGAGCACATAAACTTCTGGGTCCCAGGTTGTGCGTGAGATTTCGACAATGATTAAGCAGACGCTTTTGCTACCAGAACGTGTATGCTCAACGAAATGAAGGATAAAGAGAGGCAAAATCTTCTTCTCAAATCAAGTGGGTTTAAGGTAATCGAAACTTGTTCGGGAAATCTACAATAATAGGAGATCTGAGTCATATAATAGGCTATCCAAGAATAACGTCTGATTGGCAATCGATCCTTTGAAAGTCACCATGGACTCAGAGTACACTTTTTAAGAAAGGGGCTTGTCTCGAGCCCAACATGTTGATTCTGTGAAGATGAGAATGAAACATCGCAACAAATTCCAGGAAGTGCTAGGAAGAGAATTTTCATTGTTGACAGCATCCTGACTTTTGACATTTGAGGTATTGCCTACAAAGTTTGAGCGAGTACATCAAATTGTAACGCATCTTCAAACGACAAATAATGAAAGTAATGAACGTTATGAACAGCTATTGTGGTATCATATTTCACATTTGTTTTATTGAATATAGGGCATTGCAAATTAAAAAAATTTCTTTCTGTCTGTTAATATTAAATTTTTATACTTCAAGTATCTGTAAATAATACAGAAAAAACCTGAAGGGGATTAACGTATTGTATGCCCATGAGTCTATCAATATCGAGGTGTTAAGAGAGTCTAATTAAGCATACAGCCCATACAATAGCTGACTATTGATTTATTTGTCTTGATTTATATATGCACACACACACGCATGCATATATATTTATATGTTTACAACGTAAGCAAGTATATGTTCCTCCACAACGTATGTGTGTATTTGTGTACTGATTACCTTTTGCAAAATTTCATCTCACAGTTTACCGCATACAATAGTTGTCTCGCACATACTAGTCACCGGCTTACAGTACTTAAACTTAACAAAGTAAGTAAGAGCTGTCGTTGTATTGCACTGACAGCAGAGCTATTGTTATTGCAACATTTTGTTGCACACACTCCTTGTGTACACAAACATACCACAACAAATTTGTATTGCATGATTTTGACATGAAACAAACTGTGCTTTTTACCACAATAAATTGCCAATTGAAATTATAAATACACACCAACACCAACACCAACCAACAAATACCAATACCATCATACATTTGCAAATAGCAAATATCAAAATACATATGAATTTATTTTAACATATGATGACTAGGGTATAAGGGAAGGTATCCCTTATATGAGGGCGTTCGCTCATTAATTTGTTAGTTTAGAAATATTCGATTAGGTGTTGATGCCTTATGTAGTTGTGACCACAAAAAGTGTGTGTGTGTGTGTTAGATCAAATGTTATTTCAACAATGCAAAAAAAAAGGCACGCACACATACACACACAAAACCGAAAAATACTAAAACACAAACCAACAAACAGAATTTGTTTATTTTGACAGTTAAATGAAAAACGATTAAATATTGTAGTCCCACATTAGTAGAGGAAATGTGGTTAAAAAGTTATTTTGACACTCCAGGTCATATTTGAACAGCCATAATATAAATACCAATGTATGTAGACTTTAATTTTCATGACACTAAAACATGGAATATATACACACATCCATACATCCATTCATATGTACATACATACATGGCAAACGGAGCATTTATTGTAAGGATGGCATTTTATTAAAGCACAATGAAAATTTCAAAACATTTTTAGTATTAACTCTGTTTGAAAACCTCACTTAATTATTGGGCCATTGGTTGGATAGCAGCCTCTATGTGAAGCTAAGGTATCATACATAATGAATTGTACAAAATGTATGTAGATTTGCTTTTTCATTCATTACTCATTCATTCATTATATATGATGTTCAAACATAATAAAACAATGTTTTTTTTTAAACGCTTCCTATTTTTAAATTAAAGATAAAACAAAGTACGTGAGTGTGTGTGTGAAATATCAGTGAAATATATTTATTCGTTTGAAATAAAATATCGTCCAAATGTCTGCCACAACTTCTCATATAGCATATATTAAGTTACCTTTGACGACCACTGCGTTTAATGCCTATTTCGAACGAACCTACATATGTACATACATAATTGGTCATTACAACCCTTCTGTCAGGATTACAACCTCGTTTCTCACATCACTTATGTTTAGTGTGCTAATTTTATACATGTGTGGCGGTGCCTACAGTTCAATAAAGTCGACTCCGAAAGAAAGAAACTGTTCATAGCAGTTTTATTTACTCTCACAGTATTTGCCGGAAATCTGTTGAGAGGAAATCGCCGAATAAATATTTTTTTATATTTTCGTTTTGATACTTGACTTGGGGTTTGAACCGTGGCCTCACATCTAATAAGCTAACATACTACCTACTAGACTACGGCTACTTACAAAAATTCCACAAGAAAGAGTCTAACGGGGTCAAATTTCACGTTCTCGGTGATCAGTTTACATAACCTACACGTAAAACGACGTCCAAATCGCTCATGCGAAATATCCAATGTGGCATGAGCTGTGTAGAACATTGTGGCGTTTTGTTAAAACCACATGTCGTTAGTGTACAGATCAAACAAAAGAAAAAGTCCAAAAAAGTTCATGGACAGTGACGGCTTCGATAACATCAATCTGAAAGAAATATGGAGCATAAACCCACAACAAATAATGACTTTTCAGAATGGATTGGTATCGTCCCATATTCGTTGGTTATTTTACGAACCCTTTCATCTAGAAATGGAGCTCATCGCTGAAGATGAACCAGGTGCTCCAGACCTCTTTCGTGAAGACACATCATTGTGTTCTGTTGTAAAGCCCCTACAACGAACATACATTTCTGTCTTTGGCCGTCCGTCGTCCTTGGTGAATTGTTCATTATGAACTTCCACAATTCATTCGATTAACTATGATTTCTATTGCCAACGGTTAATGAGATTGATGCAAGAAATGCAATTAGAACGGCCAGAATTAATCAAGAGGCAGTGTGTTGTGTTCCATCAGGAAATAGCCGGATTTTTTGATATTCCGCCATATGAAATAGAATTTAACTGGGAAATTTTGATGCCCGGACAATGTATCTTAAGATTATCATTTGTTTCGAAGTGTGCATGAATCTCAATTTAAAATACGTATAAGTGTGCAAAACACAATTGTATCCGTTTTTTTGCTTAGAATAGAATATTATTTTCACATTCTCTCCACTTAGACTTCAAATGAAGACAATAAAAAGATTTTTCTCTTCCAAAAGTTCGCGTTCATTTGTGTAGAATCCGCATTCTTGACGTTTGTCTTTATTTTATTTAGTTTTTCTTTTAATGAAATGTAGAACAAGTGCTGAAATTAATAAATCAGTGCGTATGACAAACATACTCAATGACTAACACAGTTTGTATAATAAAGTGGCAGAAATTTCTGGTAGTAAGAAAAAATTCCAAAAAATAGAAGCCATCTTAAGATTGTTTTTATTTAAGATTTCTTTACTCCATTCCAACGTCTTGTGCAAATATTAAGTCACAACTTTTTAATTAATATAATCAAATACATACAAATATATATACATTTATGTACATACATATGTACATATAAATAAAGTATATGTTAAGTGTATGTAAAAACATAAGTGCTGATGTGCAGTTTTGAATAACTACCGTTTGGTTTAATAGGTTAATATTAAATGGACGATGATAATCAACGAATTGCTTTTAACTGTACACGCTATTCTTAATAACAGTCATTTTCAGAGTTCAAATAAAGCGCTTCTAATCATTATTACTATTTTTTTAATTATTTCTTATCACAAATATTCTCTAATTTGTTTTTGTTTTTTTTTTTTTTTCTATTGATTTATACCAGTTTCGTTATTAAAGTTCCTAGAATAATAGGGTTACCATTTATCGTTTGCTTAGAAACAACTACTCCGACGAAATGTACCTCATTATTGTATTAAGTGTAGTGGTAGTGCTGAGAAGTCGCCTTTGTCTAGTAGGTAGAGTGTTGGCTTATTAGACATGAGGCCAGGATTCGAACGCCAGCACAGACATCTCCCACAAAACGAAATATGAAAAAAATATTTCTTCGGCGACTTCCTTTCTGCATATTTCCGGAAAAAGTTCTGAAAGTAAATAAAATTGCCATGAAAAGTTTCTCAAAAATCTGTTGTTCGGAATCGACTTTAAACTTTAGGTTCCGCCACTCAAGTAGAAAATTAACACACACAACACAAGTGGTGTGAGCAGTTAGGTTGTAATCCTGACGGAATGGTTATAATGACCAATTATGTATGTATGTAACGGTGAGATCTGTTGAATAACTGCAAATCAAATGTCATAAATTAGCCTAAGAAGTGTAAATAGGGCAAAAAACACGATCGGGATAATAAAAGGCGAAATGACAGTGAGCGAAGATGGAACACCAGCACATAAACCGTAGCTGAACTTCTGCATCCTCACATGATAACAGTTTGAAAGGAATAAAATCTGTATGAAGGAGTGTGTAAAGCTTTAGGAAAAGAACGATTGGAAAGCTTGCTACAACTGTAGAGAAACTGCTCGGCTTAGCATCATATATAAGATAATGAAAATCATAGTACTGGCAAGATTTTAAAGTAAATACACAACAACCAGCGAAATGAATACGCGGGTATCTGACCAAATAAAAGTTGCAGAAATCAGGCTAGTACTGAATGCATTATAATAGAGAAGTCTACGGAATAGAGTAATCCCCTGTATCTATTGTATCTTTTCCTCCGACACGATATAGTCTCCGACACGATATCTGACTCCCAGTTATAAGAAAAGTCTTGAAAAGCAAAGTCATGCTCTAGAAAATGTTTCAAATTATAAGATCCGTTCACAAGAATAAAGAACTCTCAGATTTAAAGGAATATCCATAAATTATTTCATATCAAATCTGGTATAAATGGAGACGACCACTATTTTCTTAACTTTTCATCATCATAATGGGTGATATCATGATGGCATCTTGAGTAATGTCATAATTTGAAGCATGAGGATAAATTTTTCACATCCCTACTGATGATCTGCCACATGAAGCACAAATAGAAGATCCGGAAATAAATACCAAATAAATTTGGAAAAAGAAAATACAACGTTTGCACAGTGAAAATCACACAACAATGCCTACAAGACAAAACTATCGACAGCTTCTATCACATTATCTAGACAGCGTATACACTACGCAAAAAGTTGCAGAAATCTTTGTAAACATCTTGTTTAATAAATGCAGTCAGGATAGACAAGCATACTTAAAGAACAATCAAACAAAAACTGCCGGTAATCATCAGAGTCCCCTTCATCATCGTCAACATAGGTTTTGGGAACTTAAGCAGATGACGTCATACTAAGGTTAAAAAAACATAGAAAATAAAATAAAATAAAATAAATTTAACATATATAACGTTACATTGGAATCTCAAAGCAAGATTCAAAATACTTGAAGCTGCAAAATTCTTTAAAAGCTAAGATATTGGAATCTTGCATAAGAGATGTAAGATGGACAATGGCATAAAACTTAATGTATACTCGTACTTGAATACGTAAATTCTGTTAAAATTAAGTTCTCAAGTTTGTCGTTGCTTTTAGCGAAATTCGTCATAATCTGTTCTTATTGATCGGGAAATAAATAGAAATTGTTTCTAAAGTGTAAGTCAATAAATTCTGATTCTAGCTGTCATAGCCACTTTTGCAAACTCAGAACATACATGTACTACATACCTACTCATACATAATTGGTCATTACAATCATTCAATCAGGATTACGACCTAGCTTCTCACATCATTTATGTTGTACATGTTACTTTGATACAAGAGCAGCGGGACCTATTGGCTATAGCTTGAAGTCAACTCCGAACGACAGATTTTTGACAAACTTTTCATGGCAATTTTATTTCTTCCCTGAGCCTTTGCCAGAATCTGCTAAGATGAACTCGCTGAAGAAATATTTTTTCGTATTTTGTTTTATTGGAGATGTCTGATCTGGGGTTTGAACCGCGGCCTCACGTTTCATAAGCCAACATACTACCCACTAGAGTACGGCGACTTCCCTGCTCTCTGTACGGCGATTAATGTGTTCCTATTGAACTAAAAATACAAATTATTTCTAAAATGTAAGTCAATAAATTCTGTTTCAAGCTGTAATACCCATTTTTTCGAACTCAGTTTTGACAGCGTCTCCTCCACAAGACACGAAAGTGTCTCCATGTAGTTTTAGAGAAATCTTGAAAGCATTGTTCTTAATTTGGACCAAATTTTTATACTGAATACTGGGCAACGACCTCGTGTAAAGAGACAACAAATGGTTCGCCTTTATTAGTCATGCTTTTGACGAATCCATGAATGAATTTAATATTCCTTCTGGATTGTATACTGGTGATGATGATGAACAAACAAATAAAATATGAATGGAAAAACTTTATTCACATATAAATCACTGAATTTCGAATAAATATGCCCAACCACATACAAATTGCATTTGCTATGTATGCATGTATGTATGTCATCATCAATTTTTTTACTTAGGCATTCAAATGAATTTCAGTCACTTGTATATCTTGCGCTCGTTCCCTTAGTGAATAATAAAATGAAATAAAATTCTATGAAAATACTTAACCTCCAAACAAAAGGATGACAAGTTTTCGCAGAATTTTTAATCAACAAAAGGACGACTTGTGTTTGATCTATGAAATCAAAAAGGAAAATACTACGAAAAGGAAAACTTTTGATGCTCTAAATATGTACATGTTAAAAATGCTTATTTAGTTAGCAAATTTACAATTAAAATAAATTTACAAATAAAATAATACGTAAAACTCGGTTATAACGAACTCCGTGGGACCAGAAAAAATTGTTCGTTATAGGCAAAGTTCGTAATAAACGGGGTGAAGTCATAGAAATAAATAATAATAATAAATAATATAATAATAATATATTATATTCTTTGCATATGTCTTTATTTGATTTCCGTTTCTCATCTATTTCATTTAATATTTTAATTTTTTGAAGCACAGACAGTGATTTTATCTTATTTTTAGACATTTTGAAATTATTTAGCAACTGACGTTTTAATTCTTTTTATCTATCAACTGATTAAAGATGTTGAGTTATAATTTAATGATGCCATATTAAATAAAATTAAAGACTATTGCCACACTTCAAAGTTATTTCTGATGGTTCGTTATAAAAAGGCAAAATGTATGAAATTTAATTACTGGGACCATTCAAAGTAGTTCCTTTTAACCGAGAATTCGTTATAAACGAGTTCGTAATAAACGATGTTTTTTGTATGAAAATTGTTCTTAAAACGTTGGGACTTGAAAATATGTACGTAATAACCAAGAATTCGTTATAACCGAGTTCGTTATAAACGAGTTTGACTGTATGAGCATATATTAAGTATGTATGTATGTATGAATGTATGAGAATGGTGATTAAACTAAGTTTAGTTTTACGAAAAATCGAAAAAAAGAAATACAGAATAAAGTTTCATTAAAACTTGTACTATTAGTGTGCTAAAGAAAACTTAATTTAAATTATTTGAAAACTGGAAATTGAATTTTAATTTTTTATTATTAAAGATTCAATTAAGAAACGTAAATATACTTAACAGAACAAATCTTAACAAAACTCACAAAGAAACGCCTTCACTTACAAGATATTTTCAGAGTATGATTGGAACAATGTATGTGATATTCATTTGACACGTAGTTATATCGACATGCGGCTACGTGGATAGCTATAAAGAAGAGAATCAGAAACCAAACTTTGCCTACCTATTACAGGATCCCAAAAGGTTATTCAGGCCCGGAGATGGCATGAGCTGGGCTAGTGATCATTTACTAAACTTGATAATGGGATATAGGGATTTAAATATATCGTTGATAGTCAAATGAAGAAATGTCGCTCATTGCACGTGAAGCCATGGTTCAAACCCCACGTCAGACATCTCCACAAAACGAAATACGAAAAATTATTTCTTCGGCGACTTACCAGTAGCAAATTCCTGGTAAAAACTCTGAGAGTAAATAAAAAATTGCCATGAAAAGTTTCTCAAAAAAATCTGTAGTTCGGAGTAGATTTTAAACTGTAGGTTCCGACACTCATGTATAAAATTAACACACACAACGTAAATGATATGAGAAGTTAGGTCATAATCCTGGCTGAAGGTTGTAAGACAAATTATGTCTGTAAATATGTATGTTTGTATTGACAGTCAAATGAAATTTTTGGGCCACAGTATAAAGGAATACATGATAAAGATCTATCCTGCAACGTAAGCAGGCGCTTAACAATTACTTCAGGTGTGGTTGAATATCCATTTTTAATCATCAAGAAGTGATTGGAAATAAGGAAGCAAATATATTTTGGTAAATAGAGCCAGAATAAATAATACATATCATAATCTTAAATAAGCGCATTGGATTTGGACAATGAAGACCAAGCTATGGGGAATTATGACACAGTAGGACGAATTACAAAGATACACTAAGGCAACCCATAAGTATTTTAGAACAAAGTAAGGCTGACTTTAGCGTAGCCACTGGACTCTCCTCCATGTACACCTAAATTGTATTGGCCTGCTGGATAATGATGAATGCAGGACATGTGGTAAAGACATCTAATCCGAGGAGTAGGGTTTATGGCATTGCTTTCCTTCGTAAGCTCGAGGTGACAAAGTTTTGGAATTTTACTGCCTGTAAGATTTAAGATTCAGACTTCCAATAGGAATTATGGTTGTTATCCCTTTATGGTAAGCAATTTCTGATGGCTTACGTTTATTACTCAGGACATGAAAGCTCGAACCCTGTGATTTCTCCATCCTTTCAACTCACCTATCAAGTAAAAATCCAGAAAATTTTGATGCTACATCAGGTACGAACTATTCATTATGGTGTGTGTCTGAGAATCTTAACAAGACTATTATATTTAAGTCACTTTTACAAATCCATTATATTCACCGCATAGTGGTCTTGAATCAATATTTATTCTAAAACAAATTTGAGTCTACAACGATCAATAAAAAGCGGTTACTATTCTTAGGCAAATTAGAAATTACGTTTCTTTGTAATTACGTAAAAATGTTTACATTTCTCAAACTTATTTCTCTTAAAAGGCGTCAATGCTTCTCCTTAATTTTTACTTTCTTCGAATTAATCCTTCCAAACGACTCTTACTACTTCAGAGAAAAGTTCTGGCCTCATCAGCTACAGTCTGGCCATTGTCGCGAATTCTCACATGTATTGCGTTATTTATTCAGCTTTCAAGTTTAACTCTGAGTCAACCTTTCACGAGCTGAGTGCTCTAACAACAGTCTAACTGTCAGATAGTATTGCTAAGGTCCGCTCTCTGTACTTCCTGTTCATGATTATTGAGCATTCCTTTCGAGGACGTAACTTTTTGCTTGAAAGCAACTCGTGAGTTTCCGCATGGGCTCTTAATATTTCACTTCGCAACTGCATACCCCCGCTTTTATCCTTTTGTCCACAGATTGGTTTCTCTGTTAAAAGAGTATATAGCTGGCAAAGTATTCCTTTCACTTTTATTACTCATTTTAGATGAGACAAATTTATCAAAATTATAGAATTTTCTGGTAATGTCTAAAAGACTGTTAACTGATGGGTCGCCCCGATAGCTATGCTATTTATCAGGTCATTATGATCAATGAAGAATCGAGATGTATACGTTGATGTACATATATTGTCCACCACTACTTGCCTAACAAGTCCGATTAGTTTATTCTTCATATCCAATGACTATGACTATACAAAGGACAAAGTCACTTGTGTGCACATTATGATCTGGGCATGTCATTAGGAAGTCATGCGTTAGGGAAATCTAAAAAAAAAATTCGGGACACCCTAATGTACAATAATATAAAATTTTCACTTAAAAGATTGCCTATGGATTAGATGCAGTTGTCGATTTGTTGGGCTTAACAACTATGTACTCAAACTCTAACGACGTCAAATCGTTTTGATCTTGGTTGCCAATTGATGTTGCCAGAACTTGAAATTACTCGGTAGTGTTGTGCAGTTCGTGCACCATGTTGAAACCACATAAAACAAACCGTTCGGTTCACGAACACTACCGAGTAATTTCAAGTTCTGGCAACATCAATTGGCCACCAAGATCAAAACGATTTGACGTCGTTAGACTTTTTTGTAAGGCTACATCAAAAGATAACAGCGTGGAAATTGATGACTCTCCTTGTCACATACAAGCTGCCGAAAGATGTGTTAAACTTGGAACAGAAGCCTCTCAATGTATAACTAACGCTGCTTCTAGAGATGGCCTTATTAGAACCAAGTTGAAATCACGAGCAGAAGTTCCAAATTTTCATCAAAAAATATGTTTAAATTTTAAGTCATTGGTCATTTATTATAAGTTTTATTTTCTTGTACATTAATTGCAAGTATAAAATATATTAATAAAATAAATTTGTATCTCGTTTTTTTTTTATTTTATTTTAAGCATATGGTCCAGGTTTGTAAAAACGTTTTCAAAAGTAGAGCCCTCAAGATGGCAATGTAATTCGATTTTTATTACATTTACCGTAATCTGTGTAAAATTACGCAAATTTTGATACCTCTTGCGAAAGTGTAGCTCAAAAAACTATTTTTGTCATTCAAGGACGGGACAGCCTATTGTACATACATGTTAAACAATTTCAAACAGACTGTTAACAAGCATTCTGTTAATAATCATTACATTTCATGTCTCTTTATTTTCGTTTAAGTTATATATCATAACAGAGTTTATGTTACATTATTTTAGAATATCGTAAATTTTTTATAATTATTCTGCTATTCAACAGCATTTTCGAAACCAAATTTCATACTCTTAACATGTAAATACTCTGATGCTCTTTAACTAAACCCAAACTATACCATGATTCTCTTAATAATTGTGACTGGTAGAGCGCATGTTAATTTTCATCTCATTTTCTTTACAGGGTCAAACTAATTCATTCTCAATTTCAATTGAGCACAAGCCACGAAACTCCACAATTATTAGAAGAGACTGTATCTGTATATGGAGAGCATTAAACGAGCATGAATGCATGAAATAGTTTCGTTTGTGTAGTAGAATTCTTTTTTTTACGCATTTTTTTTTCTGTTTCACTATGACAATCACCACAATAAGAGTAGAATTTCTATACGAAAGATTTACAATGGGAAAAAGGGAAACCTACACAATCTCTGATACAACTACAGCATAAAACGGCAGCAACAACAATAGCAAAACGTTGCATGCAATTGATGTACATATATAGGCCAATAGGTACATGACTAAAAGCCGGAGACCAACAAAATAAATATTCAGTGTTTGAAAATATGTCGTCTACAAAAAACTTACACACACACACACTCACACACATATCACATTTCACACAGATATTCACGCTCACTTACTCACTTAGTGTTATTTTTTTTTCCACATACATAAACTTTAAATAGTTGCGGCAGGTTATGTTACAGACTGTGAACCAAGAAAGTAAATTATAAAGATTAAGGATTATACTCACATACATACATACATATGCAAGACTAATGTGCATTCTATTGAGATCATAATTCTTGTCGTTATTAATTATATTTCAAGAACTACAATAAAAATTGAAACATATTTATGGAACTTCTTTTCTTTTCTTTACTACACTTGTATGGTCTCCATTTGGGAAGAGGGAAAATCCTTTTATATAAAGCACTGTTGCTAATGCAAACGTGGATATCAATTGTCAGAGTCTGTTTTCCATATTAGCTGCACAGCGGGATCTTGCAACAAACGACAAGTGGCTCCAAAGCGAGGTGCCTTGAAGTTGTGCTGGCTGCACCGGTTCACTGATCAGATAAAGAAGCCTAATCGGCGGTTCATTTTAAATCAACTGATTAATGAAAGATATAGATCGCCGTAGTCTAGTAGGTAGTGTGTTGGCTTATTAGACGTAAAGCCCGAGTTCGTATCCCAAGTATGAAAACAAATATTTCTTCGTCGACTGCCTCTCAGCAGATTTCTGACAAAAACTCTGAGAGTAAATAAAATTGCCATGAAGAGCTTTTCAAAAACCTGTCGTTCGGAGTCGACTTTAAACTGTAGGTCCCGCACACTCATGTATAAAATTAACACACACAACATAAGTGGTGTGAGAAGCTAGCTTGAAATCCTGACTGAAGGGTTGTAATGACCAATTATGTATGATTAATAAAATAATACAGAGTCCTATGCTACCACGACGTTGTTCTATGTGTTATGGATGACTGGTTTCAAAACCGTCCAAGTACATCGTCTGGTTAGTTTAACTGATGCTGATTCGTGGCTATTTTAAGACTATAGGCCGCCTTTCTATAAACAAAATCTACATACATCCAAACATAATTGACCATTACAAATCCTCAGTCAGGATTACGACTTAACTTCTCACACCACCTACATATGTTGTGTGTGATAATTTTATACATGAGTGTCGGGACTAACAGTTTAAAGTCGACTCCGAACGGCAGATTTTTGAGAAACTTTCCATGGCAATTTTATTTTACTCTCAGCAGTTTTTGTCAGAACTCTGCTAGATTTGTTATGAAATGTAAATTTTTAACTTTTCGATTCTTTAAAGGGCACATCGAATTAATATAGTAAGTGTAAATGTCGGCATAGTTTAGTAAGTGGTGTTTTGGCTTATTTGAAGTGAAGCCACGGTATAAACCCCAGATCAGACATCTCCAGCAAAGCGAAATGTGAAAAATATTTCTTCGGCGACTTCTTCGTAGTAGATTTATACCAAAAACTCAGACTGTAAATAAAATTGAAATGAAAAGTTTCTCAAAAAGGAGTCGTCTGTAGGTCCTGCCATTCATATATGTACATATAAAATTTACACACACAACATAAGTGGTGTGAGAAGCTACGTCGTAATCCTGACTGAAGGGTTGTAATGGCCAATTTTGTGTGTATATACATATGTAATGTAGTGAAACTTTTTCTATTAAGTTCTATTTTCTATCAAAATGTTGGGTGTGTGTGTGTGACGTTCGTAAATTTAAATAAATTATTATATGAAAATTCAAAGAACTTTATAATCTTTTTTTTTTTGTAATATTTTATTTTACAAATAAATACATATGTATATGTACATATTTGCTTTTTTTAATTCATTATAATCAAAGCTGGAAAAAGTTTTTCGCATTATTAGTAATTCGAAGGAATTTATGACATTTAATACTCAATGAAATAAACCCAAGCTTCTTTGAAAAAAGGAAAAAGTTTGATTCAAATAACCGACTATTCCGGGAAAGAATTTTACAGATATTAACAGAAAAAAATTTAAATTTGATCAAACAATTTTTTGTATGCGACTATAATGTGAAATAAGTGTTTTCAGTGATTAATCGGACTTATGAGTGTAAAATGCAAATGCTGAAATAAGTAAACTAAGGATTAAATTTATAAACTTTTGTTCATCGTAATTAAAAATTGTAATCTTACGAAATTATTATGAAAACAACAATTGCAATTGCTCAAATTTATAAAATTAATGCACTACATGGGATGATCAATAATGGAATGTATGTATGTAATGGTTTAATATTACATCCATGTATGCTATTGGTAATAAATGAAATTTTCCAGATGACCGCTGTTATTAAAGCCAGATTAACAGTATGAAAAAGTCCTAGTAAATCTGAATACCAAAATACGGAATATCAAATCAAATCTTTTAGTTTATTTCTACCCATGGAAAATTAAATTTAAAAAATTACTTTCTCGTAATTCTCAATATGCTGTATCAAATTATGTATGTGCATCCTGCTTCAAATAGTTTTTTTTCTTTTAGAAGCCAGCTTTTCTTTACGTATTACCTGTGAGCTAATGCGTTGACTTATTAGACGTGAAGCCACGGTTCAAAACCCAGGTCAGACATCTTCAACAGAACGAAATATGAAAATAATACTTCTTCGGCGAGGAAGTCAACAGATTTCTGGCAAAAACTCTGAGAGTAAATAAAATTGCCATGAAAAGCCACTCATGTAGAAAATCAACACACACAACATAAGCGGTGTGAGTAGCGAGGTCGTAATTCTGAATGAAGGATTGTAATGACTAATTATGTATGTATGCATGTACGATCTGTTCATTTTAATGGCTTCTCCTCCCATAGCGAAGTATTCAATGGATTGATTTCCCTTCACATGTTAATGTCTGAGATTAAATGCTATGTTGGCTTATTGAAATACTTTCAAACGATTCTACTTGCCAGTGATAACAAAAGCAAATTTTTTTTTTTAAGTCCACAGTATACACAAATTTTTTTAGTGTAACAACAGAGTAGGCCTAATTTTCCAGGTAGAACGGTTGCCATCACTAGCTGAAAGAGGCGTCGTTCAATATGTTTTAGATGTCACGGATATGGTGAGAGCACTTTTTATCGGAATTCTTCAACAAGCGGATTTAGGGCCATTATTACAACTTGCCGTTAAATTTGGGTTTAGTTAAAGGTACCTTTAGCTAAAGGGAACTGTAAAGTTACCTTTAACTGATTTTCGTTATTACAACTTACAGATAAAATAAAATTCAAATATGGCAGTGCCGGAGCAAAGTCGATAAAACTGCTCAATTAAACAAGTTTTTTTTTTTAACGCAGTGGCAACAGCGGACTTCGTTTTTTTGTTGTATATGCTCATTTTGTTTAAATTTGAAGTTGGCATATCGAAAATAGTATATGATATGGCAAGTTCAAACATAAAGTAACCTTTAAGTGTTAAAGGTAGGATGATCTTCCCTTTAGCGATCACTTCTATCTTATTGGGTACTCATAATAATGAAAAACAATTTATCTGTCCGCTAAAATCCTCCCTTTAGTTAACGGCAAGTTGTAATAATGGCCCTTAGCTCTGTTCTAACATATTTTGTACAAAGAAATGTTAAAAATAATATCAATATAATATATTATACCAGTCTATTACATACTTACTTAATTACTTAATTGGCCATAACAACCCGATTAACGGATTTCGGCCTGCCGCAACACATCCTTCCAGGCGCCTCTGCTTCTTCCGCGCCTAAGCCAGTTGGTCACACCAATCGATGACTGGGCTTCCTCGATTTAGTCCTTCCAACGGATACAAGGTCGTCCTCTTCGCCGACTTCCGCAGATCCCCGCATCAAATACCCGTCTCGCCGGAGCATCCTCTTCCATTCGAACGACATGGCCGAGCTAGCGCAGCCGCTGGATATTAATACGCTGTACAACGTCTATGTCGTTGAGGAGCTCATACAGCTCACTGTTGATCGCCAACTCGCACTGGACCGAAGATCTTACGTAGGACTTTTCTCTCGAACACTCTCAAGGCAGCTGCATCAGTTCTTAATAGGGTCCATGCTTCTGCGCCATAAAGAAGCACGGGTAGGATGAGCGTCTTGTAGAGTATTAGTTTCGTCTTACGAGAGAGGTCTCTGCTACTCAATTGCCTATTGAGACCATAGTAGCACCTGTTGGCAAGAGTAATCCTGCGCTTGATCTCCAGACTGACATCATTTTCGGTAGTAACGGCGGAGCCAAGATAAATGAATTCCTTGACTGTACCAAAAGTAGTTATCAAAAGTAGTTATCGGCCGTAATTTGAGAATCATTACGCCGCACGTCTCTACATGTCGATAACATATACTTTGTTTTGCCCTCATTTACTGCCAGACCCATCTTCTTAGACTCGCGTTCAATAGCACTAAAGGCAGCAGTGACATCTCGCTTGGTACGCGCTATGATGTCGATGTCGTCAGCGTACGCAAGCAACTGAACACTTTTTTTAAAAATAGTGCCATTGCAATGCACTCTCGCCTTCCGCAGAACACTCTCCATGACGAAGTTGAAGAGGTCGCATGATAAGGGATCGCCTTGTCTGAAACCTCGCACGGTATCAAAAGGTTCGGAGAGGTCCATTCCTACCTTGACGGAGCTGCAGGAATTGCTCAACGTCATTCTGCATAGCCTTATCAGCTTCGCAGGTATACCGAGCTCAGACATTGCGGCAAAAACACGTTCCCTTATGGGGCTATCGAAAGCAGCCTTATAGTCGACAAAAAGATGGTGTGTATCGACTTGATTTTCGTGGGTCTTTTCCAGGATTTGGCGTAGTGTGAAGATCTGGTCGATGGTGGACTTGTCAGGTCTGAAGCCGCACTGATAAGATCCAATCAGTGTTTTGACGAGTGGCTTCAGTCGTTCACACAATACGCCTGTAAGAACCTTATATGCGATAGGGAGAAGGCTTATACCGCTATAGTTGGCGCATATCGTAGGGTCTCCCTTTTTCAGGACAGTTCAGAGGACACTGAGGTTCCAATCGTTGGGCATACTTTCCTCTAGCCATATTTTGTAGATGAGCTGGTGCATGCGCCCTACCAACTCATTACATCCGGTCTTAAACATCTATTACATACTTCTTTCTCTAAAAATAAACCAAAGAAACCACGTTGTTACACTGACCTTTACTGGTGCATGTACCGTGCTTAAGTATCAATCGTTCAGAAACGTGTTTGATATTATAACCCATTTCGAAATTAGAGCTTAAGAAACGTTATATAAGTTCCAAAACATATTAAACTTTTACAGCAATATTGTATTAAAATTTGTAAAGCCTGGTCAAAAAATAATTCCTTGCTAATTGTTTGATTCATTTTAAATATTTTTAAATAGCGACATAAAATAGAAAAAACAATTTATGAGATTCTTAGTATTTATATCTCGGATTAAGAATATTAAATGATAAAAAGCTTTTAACCCTTATCCTGTACTTCAAAAATAAAACGCATATGACATTAGTGGGTCAAATTTGCCCAATACAAAAGATTATAATATTTATTCAGTTTTTTTATTTTTTTTTACATTCATTACATACAATATTGGTATCAGAATGCTTTTTGAAAATAAATTTTTGTTATTCGGAACATTTATTTGCATATTTGGTGCTGTTAGAACGATTTGGACAAAAGTAACAACGTCGTTTTTTTAAATTTTTATTTTGCGGGACTTCAGCAGAATCCTTTTAAAGGCTTTTAATGACTGCGTTTGCAGGACTACTTTGTAGCATGTTCGGTCTACGAGATATTTCTCCGCTTATAAGATCCATGCCTAAGTCTTCCAAGATTATCCAGTATACACCTGTAAGGATCATGCATAATTTGTTTCTAAATCACACAACACCCAAATTTTTATACCATATTTTCCTGGTTTTGATGGTATGTATAGCTTGAATGGGCATCGTCCACGATTCGTTACGAGCTACTCATGCACTGTCACACTCACCAGGATGAAATATATTTCCTAGATTCGTTTCCCAACGGTTTCAAAAATCTCTTATTAGAGTAAGTTTGTCACGGAATCGTCTTTCGCTCCTGTCCGACTTTTTATCAAACCGTATCACTCGAGATATATTTTGAAATCGGCGCAAACTCTTGGTGGTGAATAGCGGTCTGCTTTACGGTCGTCCCATAGAGATTCTAGATCTTCGCCATGAGATCTCAATACGTCCGCTAACAAAAGTAGCCCGATATATGCTTCAATTGTTCTGCCGTCCATAGCAATCCAATTATTTCCAAATACAGATTGGCCTAAGTGAACCGATTGAATAACTTTTACTCTTATAAGTCACCTTGTAAATTAGTCATATCAACAACTAATTTCATAATATCACTGGGCATAAATAACAGAAAAAAAGATTTTATACTATCAGCTCTTGAAATAGCATAACGCGTTGACTAGGAGTCAATTTATTATGTCCTGTTTAGAAAATCTCCCATTTTGTTTATTGTTGATGTTTCTGACCATAAATATTACCCAATTTTGGACGGATACATTAAAACTTCATCCGTAGTTTGATCGAGAATTTCGGAAATGTCCATGCTATCGCCTGACGAAGAGTTGGGGTCATAGTCAGATGCAAGTTCAGAAACGAGATCGTTTTCATCTTCGCTTGATGTGTCCTGGGGGCTTTCATCGCCTGAATCTGATTGCATAAGAAAAGTTCCTATCTCTTCTGGTTCCATTGTTCCAAAATAAGTAAAGATTTTGTCACTTGTACTCAATTCAAAAACACGAATGAAATATTTACACAACTTATTCCCTTTTTTTTTGGTTTGTTGCAGTTTGTAATACCGTTATAAAAAACAAAAAGCACTTGTGTGTTATTATCTGCGTTTTTACTTATTTTTTTGGTTTGTTGCTAGTTATGATGTTGTCAAGGCGTACAAAATTGTTACTAAGCTCGTATCACATGCGTAAATTGATTTTGTTGCATTGGGCAATTTTGACCCAAAAGTACCATTTACGTAAGTTTTTTTTACATATGTACGCTTTGTAAAACGATTTACAAAAATTATATTTTAAATTTTAATAGTATTCACTAAAATAATAATTGTACAAAAGTTTCAAAAAAATCCGCTGAGTATTTAAAGAATAAATGAGCAATAAAAACTGTTTGGGCAATTTTGACCCATTAATACAGGATAAGGCTTAAAGCAGCATTTTAGTTACAATAGGCATTATATCGGTTAAGCTACCATTAAATGGATAATAAACGAATATTTGCAGTTCAAGATTAACGAGAGATTAAGCGTCATAAGCTGTTTGAATGCCTTGTGGCATTATGTGGGAATCTGCTCAAATAGTTTACATTTTACTTTCTCTAAACGATGTCAGATATCAGTTTAAAGACATTTTCATTTAACGAATTATCAAAAAAAGAGGTTAAACAAAAATTTCTAAATTGCAATAAATAATATACGAAATATTTATTTTACAGTTGATTTATCAACAATGTTTTCAATGCATATCAATTGTAACAAAACATGACTGGAAATCTATACAAACAGATATAAATAAATAACCGTAAATGGACATTCCTTTCACAAATCTATAAATAAATAAAAATTATTATTTTTTCTATCACATGGACATGCATGCAGCCGCAACTGTGTTTTTGAATTTATTTAATTAATTAAATAACATGTAAAAAAAAATAACGCAAAAATTCATTTTTTTCTCATAACCATCAGAGACAATAAATGGGAAAATCAACGTTTAATATTGTAAATTCAAAAAGAAAAGAAACAAACAAAAAAAAAAAAAAAATAGACGCTGAAAAGAAAATTTGAAAATGTTGTTGATATCACAACATTTAACTGGCATATGATTCTTTGTAATCCTGTCCACTCATCATATAGAAACGGACATATGGAACGGGAGACAGGCCGACTGATACACTCAACATGCAACCAAATGCAATTTAATAAACCATGGTTTTTTATCGTTTTTTTTTCTGTCTTGTTACTCAACCAAATTTTTTCTATTTGAATGCGCTCATTTGCTTATCTGGTTGGTCATCGTTAAAGTTAGGCGCCTTTTTTCTGTTTTTGCTTGTCTGTATTGTTGTTGCTTCATATTAATCTAATCCCTCTATATGTTTCTACTGACCAGCTCTAACCAATGGTCAAAAAAATCTATAAAAAAAAATTTTTTACACACACCTATCGCACATACTTATGCATACAATATGACTTACATTGACGCGATTTAGTAAAAATTCAAAAATAAAAAAAAAAATTTAATAAAAACGAAAAAAAAAACTGCATGAAATGTTTGAATTGAAAGTGTATGGTATTTGAGTATGAGTATCTTAAAGTTGCTAACAAATTGTTGGCAGTTTTCATGGCAACGCTAATTGCATTTTTAACTCTGACGCCAAAGTAACAACATGTCACAAAATAAATACAGCAAAAGCACAACGAAAACATGACATTTAACAACCAACAGTTAAACAAATGGACAAATAAGTTTTAACAGCAAAAAAAAAACTTACAACATATAGCAACAATAACAACAACAACATCGAGAGCAACAACAATCATTGTAAAACAAAACAAACAAGTACAAAAAACATAAACAAATTCTAGTAAATCTAAACAAGAGCCGACCTAAACGAATAGATTAGAAGACGAAAATTAAATAAATTTTTTCATTCCATTTCTAGCCCGTAAATATGGACAATATTTTAAATGTTTAGGACACTTAAATACTTAGACGTTAATAATAGCTTAATAATACCACTAATCTCCACTCTGGATAAAACCAAACCAATATTAGCAACAGCAATAACAACAACGTTGTCTTAAACGTTTTATTTAACGCTTCCAACGTTTTATTTAAAAAAAATTCTCTGATATTTTTCCGTTAACCGCGTTAGAAGCATATCGTCGTCGAAAATCCAAAAGTACGTAACATCACTTTTTCTAATTTTACAGGAGAAGCAAAAAACGTTATAAAATAACAAGTACTTCATATATAGAAACACTAGCTGACCCCGCCCGCGTTTCTGCGCCACCAAATTTGAAGGAAAGACATTACACGAATGTCCAATTAATTTTGAATCATTTTATTGATTTTGTTTCCCGTTGTCCTTATGATTCAGATGAACGGGCTTGAGTAGTACGCATTCGATCAGTTTCTAATCTCACTTTTCGTTGTTCAAGTGGTTCAAGCGAACGGGTCTCAGCGGCAAATATTAGAAGATTTTCCAGTCTCAATGCTCGTCTGATTCTGAGGCTCGTAATGCTCTTTTCTTCCGTGCTTGAGGTGTAGAGCTTGTCATTCATTTTGAATAATTTTCAGTGCCGCCATCCATTGGAAATTAATCGCACCAACCTCCGTCGACTCATACGCAACAACTTTGTTAAAGAATGCACAGTTTACGATTTAATTCATTTTGAGTAATTTTCAGAGGCGCCACCTATCGGATATTGGTCATACCAAATTAGAAACCTTATTCGGCTCATGCGCAACAACTTTGCTAAAGATCATAACATGATCAAATGCACAGTTTACGATTTAATTCATTTTGAGTAATTTTCAATGGTGCCACCAGTAGGAAGTTGGTCATATTCACTTCGAAACCTTCTTCGGCTCATGCGCAACAACTTTGCTAAAGATCATTACATGATCAAATGCATAGTTTACGATTCTATAAGGTACATATAAATAAACAAATTGGATTTTGCCACGCCCCTCCACCCACAGACCGGAAATAAAAAATCAGACAGTGTTACCCGCCTGAATATTCTGAAGATTTCCTGAAAATTTTATCAAAATCGGCCCAGCCGTTTTGGAGTCCATACGTTACATACATACACACATCCACTTTTATATATATAGATTTCGAATTATTGATTTAAAAACGTCATTTTTAAAAATTGGTACGGATATGTTAGATAACCTTACGAGTCATAATCAGTCAAAAACCCGATTTTGATTTTTTAGATGATACGTACTTTTGGATTTTCGACGAAGATATGTATGAAACTTCTAGAAAGTTTATTCGTCTTATATGGTTTACTGCTGTTTATGTGGGCCATCCCTTACAGTTGTAGTACTACTGGGGTTGACTGTTGCTATTTGGTCAGGGTTTTTTTAAGTCTGCAGATTCCAATTTAACATCATATTCAAATATTAGGGCATATTCTCCTCTAACTTTTTTAATACATTTGTTTCGCCATTGGTTCAGTTCCAAAAATCAAAGTTGTTGACAGTCTTCGAAAAGCATGTATTGGACCCAATTTTCAGACACTCTTTCAATAATATCTGTAGTTTAGTGTAACTCAGTTCAATACTACATAGATTTCCTCGCACTAAAGTACACTTTACATACATACATAATTGGTCATTACATCATTACAACCCTTCAGTCAGGATTACGACCTAGCTTCTCACACCACGTATGTTGTGTGCGTTAATTTTATACATGAGGGGCGGGAGCTACAGTTTAAAGTCGACTCCGAACGAAAGATTTTTGAGAAGCTCTTCATGGCAATTTTATTTACTCTCAGAGTTTTTGCCAGAAATCTGCTGATAGGCAGTCGCCGAAGAAATATTTTTTTTTTTCATATTTCGTTTTGATGGCTGACCTGGGATAGGAACCCGGGTTTTACGTCTAATAAGCCAACACACTACCTTTTAGACTACGGCGATTTACAGCACACTTTACACATGAGTTAAATATTTTAACTTTAGTACGTCTTAAAATTTGCCAGCTTTTCCCTACTCAATCAATTCGTTCAAACATCACTCTTGCTTTGAGTTTGCTATTTGCTTTGCATTCAGTCCGACAACGGTGTCATCAGATTCATATTGCTTTGCGGACTACATTGACCAAGCTATCACTATCAACCGCAAGCAGCATATGTCATTGTTTATCAACTTCTTTTGGCCCGAATGAAAATATCAGAACATCTATCACATATGGTTTCAAGAGGACGACGCTTTGCGCCTAACAGCTCATGCCACATTGGATATTCAACACGAGCGATTTGAGGGCAAGGTCATTTTACGTAGAGGTAATGTGAACTAACCACTGAGAGCATGCCATTTAACCTCGTTTGACTTTTTCTTGTGGGTTTTTTTTTTATTAATAAGCCACAAACCATAGAGGTCCTTAAAGCCAACATAATCCAGGCCATCGGTCATATGCAGCCTGATTTATGCGCCATAGTCATGGAAATTTTAACATTTTCGGATACTCACGCCCCAGGAAAGCTGTAGCAGACTATTGAACAACATTTATGTTCCACACATAATGGCAGCTCTTCAAATAATGGTAGCTCTTCAAAGTGAATAAAAAATTTGTTTTTTTTTTTATTTTAAACATAGGAAGCCCTTAATGAATTGTTTGTTGAATTTATGGAATAGAATACTATACACTATACATAGGGTTTTATAAAATGCGATAAGGTTTACAAAATAATTCAAATGTAGATAATATAGTATGTACATATTTATAGATATGGACAGAATGGAGGAAGACACATCAAAATCGAATCATAGGCAAGTGGCGGCGGACCATGTTTAAAGTTGCATGTAACACAAACGAAGGACGCTATTGTACGACTATGCACATTTAAGATATCTGTCGGAATTTTAGGGGCAGACCTAAGTTGGATAACTTAGATGATAACTTCAGCGATATGGGTACGATCACATTTAATAAAATACCTAAATGAATGCAATACAACACAGCAGATCATTGAAAAATATTTTAAATAAAAAAATTGTGAAAAATATTGGTCTTAACCTATTTGGCGCCGCCGTACTCAATTGAGTACAGGCGAAATTTTTTAAAATATGAAAGTTTTTGTAATTTTTTTGCGTTTTTAGCATAAAAGAAACATATTCCCTGTTAAAATAATAAACAAATCTGGCTATATATATATATATCGACTGTCACAAAATGGACTCTTAAACTTATACAAAATTGTTGTGGCCAGATAAGCACAGACTTTACCATTTTTTAGCTTTTTCAGTTTTTTTAATTTCTTTTTTATTTTAATTTTCTAAAAGCAAGCATTTCTGTTTATAAAATATGTAAAAACAAATGGTCTGCAATTTACTTTTACAAAGTTATGCTTATTTAAATACAACTGTACTCAATTGAGTACAGCGGCGGAATCCATATACAAAATGTGGTAACACTGTTGTGTTTACAGAAATATAAATGCACAAATATGTAAGACGGGGTTTCCATTGGATATTGCTACACTTTCGATTTTTATTGTGGAAAATCGGAGGAAATTTCTACACGATCCCCTAGGGTCAAGAGTAGTAAACAAATTGCTGGAGAAAATGGAGACTAACTCAGCATCGTATGAAGCATTTTTTGATAACTTTTTTACTAGCTATAATCTCTTGGTGGATCTGAAAGAGAAAGGATTTCGTGCGACTGGAACATTTAGAGAGAATAGAAGAAAAAAGTGTCCATTACGAAGTTCGAAAGAAATGAAAAAAGAAGAGCGGACCTCATATGACTCATATGACAATAGCGTCTGTACAATGGTAACCAAATATGACACAATAGTACCATTTGGAGCAGTAAAACGTTGGTCTTCTACACAACGACAAAAAATTGATGTCAATATACCAAAAGTGTTTCAGTCATATAACAAACATATGGGAGGAGTAGATGGGCTGGACCAGTCTATTGCACTCTACAGAATTGCCATTCGTGGTAAGAAATGGTGATGGGCATTGTTTACCTATATAATAGATATGGCCATTGCAAACGCTTGGCGGTTATATGTAATGAGTCATAGCGATAGCATGAATCAACTTTTATTCCGACGTTCAATTGCAAGGTACTATTTACGTCAAAACGTCCAAACTAAAGCTCGACTTTCATCATCTTTGGTCCTAGAGTTACCCCAAGATGGTATAGGCCACTACCCCAAAAAGTTGGAAAAGCAATTAAGATGTGCTTTATGTCATGCAAGAGTGCGCTGGCAATGCAAGAAATATTTAAAAACATTATGCATTGAAAAACAATGTTTTGAAATTTTTCACCTATAACCCGCCGCTGTACTCAGTTGAGTACACCCTCCCTACTCCACCCCTTTATTATTTTTTTAAATTTTTTCATAAAAAATAAACTTTTTTGTTAATTATCGCTTCTGGATTTATTTTGGCGGTTAATGGTTTAAGGAGGAAATCCATAATAGTCGTATACAGCCAGTGGACTAAGTCAAATTTAATGTTCAATTGAAAAAAAAACAACGACAGCTTTTGATTTGCCCACATATTAGCTTATTTTTTAACGGATAAGAATTCGTTCAATTGTGAAAGTCACTGTATGTCTGTCTATTCACTGATTAATTTAGAAGCCGAATAATAAAATTAAAAAAAAAAACTTTTAAAATGTCATTGGTAATGAAAATTAAAAAAAAAAACAACAATAACCTGCATAAATAGTTGGACATAGAACTTGCAAATTGTTTACAAAATATTTTTAAAAACTCTTTACAAAGAATTTAAAGTCCATTTAAATCGAATACGATTTTACCATTATTATCTACAGCCTTTTAATCCTTCGTTGGTTAATGTTATTATTTCATTGCTGTACAGTGTCTATGGTTTATTGGTGAAAAATGTGAATGCCAAGTGATATTTAGCGTTTATATGTTTGGTTAATTTTTTAACATTCAAAATTTTTATTCAGACAATGCTGTGTTACGCAAAATTGACTGAACTTCCCAACCAAGTGCAATCAATTTTTAGCAGATCATTAGAAAATTGTTTGCTATTTCTCATAAATAATAATTCCCTTCGCATCACACCAAATTCATAACATTACAATATTTACTGTCTATATATATTCTGGCCTTAAAGTTGTTTATTGAAAGTCACCTGCGTGTTTGAGTTTTACAGACATTAAAATCCGCTCGGCCAATCTTCCTAGTTTGTAAATTTTTGATACTTTAAAATTGTATCAAAATTGTATCAAAATTGTATCAAAATTGATGGAAGTCATTGCCACTGGATACACAAAATGACTGTTGTAACTTTACAGTTCTCTTTAGCTAAAGGTACCTTTAACTAAACCCAACTTTAACTGCAAGTTGCAATAATGGCCCTAAATGTGATACGATTTTAGCCAGTTGCAGCAACATTTCACTGATGATGATATGTGACACTCCTACATCAAACTTCTGTAAGTATTCAGGCTTCTAAATGATTTCCAATGTATATTTTAGTTGAAACATTACAGTAAAGGGAATGTCGCTGAAACCTAAATCGCCTAACCAAAGTTTGTTCAACTAAAACTTAAGATACTCTCTTGCATTCACTTCGTGCTATCTTAACCGCGTTTACTGTTAGCCTAAATATTTTTTTTTTATTTAATTCGAATATAATTTGTTCTTAAGCAATGCTCATAAATTTTTTTAACAAATATTGCATGTTATTGTTAATAATTGCAACACCCGATACAACATATTTTCATTATTAAAGTCTATCGAAATCTGACATGACAACTCAATTAATTTTTAAATTTTTCGTGATACCCATGAAAGCGATAACTTTGTTTATCATCCAAATGTGGCCGCCACATTACTTAATAAGTTTTCTATGATTATTAATGATTACTTCGTATGATACTCTGCTGCATTTGTTCGAATGGCTCAGTTTGATTATCAACGCTTAGCGCCTTTTCCTCATCTGTGTGTGCCGGATTTATTATTGACATAAACAATGCTGATTTCTAAAGAAAACTATCATTAATTACCACCACCATGGATGGATGTTTACGAGAAAAATAAAAATGCAAAAGCAAAAGCAAAAATATAGAAAAATATGGCAATAAACAGAACGGGGGGTGGTGGGAAAAAAGAGTGTTAAAAGTGCCGAGAAACATTAATTTTTCAGTTGTCAATGCCATTCTCTATGGCAAACGCTCGGTATGGCAAAAAGGAAACATGATTGTTTTATGCTTTCATTCATTCCATTTATTATTTGGATATGCGTACCGCTACATTGGGCAGCGATAACTTTCATAACTTTAACATAAAGATGACAAAATTCATAAGGATCAACGATGCCAGTTTTCTGTCCTTTCAATGGCGATTAACGCTGTGCTATCATCCTAACTTGTTATAGCCACCTTGTTGTGGGTGCCAATTTTATATAATAGTGCCAGAATGTATAATACGGCCGCTTAAGATATTGAAGTCGCCCATAATCTAGTAGGTAATGTGTTGGCTTATTAGACGTGAGGCCGTGGTTCAATTCCCAGCCTAGATATCTTAAACAAAACGAAGAAGTACGAAAAAATATTTCTTAGGCAACTTCAACTAAACAGTATTCTATCAAAAACTCTGACAGTCCATAAAACTGCCATGAAAAGTATCTCAAAACTATATCCTTCGGAGCTTTTTAAGTGTGGGTCTCGCTACTTATGAATTAAATTATGGTTTGAGATGCTATGTGGTAATCGTAACCAAAGGGGTGTAATGAGTAAGGCATACAACTTATTTAGGTCGTTCGAAACCTATCTTTTGTATCGCTAGATAGGCCGGATGCACGTTTGTATTTCGGACAACACACTAATTCAATTATTCCGAATGTACACGTCTTTGACAATTACAAAGGCGTATGCATCATGCTTAGTACAAAAGGGAAAAAACATGTTGAACCGGGTATATTTTTCAATTCCGTTAAGGAAATTCTAATACGCATACAAAATCTGATAAGGCAACCAGTCACTGAAAGAGTAGATAAAATCATCTAAAAATAGATGTTCACTCAAAGAATTTAAGTTTTTGTTTTACCGTGTTATCATCAACGGCTACGGTGGATCTACATGTAAACAGGCTTCTAGCAGTTGTCTTCTGTTAAGATTTAAACTAAAGCTTGCATTTGATTGCAGTTAAAATAGCCTGCCACCATGGGAATTTAAGATAAAAATGAAAAAATAAGTGAATTTCATGCAAAAATATCAAAAATCATGAGTTGGGCGACAAATTGCTCTCTCATATGCCCTGTTCTTTGGACTTGATCTTGCGTAAACCAATCCCATAAACAAATCAGTTCTAATGCAAAAATTGATTACCTCACATAAAACAATTATAAAATGAAACTATAAGGAGACTATATTGAAAAATTTTTTTTAATAATGATATAGACTCGTAGAATATTAATTGAAAAATAACTGCCGAAGACTAATGACACTCAACAAACGATTTTATAGCCTGTGTAAAGAGCATTCAAGGCTATTTTGAGCTATGGGTACAAGCTGGTAAAAAATTAATTCAAATTTCTAAAGCAATAAAGAGGAATTTAATTGAATTTGGCCTACAGAAAAGCATTAACAATATCATTCTACAGATCTTTGAAGGCCAGCAGGGGTGTTATATTTGACGATTTTACGTCATTTTGACGATTTTTATTGTCAATTTACTAATATGACGATTGACGATTTTTTCCATACAATTTCTAACATTTTGACGATTTTTTGGCATCACTTACATTTTTTGTATAAAACTAAAATGTATTCATAAAGTGCCTACAGATCTTATTGTACAACAAACATCCACAAAAGCAGGCAATTTGTTTTTATTTTAAGCTAGGTTAGGTTTAGATTAGGTTAGAGGACGTGTACTTGTCAACTGTGACAAGCACATTACCCGGAGGTCGAATTGATCCATTGTACAACGTCCAACTTCTTACACCACTCGTGTTGTATGCGTTAATTTATACATGAAACAAGAAGTCGCCGTGGTCTAGTAGGTAGTGTGTTGGCTTATTAGACGAAAGGCCCGAGTTCGAATCCCAGGTCAGACATCAAACGAAAATATGAAAATATTTCTTCGGCGACTTCCTCTCTGCAGAATTCTGGCAAAAACTCTGAGAGTAAAAATTGCCATGAAAAGCTTCTCAAAAATCTGTCGTTCGGAGTCGACGTTAAACTGTTGGTCCCAACACTCACGTATAAAATTAACGCACACAACATGAGTGGTGTGAGAAGCTGGACCGTAATTCTGAGTGAAGGGTTGTAAATGAAAATTATGTATGTATGTATGTAAGGAACAATTGTATTTATTTTTTAGAGCACAGTATTGATAAAATAATAAAGCAGGTTCTACTCTCTATAATGAGTACTGTGAGATCAGCCAAATTAAGTTTAAATTTCCTTCCTTGTTTTACTAATTTTTCAGACATTCCAATTGATGCACTTGAAATGTGAAACATTACACGAAAAAAGCTCTTTTCCAAAGAATTCACTGTAGAACTTAAACAATTTTGTTTTACTAAACATAGGTCAACCATAGGTTGACTTAAATCTTTAATTTTGTTTTATCATATTCTTCTCGTTTTTTCTTTTATGTTAACACCGCAATTCAATAACTTTACAAAGCAATTAAAAATTGATTGACAACTTTTTATCTGTAGGAAATGCTCAACGCTCACAAAAATAACTCCTAAAATACAAGAAAAATAAAACAACAACAAATTGTGAAATATTTACAAAAACTAGAAAACAAAATCAAAAAAGGGAACCAACAAAAGAGAAGTAAAATCTCAACTCGAATACAATTCATGGAGTAAAGTAAAGTAAAAAGGAAAATTTAAACAATCTTTAAAAGACCATTAATAACGTTTGTAAAGTGCAGCCGCAACAAACCGCCAAAGACTTCAAAACTGGCGAAAAAAAAAACGAAACAAAAAAGATAATAAAATGCCAAAGATTCCTTTATCCTTAACCCTCTAATATATTGGATGGATGTTGCCAACAATTTCTTTTCCCCCCATTCTGCCATTATGTATTTGTTTTTTTTTTTTGTCGAAACCAGCCAATATAGGAAGATGTATTTATTTCGCCCCTCTTACCAATCAGCCAGCCAGCAGTCATTCGTTCAGTCATTTTAAGTCTATCACAAAATAATACGCTATGACAAGTAAAGGAAACAAAAGTAGAAAAAAAAAATGATAATAAAACAAAAATATAGAAAGCAAAATAAAATTAAGTAAAACGTATATAAAAGCGTAATGTTAACGTAACGTTACAGTAACTTAAATAACCCAAAAAAAGCTTACATACACTTTAACCCAAACACATACACAAAGAAATGTTGAGAAATGCAAAGAAAAAGGCGCAAAAACTGCTTTACACTGGAAGAAAAACTCAGCCCAACATTTATAAAAATACAGACACACACATGCAAACAACTAACTATTCTGGCGTAATTTCTATACTACCGAGTAGTGGTGAGCGAAATAGACAAAAAGGATAAACGCCAAACCACAATTATTCATTCGCACAATACCACAAAAACGCTTAGCTATTGTGAAATGAGGCGGAAGTGTCTTTCATAGTGGTGGCAGGGACATGGAGCAGGGCAAAGGGAGATTGAAAAAAGAAGGCATCATATAAATAAAGCCCTGCACACAAACAGTGAACAGTGAAAGATGAATATTTTTTCCAAAAGAAAGCCAGCGAAATCAGCGATAATAAAAGTGTAAATAAAAAAGGTTGCCAACCACTTTTACATTTGATTTAATAAATAAATAAATAATTAACCAGCCGAAGTCGCCGTGGTCTAGTAGGTAGTGTGTTGGCTTATTAGACTGAAGGCCCGAGTTCGAATCCCAGGTCAGACATCAAAACGAAAATATTTCTTCGCGCGACTTCCTCTCAGCAGATTTCTGGCAAAAACGCTGAGAGTAAATAAAATTGCCATGAAAAGCTTCTCCTTAAAATTTGTCGTTCGGAGTCGACTTTAAACTGGAGGTCCCGCCACTCATGTATAAAATTAACACACACAACATGAGTAGTGTGAGAAGCTAGGACTGGAGGGTGCGGGCTTCTTAGGGACGATTGCTGTAGACTGTCTAATGGTGAAGGTATAGCACTGGCCATTTTATAGTCACCTAGCAGCAACTCGTTTCCTTGCCGTTCGCATCTTGAGATGTCCACAAACACTACTCCCTCTCTTCCACCTTCCTATAACCCATTTTCCCAAAACCTGCACAATGCACTGCATGAGTAGGGGCCATCCCCTGAGTGCTGGTTTCACCAAAAAAAAAAAACATTTGATTTAATAAATAAATAAATAATTAAAGGATGACTAAAACTGATGACGAAGTATTATGGCTTATTAGACGTGAGGCCAAGGTGCAAAAAACAGCTCAGACATGTCGAACTCAACGAAATGATAAAAAAAAAAAAATTTTCTTAGGCATCTTCCTCTCAGCAGTCTTCTGGCAAAAACTCTGAGAGTAAACAAATTGCCATGAAAAATTCCCAAAAAATCTGTCATTCGGCGACGACTTTAAACTGTAGGTCCTGCCACTTATGGATAAAATTAACACACACAACATAAGTGGTGTGAGAAGCTAGATCGTAATCCAGACTATAGGATTGTAATGAACAATGAAGTAAGTAAGTATGTACAGAGCATAGGTGATCTGATTGTCTCAATTAAACTAGGTAATCACCGGTCGTTGTACTGGTTATTTTGACTTCATTGATATCATGAGGGCCCGTGCAATATTACTAGACTCTGCTGGAGTAATCTAATTGACTGCTTTTTTTAAATCGCTCGGCCAGTTATTGCTCTATTGATTTCTCACCAGACACTGTCCTGTTCGAAGTCATACAGTTCGGCAGGAAGCTGTGGGTTAGGATTGAGAGTTGGAATGGTTTTTAAGCTGTTAGATCTACGCGTTAGATAAATTTGTGGTACTGTGTGTAGTTAAATGAGGTAGCCGTAATCATAATGTACGGTTCGTGACCCCGTTTTGTTGTAGCCGCATAACATCCAGTTTACAATATTCAATTGCATGCAAAATAATTCGCCTTAGCGCTCCGAAATTGACACTAACGGTTCTTCCAGTGAAGAAATACTACCCAACTACACTCCTACATTATAATGCTAAAATGCTAGACAATCACTTTTCTTGAATGCTGTTTCCATGGACAGTTGAGAATGATTTAAAAAATATGACAACAAAGATAGTGTTGAATTGGCGAAGCTCCACGGAGAGTAGGTTTTTGTTTACGAATGGTTAAGAAACACAAAAAACATAGTATACCTGCATCCAATACACAACGAATATTTTTACATCTGGCAACACAGAAGCATAACTATATTATATGAGAAACTCGATTTTTTAACGGGCAACATCCCTGATGTGAGAAGGTATTTAAAAATAAAGAATTTAACGTGATTAACGATGAAAAGAAGCGATTAAGCCATTAGTACTGAATACATGTGTTATATTGTATGATGCAAAAGTACTTAAAGTCTACCAGGGTAAAAAATTAGCATGGTTTAGTTTATTGTTATACCTTAGACTTGGGAGGCACCAAAGGTATGCTTTTAAGTTGTTCAATATCAAACTGCTGCAATGTAATTGCTTCAAATCTAATATCCTTAAACAATATTCCCTCTTTTCTTAATCCTACAATGAATTTTCCTAAACCCCTTGCAACGACATCAGTTAGGGTCATGCCCGAAAATTTGTTGTTTTATAAGAAAACAATAATATTTGCTTTAATTATTACCACAAATTAATTGTAACCCCAATCAAAAATATAAATTAAAAACCTTTAAACAAATATCATTGATTGTGACAAACCTGGCAATATTTTTCTTGTTTTAATAAATACACTATGGCCACCACAATCAAGTTGAATTAAGGATGCCGGTTTGGGACAAAAAAAAGAAAACAAAGAGAAAAATAACGCAAAAAAAAAAAATAAAATAAAACAAATATAATTTAACACAAAAATCTAAAAAAAAAAACAAAGAAAAGAAAAAACAAAATTATTTTACTTTATAAAAATGCATGAAATGCCACAAGAATGACATTGCAGCAGTGTGTTAAAATGTTAATAACATCACAGGAAGGGGATGAAGACAAACGAAATGAAAAGAAAAATCTAAAAAAAAAAAAAAAAACATTTTTTGAAAATAAAAACGAAAAGAAAAATTATAATATTTTAATAGTGCAAAGAAAAATGTAGGAAATCACACCATTTTTCACTATTTTGCTTTGTTTTCTTAGATAATACAACTGACAGGCAAGTGTTTTATAAATATGATTCAAATTATAGCACAATGGAGAAAGATAAACTTACGGTAGGTAAATCTAGTAGGTAGTGCGTTGGCTTATTAGACATGAGGCCACGCTCCAACAAAACGATAACTTCCCTTTAGCAGATTTCTGACAAAAACTCTGTGAGTAAATAAAATTGTAATGAAAAGTTTCTGAAAAATCTGTAATTCGGAATCGATTTTAAATTGTAGGTCCCACTACTCATGTATAAAATTAACAAGCACAACATAAATGGTGTAAGAAACTAGTTTGCAATCTTGACTGAATGGTTGTTGTGATCAACTTTGTATGTATGTACGTATGTAGGTATATAAAAACTACAAATAAATTAAAATTTCGAATGAGCACATATAAATAATTCCTTTAATCTATATATATAAAAGTGGATGTGTGTATGTATGTAACGTATGGACTCCAAAACGGCTGGGCCGATTTTGATAAAATTTTCAGGGAATCTTCAGAATATTCAGGCGGGTAACACTGTGAAGTCTGATTTTTTATTTCACGTCTGTGGGCGGAGGGGCGTGGCAAAATCCAATTTGTTTGTTTATATGTACCTTATAGAATCGTAAACTATGCATTTGATCATGTAATGATCTTTAGCAAAGTTGTTGCGCATGAGCCGAAGAAGGTTTCTAAGTGAATATGATCAATTTCCGACTGGTGGCACCATTGAAAATTACTCAAAATGAATTAAATCGTAAACTATGCATTTGATCATGAAATGATCTTTAGCAAAGTTGTTGCGCATGAGCCGAAGAAGGTTTCTAATTTGGTATGACCAATATCCGATAGGTGGCGCCTCTGAAAATTACTCAAAATGAATTAAATCGTAAACTGTGCATTCTTTAACAAAGTTGTTGCGTATAAGTCGACGGAGGTTGGTGCGATTAATTTCCAATGGATGGCGTCACTGAAAATTATTCAAAATGAATGACAAGCAATTGGTCGCTCTACACCTCAAGCACAGAAGAAAATAGCATTACGAGCCTCAGAATCAGACGAGCATTGAGACTGGAAAATCTTCTAATATATGCCGCTGAGACCCGTTCGCATGAACCACTTGAACAACGAAAAATGAGATTAGAAACTGATCGAATGCGTACTACTCAAGCCCGTTCATCTGAATCATAAGGACAACGGGAAACAAAATCAATAAAATGATTCAAAATTAATTGGACATTCGTGTAATGTCTTTCCTTCAAATTTATTTTAGTTGGTGGCGCAGCAACGCGAGCCTGGTCAGCTAGTTATATATAAAAATATTAACTGGCCATTGCAGCTCAATGCTTGTCAAACTGTCAGGCTGATATCAAATTCCTCACCAGAGTCGACAATAGACTCATAATCTCCAACATGTTATAGGGCCGTAGTCTAGTGGGTAGTGTGTTGTCTGATTAGACGAGAGCCCGAGATTCATCCTCTGGCTCAGACATTTCCAACCAAACGAAATATTTTCCTCTCAGCCGCTAAGCTCTCTGCCTAAAAACTCTGAGAGTAAAATGACATTGAAAAATTTCTCAAATTTATTGCTCAGAGTTGACATTGAATAGCAGCTCCCGCCACTCATGGGTAAAATTAACACACACAACATGAGCGGCAAGAGAAGCTAGTTCGTAATCTTTATCAAAGGATTATGATGAGTGTAATCTAATTACATGCTTTTGTTAAGTCGCGTGGCCATCAATAAAACACTGTTCTATTAGAAGGCATACCTTCGAAATCATTCGGCGGAAACTGTGGATCCAAGGAGAATCTAGAGTTGGTATAGTTTTCTTTAGACTATTCAACCCCCACATTAAATAAACTTGTGGTACTGTGTGGCGCTTACCGTGTCGGTGGTTGATGTAGCCATCTCTAGAAGGTAAACAACATCATTAACAATTAATATCTTAGAACTCACTACAATTGTCCATGAAGGATTTTCAAATGAAATGCAGACTGATATGATATACACTGATTTTAGTAAAGCATTTGATAAAGTGAATCATAAGCTTTTATTGCACAAATTATCTTTTATGGACTTTAGTGATTCTGCTGTAAAATGGTTAAATTCGTATCTATCACAAAGAACTCAGCAAGTCAAATTTAGAAATGTCACATATAAAATTATTAAAGTGCAATCTGGTGTACCCCAGGCAGTGGCGTACCTAGAACTTTTGCCGCCCGGGGCGATCTCCAGTTTGCCGCCCTTTCTATTATAAGTCAATCAAATAGTGGTTTTTATAAATTAATACACATAAATAAATTATTAAGTTATTTAATCAATATTAATTAATACACAGAGTAAATTTTTTTAGACATATTTGTATGCTCTCGTAAACATATTTATATAATATCTACTCTTCTAGCTTTTATACTAGAAAAATCGTGTATAATGCTATCAAAATTTATATTATTTGTAATTTCTTGTTCTATTGACAATATTGCAAGATTTTGTTGTCTTAATTGACTCATTGTAGAACGAAGATAATTTTTTATCAACTTCAATTTTGAGAAGCTTCTTTCGCAACTAGCGACACTGATTGAAATTGTTAAAAAAAATTCTTAACAAAATTACAATGTTGTGAACAGAATTTTTCAACCTATACTGCTGAATAAATTTTAGCAGATCAAGAGGGCCTTCTCCCCGTTTTTCCAGTGTAGTTCTTCTTTTAGTGTAGGTACAGCCATAAAAACCTGGATCCTTTTTCTTTCAATATGGAACTGTTCTTTATCAATGTCAATCAAGTCATTTATTTGACATTCAAATTCTTCATTTAGTAGGTTACACGGTATTATACACGAATATTTTCTTACAAGGCCATGCAACTGATCGAAGCGTTCTTTTATTTCCTTTATAATTCTGTCCATAGATGAAAACATTTCTCTTCGTACTTCTTCTTCTAAGGATAGCCCCACGTCTCGGGAATTTTCCCCACTCATATTTTTTTTAATTCTAACTCGACGCTCAGTCGATATCTTCAACTCTTCACAAATTATTTTGGCTGCTATAACAGCGTTTTGTACTAGCGTATCTCTTTGTTCCATGAAATGTGTTTAACCCTTTTATTTGCAGGTATTTTTGAGCGTCATTAATTTCCAAAAGAACGGGTTCCCATAAATGCCTTCATAACATAGAAAAGAAAAAGATTGCATAGAATTGAGTAATACTCCAGCATCTGATCTCGTTTTACTATTTTCTTCTTCAGATGTCAATTTTTCCTGAAATTGTAACTTCGTCAGTATTTTTGTTTTGTCTCGTTTAGATTTTGTTGTTTGAAAAAGATAGTTCTTATGCCGGCGCCCTAATGCTTTGCAGACCTAGCAGACCGCCTTCCGCCGGCCCTGCTTTTCAAAAGAAAAATCGATGATTTTAAAAATATTAATATATCACTTCAAAGTAATCATATAAACTTTTCAAAAGAAATGACATTTATAAACTGATATCAAAAAATGTTTGCATTTGGACCCAATCTTCTTCACTTTGTTTATTAATGACCTTCCCTCAGTTGTTTTGCATTCTAAGGTACTGATGTATGCTGACGACGTTAAAATATTTAACACTTTTAACAATGTTTATGGATTCGATCTACTTCGTGCTGACTTTTGCAGTTTTTATAAGTGGTGCAAATTGAATTTGTTTGAATTAAATATTAAAAAGTGTAAGCAGATGACATTTTTTAGACACTCAAAGATTGATACCTTCTATTGCATTGAGAATGCTGTTTTGGATAAAGTTAAAACTATTTTGGACCTTGGTATTCTATTGGATCACAGACTCAACTTTCGGGATAACATATCCATAATCGTGAATAAAGCTTATGGCATACTATGTTATATTAAACGCTGGTCTAAGGAATTTGTTGATCCTTATTTAACAAAAATGTTATTTATATCTCTTGTCCGGCCTATCCTGGAGTATGGTTCTATCATATGTGATCCTTGTTATGTAGTTCATATAAATAGCATGGAGTCAGTGCAAAAACAGTTTTTAATTTTCTGTTTACGAGGTCTTGGTTCAAACTCCTATGAATTACCGCCATATCAGAATAGGCTAGCTTTGATTAAACTGTCAACTCTTAAAAGTCGTCGTTCCATGATTAGTACTCCTTTTATTTTGGGATTAATACGAGGAGATGTTGATTCAGAGTTTCTGCTCAGTCGATTGAAATTCAATGTTTCTGTGCTGCGACCTACACACAATTTTGAACTGCTATCACTGAATTACTACAGATCAGACTATGAAAATAATGATTCCTTTAGACGAGCCTGTAAAACCTTTAATGAATGCTACCAAGTAGTTGATTTCTCGGAGTGTAAAGATGTTTTAAAGAAAACCCTAACTATATTTTTAAATTGTTAATATAAAGTTCTTGTTGAATTAATACAAAATTAATTGAATTAATTTAGAAGTCGCCGTGGTCTAGTAGGTAGTGTGTTGGCTTATTAGACTGAAGGCCCGAGTTCGAATCCCAGGTCAGACATCAAAACGAAAATATTTCTCGGCGACTTCCTCTCAGCAGATTTCTGGCAAAAACTCTGAGAGTGAATAAAATTGCCAAGAAAAGCTTCTCAATAAAATTTGTCGTTCGGAGTCGACTTTAAACTGTAGGTCCCGACACTCATGTATAAAATTAACACACACAACATGAGTAGTGTGAGAAGCTAGGACTGAAGGGTGCGGGCTTCTTGGGGACGATTGCTGTAGACTGTCTAATGGTGAAGGTATAGCACAGGCCATTTTATAGTCACCTAGCAGCAACTCGTTTCCTTGCCGTTCGCATCTTGAGATGTCCACAAACACTACTCCCTCTCTTCCACCTTCCTATAACCCATTTTCCTAAAACCTGCACAATGCACTGCATGAGTAGGGGCCATCCCCTGAGTGCTGGTGTCACGAAAAAAAAAAAAAAAAATTTTTTTGTATTTGTTGCATATCGTCAGTAAGGATATATTGTATCTATTGACATTAAATAAATAAATAAATAAATAAATAAAATAAATAAAAGGGCTGAATAAAGTCCCTCAATTCTTTAAAATTCCAAACATTTATGATGAAAATTTATTTGGTGCCTGCTGTATTCGAGCCATTTATCGGTTTTTCATAACATATACGGCGAGATACTTCACAAAAATTTCGTTTTTAACGACTCTTATATTGGCTCAGTATTTATAATCAAAAGAATTATGTCGACAACAACACAAATAGCTATCAGATAATGCAAGGCTTGTGATATACGTTAGGGAAACCAAAACTTCTCATTAAACTGCAATAAATATTTGACATCTCGTTAGAGTGTGTGTGATCTCATAGAATCGCACACTATACAGCTCACAATCTTCAATTGCATGCCAAAAAATCGTTTATCATACGGCCATAACACTCCAAATTATCTATAAAGGTTCTTCCAATGAAAATATACGATCCAACGACATATTATAATTCACACTAGAGAATCACTTTTTCCCAATGCTATGGATTTTCCACAAATGGTTCTTGGTTATGCCAGTTCTATGTTCAGTGGAATAGGGTAGCACATAGACTTTAATAAATTTGGATGATGTTACCCGGCCCAACCTAAATAACTATGATCACAGCTCTCGAAACATAGAAACGTGCTATAATTATAAACAAATCTGTAGAACAGTAAGTGCTGTCTGTATCTTTCGTCACTCGAACCAGTGAAAAGAATTTATGAAAACATATCTTAAATTAGTTAATGAGGAATAATTCAGAAGTAGGTTATGGCTTTTGATTTTCGAATTTCTATTTTATAACAAACAAATAAACAGTGAAGTAATTACGACATTTTAGAATGGAAACTGATAAAAGTAAAAACAGAAAATAAAATGTTTTATTTACTTGCGGTATGCGTGTGGGGTCTTTCCTAATGATCTGTAATTTATAATATTTTTCTTTAATATCCGCCTCAAAATATATTTACGATATTTACGATTGCCCAATAATTATGCGCTAGAATCTTAAGAAATACATACAATTTGCTGTAAGTAAAAACATAAATTAATGAAAACTTGCAGCTTTGTTCTCCTGCTGTGTCATGTTCTTTATTTTCTTACCTCAAAATCTTAAACATTGCATTGTCATCATACATATTCAATACAAGTGTTGCATTATAATTTAAGCAGCAACAAATGATGTTCAAAAATAGGTCGAACTTATTACGGGCATAAGATGTGTAGCCTCTCTTATGGGTTGTTAATGTCCACGCCTCATCAAAAGCAGATACCAAAGGAAATTGACATCAACGCCTTAGAATAAAATTTTCTTTATAATTGCCGACAGGGCGGTCTATTTCTCAAAACTATTTAATTGTACAACGGCTTAAATGTTTATTTTTATTTTATCATTATCATCATCATTATTATTATTACGAGTATTATTTTCTTTTTAATTCTATTAAAAATATTCTTATTTTATTTGAAGAAAACTAGACGTCGTTTATATATGATATGTATGCATGTACCCATAAATATTTTATTGTAACGTGTAAGCATAGCTGCCAGATAAATAAAGCATCAAATCGTCAAGTATTTTAGAAAAAATCGTCAAAATCGTCAAAGGCGTTCATTGAAATCATAAAAAAAAACGTCAGAAATAATAAATAAATAAATTGAAAGGTTTCAGAAACAAAAACATATGAAGTCAATGTTAAGCAGCAATAATATTTCATCATCTATACCCATGTGTGATGTAAATATTAGGGATTCAGAAGATCTTGACGTTATGGGCATGAAAATCAGTGTGTACTTCACTTCATCTGATCTACTTACCATTTACACCATTTATAATCGACCGAGAATGGAATACAACTCTCATGTATGGGTTGGCCCTGAACGTCTATTTTGAGGCTACTCGACCGTTAAGAGGGGAGGCCATAGTAGCTCGATAATCACGATAGTGTGTCCAACTACAATGATTCATTGGAGCATTGTTCCATTCTGGCTTGTGTTTCACTGTTCTATCGCTAATATAATGGATATTGCTCGAGCGAAATAAGGGGACATGTTTATGAAAGTTATGTATTCCTACCTAACACTCGTCTTTCTCGGCCAGCACATCCGTATGTGGTCGATTGGCCAGTGTATCGCACACTGTATTACAGACAAAGTTCATTTGTTAGACGGACTATTCGTATGTGGAACTCACTTCCTGCAGAGATCTTTCCTATTACTTATGATATAAAAATATTCAAACCTAGTGTCCTTAAACGCTGCTCCCTCTTTCCTCCTTCCTATAATATATTTTCCTAGTGCCAAACACAATGCCATCCCCTGAGTGTTGGTCATATAAAAAAAAATAATGGCACTTGTCTATATTCTTTCGATGGTAATATTAGAAGCTATAATCGAATTTTAAAAATTGTCTGCAACGGCATATGATAATTTATGCTCAACTACGATGTTAGTTAGGAGCTGAAATTATTTGGCTTTTAAGGGATATAAAATACAGAAAAATCATCACAGGTATTCGAAAATAACTTAAAAATATAATACTTTAATCCTTGTTATTACTAGCATAAATTTCCAACAGTAACAACTGCAAAACAAATACAAAGCTTATGGAGGCTTTTAATGTACTAAAATAAAGAAAATGATGTAAATTTTTAATTGCTAAAAATCGTCAAAATAAAAGCATAAATCGTCATGTCGTCATGCAACTATGCGTGTAAGTCTTATGTTACGTAAAAAAATTAATTATCAAGGATCTCGAATATGTCGCTGAAATAGTTTTTAATATACATTTAAAGACTGTACAAGGGAACTGGAAGTAATACTTTTTATCCAACGTAATTGGAATGTCTAGTTCCAAATTATACAGAGTTGGATCAAACACAGCCACCAACTATATCACCAGATACGACAATATTGTTACGTTAAACTATACAAACAGATAACAACAATATTTACATGTCATACGGTAAACAGAACAATACACAAACAAATACGTAGGAATTTACAAAAAAAGGAACAGAACAATGCATTCTATTCACTGTGATCATAAAGTTATCAATAAATAAAAGACCGTAAATAGAGTGAAAAACAATGCTAACACGCAGTTGTGAATTGTTAGTCAGTTTTGAAAGTTGTATTGAACACCGAAAAAGTTTGATCGCTTTTAAAAAGGATCGTGAATAAAATTGATAGCGGAGTGTTATTAGTAAAAGTTACATTCATACAACGAGTCACTGTTTGGTGCGGATTTTGGTCCAGAGGCATAATTGGGCCATTTTTCTTCGAAAATGAGCAAGGAGCGGCCGTTACAGTCAATGGCGATCGTTATCGGGCCATGTTGAACGAATTTTTGTTCACAAAAATTTAAGAGGAGGATATTGGCAACATTTGGTTTCAACAGGACGGCGTTATGTGCCACACAGCCGAAGCTACACTCGATGTTTTGCGCCCTGTTTTTGAAGATCGCATTATCAGCCGCAGAGCTGATGTCGTTTGGCCACCTCGGAGCTGCGATTTGATACCGTTGAACTATTATTTGTGGGGTGCCGTCAAAGATAAATGTTACGCCGACAAGCCAGAGACAATTGACGCTTTAAAGTACAATATTCGTGAAGCCATTGGTGAAATACAGCTGCACACAATCGATAATGTGCTTAAAAAGTGGACCGATCGTGTAGGCTACTGCATGGCCAGCCGAGGCAGCCATTTGAATGAAATTATTTTCCATTATTAACCGGACCCGGAATTTTGAGAAAATATTCAGTAGGTTTTTTTTTTAAGCATCTTCAAAAAAAAAAAGTTATTTGGCGGACCCTTTACTTTGCTGAACGATTTATTTAAATAAAAAAGATTTGAAAACGTAAAAATATGAATCGCGACTATTTTCACCTCTCTGACACCAGATCAAGGAAAACATGGCGCCGGTTCCAAATATTAGGGTAGGACAGGAATGCGACTTTATATAGACGAAACAGAGACCAAATTATACCTTAATATTTTTGGTAAAGTAGAATTATTTTTTAAATCGCAACAAGTGGTGAGTGAGCTGGACCGATGAATTTCATAAATTAAATTAAAGATAACTTAGGATAAGCCAAGACACTCCACACTATCTTACATAGCTTGCATTTTAGTAGTATAGCAACTACGAAAATCACTTGAATTTAAGTAGAAAGCATCACTCTATTAAACATTTGATTAAATTCATAGAGAAAAATTACATTTTCTTTTCATTTGATCCTATCAATAGCAATTTCATTACAATACCTTTAAGAATTTATTGGATAACAGTCTGAAATCTAAAAATTTTTCGGCTTTTTTTTTTAATGAAAATTGTTCGAATGTAAACAAGTATCATTTCCATTAATTTATGACTGTTTATCTTTCGTTTGCTGTACTAAATATATTCCCAATATTTTACTACACATGAAAACTGAACAATGACAGGTGTTTCGTTCTTTATGAATATTTTTTTTTTATTTTTTTCTCCTATGATAGAAATCTGAACACCACAAAATGTTACATATTTAGCATATTGAAATCGGCAGAGTGAAAGAAAGTACAAAAATCTACAAACAATAACATACACAGTCTATCCTTAGTTGCAACGAATTTGAGGTACACTTGCAAAATAGAGGTGATAGTGCTTGACTATAATTTAGGTGACATCAAACAATTTTCATTATGATTTTGACGAAAGTTGACAACTGCAACATTATCTATCTTTTGTTACCCACAAAAAATCAGGCAAATCACACTACCGGACTGCTTTTAGACGCTAATCCAAGCCATTACACGATGGCGAATTATGGGTGCATGCACCAGAAGAAAATGTCAGAATTTTCGGTATGTACAGATATCTAATGTTGATAGCCACTATGTATCGGGTGGAACATCCATCGGTTTAAATTTGAATCATCGGTTATTTCGAATTTGGCAATACTTATGTCATTCTATTCTGTTACAAAATTTAGTATATTATCTCCACTGAATGTAATGAATCGATTTACGCTTGAGCAACGTTAGGATTTATTGGGCCAAAGAGAAACTGCACAATGATGTCGATTTATCCAAAAAATCATGATCATTTTCATCTTGGTGAGTACGTTAATAAGCAAAATTGCCGTATTTGGGGCTTAGAATAACCACACGTGGTCATACAAAAGCCAATGCAACCAATACGAGTGACTGTTTGGTGCGTCTTATGAAGCAGAGGCATTTTTGGCCCATATTTCTTTGAACATGAGGACGTCCCAACCATTACGGTCAATGCAGATACCTACCGCACCATCTTTTTAAAACCGCTCTTCATGGTATTGGTGTGAACGATGTTTGGTTTCAACAGAATGGTGCAACTTGCCACACATCTCAAATGCGTCAAATGTTTAATGGCCGTTTAATTAGCCGAAATGGTAGTATCAATTGGCCGCCAAGAAGTTGCGATTTGACACCGTTTGACTATTTTCTGTAGGGCACCGTTAAAGAAAAGTGCCAACAGACCAGAGGCAATTGAGCATTAATAGGCCAGCATTCATGAAGCCATTGCCGAGATACTACCCCATACACTCGAAAAAATGCACGAAATTTGGTCCAATCGAACGAGATACTGTAAGGCTAGCCGCGGCAGCCATATGAATCAAATAATATTCTATTTCTAAGCGGAACAATTGTACTTTACAACAACAAAATAAATTTGGCAAAATTTCAAACCGTTCAGGTTTTACTGCATTTTGAAATTTAAACTTTTAAATGGCCCACCCTTTACATAGAAATAATGAACATTGCCTCATAGAAAATCGTAGAAGAGTAAGTTTGCAACTTCAATGGAAAGGTCAGCTTAAAAACGATTTCTGGAAACTTAATGTGAGAATTTACAAAAAAAAAAAAGCATGCGATTGATGCGCTTAGAATTCTAATTTAGTTCGGTGAAATTTATCCAATCAAATATTTGAATTCAAGACGTTAAGCACAAAGTCTACCGAAACCACCTGTGAGCGAATGACTATGTTCTAGGTTGTTACAAAATTCAATTCGCGCATGCTATACACACCCCCACTAGTGTTAGTGTAGGGTGTAATTACACATGTTATTTATTTTTATAGAGATTGGTTGAATAAAAAACTCATTCCTGATGTACATACGTGTACATAGCCGTTGAATGTGTATTTATTCGATGCAAAAATAACACTCTGTTCGGGCATATTTTTGAAAACGGAAACAAAATTATTTCAAATAAACTCTGGAGAAATTAAAACATTTTAAATGTTTAGAAAAGCAGAATAGAAAAGCAAAAACAAAACAAAAAAGAACCCTGCAGAGAAATTTGTTTGTATTCCGAATCAATCAATATAGATGAAGTGAATTTATTTAAAATGAATTTCAATTTATTTAAAATGTTGTTGAAACTGCAAACTGCTAAAGTTAAAATCAGTGAAGTGTGTATGTAATTCGATAAGAGATATAATAACAAGAGAAATTTTAAATTTCAAATTAAAATGTACAATTGAAATGAGTTCCATTGCCAAGAGAAATATTTCTTTCAGATTTCCTTTTGTCTGTGGTGTCTGACCTAGAGTTTGAACCGTGGCCTCACGTCTAATAAGCCAAACATAATCAAATATTTCTTTATAAAGGGTGGGTGATTTAAAAGTTTAAATAAAACAAAAACGATTTGACATTTTTCAAAACTTATTTCAGTTTGCTGTAAAGTACAATTGTTCCGATTAGAAATGCAATATTATTTCATTCATATGGCTGTCGTCGCTGGCCTCACAAAATCTCATTCGATCTGACCTATTTTCGTGCACTTTTTCGAATGTATGGGGCATCACGATTGTTGGCATTAAAATGTTCAATTGTCAGCATAACACTTTTCTTTAATTGAAGTCCGTTCAAAGGTGTCAAATCGCAGCTTCTTGACGCCCAATTTTTACCACCATTTCGGCTAATTAAACGGACATCAAACGTTTAACGCAATAAATCGATTGTGGCATGATATGGGTGGTCATCCTATTGAAAATAAACATCGTTCAAATACGGCAATTTTGCTTATTAACGTACCCACCAAGATGCAAATGAGCTTCACCAGAACGATGTTTTTTTTTGGCAAAATCGACATCATCGAGCAGTTTTTCTTTGGCCCAATAAATCCCAACGTTGCTCAAGCGTAAATCGATTCATTACGTTTAGTGGAGATAATATACGCAATTTTCTGACAGATTAGAATGACATAAGTATTGCCAGATTCCAAATAACCGATAATCCACATTTAAACCGATAGATGGCCAATCCTATACAATCAATTCAAAATCTTTTACAGAATAAAGTTTAAAATTCTAATGATTGTTCCATTTTATTAAAATGTGTTACAATTGCCTAATCGTAAGTAGAATGTGTTGCATTAACAAATGTATTCGTGGTTTCAAATAAAATATTAAAAAAAAAATAAATCCAATAAACTAACCCGCTTAAAAAATGCTTTTTATTTAAAAGTTTCTCTGCATATTTTTTTATTTTTTTACATTTTTTACATAAATACATATGTACGTATAGTCACGTTTCGGATTTCAGTTATTAAAATAAAATTTCAACATTTTTTTTGTTTTAAATTATGAGTCATATTATTCTAATTTAAATGCGTGAAAAAGATTTCCATCACGCTTGCATGTGTGTGGCACTCTGGACTAAGTGCAACGTATGATGACTGTTCGAATACTGGTCCGCTGCAGTGATTAAGTATGTGCCAGTGTTCCGATATTCATCGTTTAGTAAGAAATTTCGTATTAGCACTTGTGCTCACACACTACTTTAGATAAAACGGACGTAAATATTTATGCAAATGACATTTGTTTAGTTTCATTGTTTGCTTCTTTGACTATTGGCCTGACAGTATTTCTATTTGTTTGTTCCTTTGCTTCTATTAAATCAGTTTTCAATTCAGTTCATCATCAACGAATCCATCGCCGTCATTAACATCATCATCATCATCATCATATTCATCATTTTGTAATGAAAACATAAAAATATTCACAATCAAGCTGTGAGTGAGTGTAGTCATTATCAACATTTATGCATGTAGTACGTCTATACAACCCAATTGACCTTTGTTTAGAAGTTAGTCTTTCAACAATTTTGCAAAAATTTTGCTTGTAAAAATTTAAAATTGGTTTCTGCAACAAAATTGGATTAGAACACGTATAAAGCACCAGTTGTTAGGTTTTATTTCTCAATCCTTTATTTTCTATCGATTACAGTCAATCATTACATTACAACCTTAAGCAGGATTACAACCTAGCTTCTAACATCACTTTATGTTGTGTGTATTAATTTTATAAATTAGTGGCGGTAGCGGTGGCAAAGTCGCCGTAATCTAATAGGTGTTGGTTTATTAGACCGTAAGGCCACGGTTCAAACCTCAGGTCAGAACACAACAAGACGAAAATATTAAAAAAATATTTCTTTGGCTGCTTCTTCTAAGCAAATTTCTAGTAAGAAATCTGAGAGCAAATAAAATTGGCATGTAGAGTTTCCCAAAAAAATCTGTCGTACGGGTCGCCTTTAAACTGTAGGTTCCGCCACTCATGTATAAAATTAACTCAAACAACATTGCTGATGTGAGAATCTAGGTTGTAATCCTGACTGAAGTGTTGTATGTATGTAGTGGCGGTACCCCCTGTCAAAACTACCTACTAGAGTACGGCCACTTCAATCATTAGAATCCTTTATTAATAAAAAAAAATAAAATTGAGATATTGATTGTTTCTTATAAGGGGTGATTTTTTAAGAGCTATAGGAAAATTTTTCAAAAAAAAACACATAAAATTAAGAAAAATGCATGAAATCTTTATTTGAATCGATAGTACGGTCCATATAATTTAATATTTGAAGATTATTTCATGCAAATGTTGACCGCGACTGCGCCTCAAATGGTCCATCCGCTTAGTCCAATTTTGGTATACTCTTTTCAACATTTCGGCCGGTATCTCACAAATAAATGCTTCAATGTTGTCTTCCAATGCGTCAATTGAAGCGGGCTTGTCTGTATAGACATGAGCTTTAACATTGTCCCACAAAAAATAGTCTAAAGGCGTTAAATCGCACGATCTAGGCGGCCAATTGACCGGTCCCGAACGTGAAATAAAATGTTCACCGAACTCGCCTCTCAAAAAGTCCATTGTTACGCGTGCTGTGTGGCATGTGACACCGTCTTGTTGAAACGACATGTCGTGCAAGTCAAGCTCTTGCATTTTGGGCAAAAAATAGTTGGATATCATTTCACGATAGCGCTCACCATTCACAGTTACGATACGATTCGCAGCATCTTTGAAGAAGTACGGTCCAATGATGGCAAATTCAATGATTTGCAAGCGTTGTTCGTTTGTAAGACGATTCATGGTTAAATTATAGACCAAACTGAAGATGTTTGACAGTGAAACAAAACACGAAACGTGCGTGAGCTGTTTAAATCAGTGTTGCCTTCAGTTCAATTATTATTAGAGAAATTTAAGCTAACTTTAGTGAAGTCCGTTCATTTTGTACAATGGGTCAATTTCGACCTCCGGGTATTGTACTTGTCTTAACGGACAAGTACACGTCCTCTAACGTTAGTGAAGTCCGTTCTATTTTTTAACTTTTGTGTCAAGGTGGTTAAAAAATTAAAATTGCCAACATTTTTGCACACTCTCTTACAACCTCATAATCTTGATGCATATTCTAGATGAAAACATAAATTCTAAAAACTCAGAACTTTAAAAGAATGTGGTGTAATACAAATACAATGTTTGCACTCTTTGGTTTTTATTTTGGGCTGGTGGTGTCATCGTCCTATATTTCAATGAGAACGACGTTGGCCAGGCAATCACTGTCAACGGCCAACACAATAGGTCGATGATTATTAAGTTCTTATGGCACCAAATTAGCTTAGAATTATTAAACATTATATTAAAAAATTTTAAAAATTCCCAAAAAACAAAAACAATCATAATTTTCGTTTAGATTCACTCTTTTCTCAAAAAATGGCAATTAAGTTATGAATTACGTTTTTAAAGTTCTGCTTTCGAAATAGTATTGGCAATATACGAGGATGGTTTCATAATTTGCCAAAAATTTGTCTTCGTATGTTTGCCTACTATCTGTCAACTCTATTTCATTATCGGCGTTAGGCCTTCGATGTGCCTAGCTTCAAAACATAGCCATCTATCGTAGACTCCTTTTATTTTTTTATCTTTTACAAGGGAGCCAATTTATCAATTTGGAAAATGGAAAGTAATCTGTTTAAGCATGGTACATTAGATGTGCGATAAAGTTATTCGAACTTAAATTTATTGATTCTAGTCATCCCAGTAGACTCTTAACTTGACTAGTCGCCGTAATCTAATAGTTAGTCTGTTGGCTTATTACACATGAGTCCTCAGTTCAGGGCAGACATTTTAAATATTTCTTCGGTGACCTCCTCTCAAAAATTCTGAGACTAAATAAAAATTGCAATGAAAAATTTTCACAAAAATCTATCCTTCGGAATCGATTTTAAAATGTAGGTCCTGCCACTCATGTATAAAATTAACACACTCAACTTAAGGGGTGTGAGAAGCTAGTTCATAATACTGACTGAAGGGTTGTAACGACCAATTATGTATTTATGTGTTAGTCTCTTAATTTGATCACTCAAACATTACAGTAAGTTAAGCATTGAAAATCAATACAAATTATCACATGATCACCATAGCTTTGTACCTGATCCTGCCAATTTAGGTCACTGCTTTTAACGATATATGGTCTCAATTGCTTATTTCTGAAGACATATCTTGCCCGTAGTTATAAATCAACGTAGAAATTTCTCTTTATTGAGATGATGTAGCCCCAAAGACTTTTTGAGACGTCTTCAGAAAGGTTATTTTTGTTGCACCCTCTGCACCCATTTTGCACAACTCAAACTCTGCAATTGGCTTACCAATTTAAGGACGTATGTACGCCTATAAATTACGTAGTAAAAGTATTTTCCAAGAGCAGAATCGAAAATGCCTTAATTTTTATTTTGGAATGAAACTAATTATTGTACCGCCCACGTATTTTCATGTGAATCATTCTTCTTTCAGTATGTTTGAATTGAGTTTTAATTCGGTATTTTAATGTCGGTTAAATTAGTTTTATGTTCAGTTTTAAATGTAAATTTTGTGTTAAACAGTGATGACAATTTCGTGTAACATTATTAGCTCTATGGCGAATGAGTGAGTGAGTGTTTCTCACTGATTAATGCCAGCTTAATATGCCATCAAACTTAAAAGAAGAATTGATGAGGAAACGAAAAACAAAACAAAAATAATTTGAAAGTCAAATTTGAATATTTCATAAATATTTGAACAGAACTTCAATATACTCTCATACTCTACCACATTCCCAACACCACTCTGGCCACAAATTTTAAACATTCATGATGGTTGTGGCAAGAATAAAATTTAAAATGTGTTCCATAAAACTTCGTATTTTTGTTTTTTTTTTTAATCTAACAATATAAAATAGCTTGTCGCGATTTATGTGATTTTAAAAATCGAAATTTTAAAAATTTATTGTTTAAAAAAACGTGTAAAGCGCTTAAATACCGATAATCAGTGGAATATTTTAGTAGAACTCATAAAATATTCCAAGTACTTGTTAGTATTTGTTTTGACTCAGCTCTTTTGCTGGTCGGTTATGAATTATCCGGGCGGAATCACCGGGATAATTAAATTGTTTATTGTTTTGTCCGGGCGGAATCACCGGGACAATTTTACATATAACTCAAGCACTTAAACTTGGTTATAGTGATTTGAATAACACAAGCACTTAAACTTGGTTATTGCGGAGAAATTGAGAATGAAACAACTGTATAGTTAGCTTAAACAATTGTCAATCCTGTATTTTTTAATTAATCATAGTCTTAAATACTATTTTATTGCCAAATTGCAATAAATTGTAATATATATATAGATATATTTGTATATTTATATTTTAACATATTGAAGTTTAATTAGTTGCTGAATTGCAATAAATTATTCTAAATATATTTATTAATAATATATGTATGTAATTTTGGACTTATGCATTTTGTCACACATGTAAAAAATTGAAGGAAACATGAAACCCCAGACAAATCTAAGGTAAATAAACTTGAAAGTGGCTCAAGGTTTATGTTAAATGTTTACGGTAAAGAATTTAAAAAAAGCAAAACTTGAAACTTAATCAGAATTTTCAAGGTTTTTCTTTTATCATAATTTGATTTAACGTTAAAATTAAAAATAAGGAAAAATGCATAAATCCAAACAAATAAAAAATTACATGAACTCAGCAATATAAGGCTGTTCAACTAATTTCGTACAAGCATATGTACGCAAGTATGTTTGTATATTTATACAAACGTACATGAGCACATATGAAAGAAATTCATTGTGAAGTTCTGAACATATACCCCGCCGTTGAGTCATGCTCAACAAATTTAAAATATGACAACCTTATATTGCTCTTCATATGTCTTAGAATTAAAGATTTAAACTACTGATACTTCAAATTCTGGTGTTGGAACATGTTGACGGACAGCTGGACGTGGAGTTTGTTGATTTAGTTCAATTCTATTGCAACGTGCTCTTTTCCAGGCGATCCTCAGACATATTATGATTACGAGAACGAGCGCAACATAGGCAATGGTCCCATGGTGATATTTGATGTGTTTAATTTGTGACGGAAGTTCAGCAGATACCGTTTGGTGTAATTTACTTTGAATTTCGGAGATATTTTTTATTTGGTCGAAATAGATCTTCTTGTGAAATCTTGCGATTTGAACTTCGGCTGGATAACTGATGTCGCTTATATTGCTCATTGCAGTGTAAGATGTTTGAAGAGATGTGGAGACAGTTTGATGGCCTTTGATGATGATTGAGTTGATCTTAATTGTACAATCCGGCGAGATTTTTAGGAGACCAGATCCTTTCAAGGTTAGCTGTGATTTTTCCTGCCCGCATACGGCGTTTATTCGGGACGGCTGCTGCATAGTGTAAAGCCATTGATTGCTGTATTCTAACTGTGTAAGCGACGTTCTATCAGCAACAGGAACAATGTTACAACTTGTTTGATTGTTAAAATTCAGAAGTGACAGCTCGCATAAGCATTTGTCAGCGTTTGCAGTGAATTTTGATTGAATTTGTGGGCATAGAAATTCATTTTCTCTTATTGTTGCACATGTGCTCCACTGTTTTTCTGCCAACACGAAATACTGATCTTTATGAGCATTTATAGCCAGGAAGTCGCCGCATGGTCTTATAGCGAGCATTGTATCATTTATTTGAACAGGAATTGGGTGTGGTTTCAGAAGTTCGAATGTTTCAGGATCAGATAACGGAATTGATATGTGAAATATGACGTGGTCTTTTGTAACACCTCCCTTTACATTCATAATTTTGTACAGTTGTAGAATATTATCTTTGCTTACTGGTAGTTCTAGAGATGTTGGGAGATGATTTCTTACTTGTACTAACTCGGCTTGAAGTTGAGACGGTGACAAAAGCATTGGGCTAATTTTTCCATGGTGTGAATCCGTTAATGCTGCTATGATTTCTGCTTGAATTCGGTGTAACCTTGCTGATGTTAAAGAAAGTTGAACTGATTGTAACATGAATATTCTAAACAGTCTTGCTTGATTTTGTTCCTTTTCATTTTCTTGTAATCTAGATGCAATTTCTGATAATTGATTATCCACACTGTTGAACTTCTGTTTCACATTTTCTTCATCTTGTTTAAGGACGTTTAGAGTTGCATCAACGATTGATGTTTGATTCATGAGGAGTTGTTTGAGATGGTTTTCATTGTCATTTACTGCGTTGATGGTGTTTGACATTTGTTCAGCATAATCCGAATCCAAAATACCAAACAGTGAGTTAGCGACATTGCCAACAACGTTAATAGCACCACGCTTAGCTCTTCTCTTTAGTAAGAGGTTTTTGTCTTTAAGACCTGCTAGACTAAAGTCGACTGCCTGGAGAACGCTCGAACAAGTCGTCCTTTGAATTAGAAGGTTGCACAAGTTGTGTAATGCCGTTGTTTCGTTCATGAAGGTATTTATTTCTTGCCAATACGGTTTTAAGTTATAATAGGAAATGATGTTCCATTCTGACCGTGATACTCGTGTATTGCTAATACCTTCAAAGTGCAAGCCGATATTGGGTTCAAACTGTGTTACTTCGATTTTGTCTGTAAACACGAGTGGGAGCAATAGCAACATTGTGAGTAGGATGGTCGTATTTGAGCTTGTGAAGGTCCGCTGTTTTTTAGCGAGTGGCCTTCCATCCAGTGACTGTTTTGGTGATTGGTTTTCTGCTAACATCTCATGATTATCCTTAGGTTCTGTGAATTGTGGACATGATTGTTGTTCTTCTTCTTCGGGTTCCTCATTGAGCTTAGGGAGTGGAGCTAAATATTGAATTGCTCGTTTAAAGATGCCTGAAACTGTCTTGGTTAAGGCATCGAATGCAACCCTGAGCTTAGTGGTTGAACTTTCTGGCCTTAGTACGCAATGATGTGGGATGTAGTAGTTTGGAGACATTATGGAGTCTGTTTCTAATTTTGTCATGTGTCCCATTGATTCATACTCATCCATAAATTCAGTGTAGTTAGCTTTCAATTCCGGGTTCTTCTGCAAACGGCGTTCGAGAGCGAGAAATCGGTTGAGAGCCATTGCGTGTGAGTCGCCTAGGGTATTAGGGGTTTGATGAAATGGTATTCTGACAATGAAGCGGTCTTCATGGTTTTTAGTTGTATTTTGTACAAAGTGCTCTTCACATTGTCTGTTTGCTATTGCCAGTGGTTTTTTAGTTGTTTTCACTTCATCCAGTTCCCAAAGTCGAGTGATGGAAGCTTCAAGCCCCTCGTCTTCAGTACATATTCCGCAGAATGCATCTGTAAAGTGTTCTCTATTTATTTTTCCTGCTACAATCCAGCCAAGAACCGTGTTCTGCAGAATCGGAAGTTGTGGAGATAATTTTATTTGCCCAATTGCGAGCAGCTGGTGATAATGCTCGGCACCCAATAATATATCGATTTTATTAGATTGATTGAATGTTGGGTCAGCTAACGTAATATTTTTCGGTAGTGGCCACTCATCAATGTTGATAAATTGGGATGGTTGAGGTGCGATAATTCGAGGCAGAACAAGTGCTTCCAGGCGTGTTGAAAATCCATTAATTCGAGAATGCAAAGCTACATTGACTCGGTGTTGTGTTTTTGTGTTGGAGTTCCCGATTCCATTGATGCTTACTGATGACGTCTGTCTTGCAATATTAAGTCGTTTTACCAAACGATCCGTAATCAAATTGACTTGTGAACCAGAGTCAAGTAAGGCGCGACATTCAATCTCCATTGTATCAGTTTTGATTTTTATTACAGCTGTGCTGAGAAGAACGTATGAATTGGACACCTGACCATTTGATGCCGCTAATGAGGATGCTTCTGGAGGGCAAGGTGTCGCTTCATTGAAATCGGGTTCAATTATTTTAGGTTGATAAGTAGTGAATGATGATGTCTTCTTGGATACCCTTTCACTTGCTGATTTTTGGTTTGATGACTGAGTGTTAATCTCCAGATGAAGTAGCGAGTTGTGTTTTTTCTTGCATGTTCTGCATGATCCTGATTTGCAAGTTTTGGCTTTGTGTCCTGATTTTAGACAGCTCACACACAGGTTTTGCTTCCGAATGAAACTGAGACGGTCTGCTGGCGACAGTTGTTGAAATTTCTGACACCGATACAGTTGGTGAAAGTTGTTTTTGCAAAGTGAGCACGTGGTTGCTGCTTGTTTAGTTGAAGTAGTGGAAACATAGACCTTTGATGATCTTTCTTTCTGGTTTATGGCTTCCAGGGATTGAAAACGATTTTCAAGAAATGTTAATAAGTCTTTGATTTTTTGTAGCTCTTTTGGATTGGTAATGGTTCTCTCATATAGAACTAGAGTACCTCGATCCAATTTTTTCACAAGTATGTGAAACAGCATGGGATCCCATGAAGTGGTATCGATCCCGATGTTGTTTAGCGCATGTAGGCATTCTTGTGTTGTATCATGTAATTGTTTGATAGCAGCAGCTGATGGTCCAGCGTTTGGTTGATCCAACAGTTGTTGCATTAGTGTTGTTACAAGAACGCGTTGATTATTGTATCGTTCTTGCAATAGGCTCCATGCGGTTGCGTAGTTTTCGGCTGTGGCTGAAAGATGACTTACTAGTTTTTCAGCTTCGCCCCCCAAATTTGATTTCAGGTACCACATCTTTTGTACCGCAGGAATATGCTGGTTGTCTACTAGTTGTGTAAACAAGTCGTGAAAGGATCTCCATTTTAAATAATCCCCGTTAAATTTTTGGATTGTGACTTTTGGCAGCGGTAGCACGTTGTTCTGCATTGTTTCGAAACCTTGCACTGGTGTGCGGGAGCCTAGCTTAAAATTGCCAATGACTCGCTTCTCCAGGTTCTCATAGGCCATCATGTCGTATCCTTCCTTCAGTGGGTCATCGCATGACTCCCATATTTTGAAGTGTAGCTCCTGGATTTCTCCCCACAGTTTTTCCTTCAGCTGCATATTGGTTGCCGTAGGGTCCGTGTCGAGTAGCCGTTTTAATGACGACATCATGACCTTGTGCCTTCTTATAGCAGCATTCGTTGAGGCACATGTCAAAGATGGTCTTGCAGATGGAGCAGTCGGCTTACTGGAGTGTTTTTGATCGGTATCCAGCGTTGGCGTTTTCGATGCCTCTTTTATGCCTGATTCAAATATTTCCCTGTATTTGGTGACGAGTTCCTCAATCTTTTGATAGTAGTTTTCGGTGAAATATTTGTGATCTAACTGGGGCTTCTCAAGACATCGTATTTCATTATCGGTGTGTTCGAAGTCTGTCCAAGCGGTGTCTAATCTTTTGATCCTCTCTTCGTAGTAGTGGACAGTCTTTCTGGATGATGGATCCTTTTTAAAATTCCGAATGATGGACTCTATCAATTCTCCTGTTGCTCGCTGGGCAGTTGTAAGCTGTTCCATTGGGGAGGTTGTTTCAACAGTAGCCATGTTGTGTCCTGTTCTAGGAATTTGTTCCTGGGAAAAGGAGCTGACGATTCCTTGAATTTGATCACGTCGGGGTCACCAGAATGTTTTGACTCAGCTCTTTTGCTGGTCGGTTATGAATTATCCGGGCGGAATCACCGGGATAATTAAATTGTTTATTGTTTTGTCCGGGCGGAATCACCGGGACAATTTTACATATAACTCAAGCACTTAAACTTGGTTATAGTGATTTGAATAACACAAGCACTTAAACTTGGTTATTGCGGAGAAATTGAGAATGAAACAACTGTATAGTTAGCTTAAACAATTGTCAATCCTGTATTTTTTAATTAATCATAGTCTTAAATACTATTTTATTGCCAAATTGCAATAAATTGTAATATATATATAGATATATTTGTATATTTATATTTTAACATATTGAAGTTTAATTAGTTGCTGAATTGCAATAAATTATTCTAAATATATTTATTAATAATATATGTATGTAATTTTGGACTTATGCATTTTGTCACACATGTAAAAAATTGAAGGAAACATGAAACCCCAGACAAATCTAAGGTAAATAAACTTGAAAGTGGCTCAAGGTTTATGTTAAATGTTTACGGTAAAGAATTTAAAGAAAGCAAAACTTGAAACTTAATCAGAATTTTCAAGGTTTTTCTTTTATCATAATTTGATTTAACGTTAAAATTAAAAATAAGGAAAAATGCATAAATCCAAACAAATAAAAAATTACATGAACTCAGCAATATAAGGCTGTTCAACTAATTTCGTACAAGCATATGTACGCAAGTATGTTTGTATATTTATACAAACGTACATGAGCACATATGAAAGAAATTCATTGTGAAGTTCTGAACAGTATTTTTATAACAAGTGTTGTTTAACGACCTTAAAAATGCATGTAAAGCTCGTTAAAAACCATGTAACCGGCCAATTCACTCTCTCAAACAATATTTCAACTAATCTTTTACGATAATTAATAAATTAATGGCTGTGTTATGATAAGAATCTTTATTTTACACAAACCAACTAATAACCCATTCTGACTATAAAAATGTTGTATAAAAAAAAAAAGATTTTAATGAAATAAATATAGAATATCGAGAACAAATAGCTTCGAATTGACTGGGTTAAATTGAAAGAAGAATTGTTCGTTCAATTCTGTAAAATGTATTGAAAATATTTAAATATTTACATGGATATTATATAGTTAAAGATACTATATTGTGCCCAACATTTACATATTCCAACGCATATAAAAATAGTGCTTATACGCTTCTTAGCATACATACATACGTAATTGGCCATTACAACCATTTAGTCAGGATTACGACCTAGATTCTCACACCACTTATGTTGTGTGCGTTATTTTTATACACGAGTGGTGGGACCTACAGTTTAAAGTGGACTCCGAACAACAGATTTTTGAGAAACTTTTCATGCCAATTTATTTACTCTCATAATTTTCACAAGAAATCTGCTGAGAGGAAGTCGCTGAAAAAATATTTCTTTATACATATATCAATTTGTTGGAGATGTCTGACCTGAAGTTCGAACCGAGGCCTTACGTCTAATACGCTAACAAGCTACTAGACTACGGCGACTTATAGTATTATACTTATACTTAATAATAAGATTCAATGTATTTTAATTTAAGGCGACCATAAGCAATGTGTTGTAGTTCCAGTTCCTTTTAAGACGCTCCTCCCGACTTTAGACCGGAATTTGTTATGTGGTATAAAGTGTATATACATACTTAGTGTTACTACATCTGCCTGAGTTGGTGCGTCACATTTTAAAAGTTACGCTAGTAAATCGGCGGAAGCGTTAAACTACCCATTTTATGTAATTTCCAGTGCCGATTTAATATGATGATGATTTAATATGAATAATATGTGGTTTGGCGTTCTGCATTAGCTTTAAGAGTACCATAACTGTGTAATTGATGAAGATGTTGATTAGTTACCGACAAAGAATTCACGTATGCAACTTAGCTATCTGTGTAGCTTATAAACTTCGATTACGTTTCGATTCTTAATTTTGATGATACTTCTTATATTATTACCAACCATGCTTTTAACTGTTGCTTTTGAAGCTTGTGGCTCTTCTATGATCTGGTTATAGTGTGGCGATTGTTTCTGGTAGCAGTGATAGCCATTATTTCAGTTTTGCAACGGATAGTATACCATGTGTAACGTCCATCATGGATTTTATTTATCTGATGTTTAAAATTTCTGCCAATCATGCATCATTTAACCTTTATGTCAACAGATAAAAAATTATACGTACGTCAACAGAAGCATACCCGGGTATGTTTATACATTTTATATGGAATTTCTTTTGTTGCTAAGCTTATTTCTGTTTTACTTATGTTTTGTAGTTTCATTGTTTTGTTTCTGTTTAAGTTTTGTTTTGTTTGTGCTTTGATGCTACATTATTGCTCATCTAAATATATCCAGCTTCCATGATCGTGCGGCATTTTTGGGACATAAGCCGCTTTATACGTTTCGACAACGGAAACACCTGTCAATAGCGTAAAAAAACCGACAAAGCTACAGCCATAACCAACTTATATTTAATGCTGAATGATAATCTACGCAGCAATTAGGTACCAGTTCCAAACATGACAGTTGATGAGCAGTTGTATCCCTACCGTGGTGGTACTAGGTTTACCCAATACATACCATCGAAACCCACCAAGTACTCCGCCTCATCCTATCCAATGAAGGGACAAATTTATACTGGATTGGCCGCATTCGGCAAACGGGGGAAAAAACGTATGCGAGAGGGTAGTAAAGGACTTGTGCGTCAATCTTTTTCGTGGACGGTGGACGGAATATTGTTTGTGATAATTTCTTCACAACTTATAACTTAGCGAAAAGTTTAATGATGAACAGCAGTTTATCAATGTTAGGTAGACGAGTCTTTGTTTGTACCACCATATTTCGCTTTATCTAAAGGACGGGAAGTAGAGTCAACTACATTTGGTTCAGTAACAATGCCTTGTGCCCTTACATCCCAAAAAAAAAAAAATAAGTCGGTTATACTTCTTTCCACAATGCATTATTCATGCGAAGTGCAAGGTCCAAAGAAAAAGCCGCTCATGACCTTAAATTACAACAAATATAAAGGTGGCGTTGATAATATGGACAAGCTTTTAGCAGAATATTCAACAAAGCGAAGAACAAATAGTTGGCCCTTGGCTTTCTTTTACAATATACTAGACGACGGTGCCCTTGCAGCATACATAATTTACGTTGAGAATAACCCAATGCCAAAAGCTTCCACAAGCCGCCGTAGAATGTTCCTAAACAGCCTCAGCGAACAACTGACGAAGCCGGAAATAGGAAACAGAGCCAAATATAAACATTTTTTCCACACGCAATGCTACTGAAGCCATATATGGTGAATCTTTGACCGTAAGAGGTGCTGCAGATGAAAGCGCGGAAGAACGTAACAGCACTGGTAGAATAAAAGCGAAAGGTAATTGCTACATACGGTACAAAACGTCTGCCAACCAGAAAATCCTGCACGTTATGCAAAAAGCCCGTATTTGCCGCTCACTCAAATAATATACCGCAATGTAATAAATGCATTTAAGAAAAATTAGTATGTAATATTTTTTTATTTTTTCTTATATTTGATTGATTTTAATTATCTATTATGAACTTGTAAATTTTACTCAATAAACATCCAATATCAACATATTTTCATATATTTCATTATTCATATCCAGGTATGTAACTTTTGACGTAAGGGATAGAAATGAAAAAATGGCTATATCATTGGCCCCCATCCCCCATTTTTATTCAAGTCTAGCAATAAGGTAGAAAATACTACTAGTGAGGATATCATGAAATTTCAGGTTACTACAGTTATTACTTCCTGAGATACGGCGATTTAAAAACACAAAACATACCCGGGTATGTATCTGTTGACATAAAGGTTAAACATGCATTCTTCTGGGTTTCAAAAAAAAAAAAAAAATCATGTACGCTACCATCCAATCTATTTTGAGAAAAATTAAAAATATTCCTAACATAATTCCAGCAATAAATGGCAGTAATTGTTTATCATGTAGAAGATGTATCACATTCACTTAAAATTTTCCAAAAATTACATGTATACGTACATTGAACAAGTTTACATATGACAATATTTCAATGAATTAAAACGTCATGGCATTTAAGTATAAATTCATTTATTAGAAGTAAAAACGGTGCAGTAAAGTAATATTCGTAATTATCAATCAATCCATATTAATGATTTTTCAAAATAGATACAGGGATATATGTAAAGGGTAGTCGAGAATAAAATAATCAGTTTTTATATATAGAGAGCTTAAAAGAGAGCAATAAAACAATTCTAATTTATTTTGTATAATTTTGCGCAGTCTGAAGGGTTGTATTGACCAATTATGTATGTATGTATCAGAGATCAGCAATGAATCGTATTTTCGCTACTTATAGGTACTTATGAAATTTTGAGTATGAGTGAGTCAAGAGTATTAAAATTCAACTACTCTGATTCATTCGTACTCGCTACAACATTGATTTATAAGTATAGGTTGCAATGAGTATGAGTACAACGTTGACATCAAACTCACAACATTCGATTCATTGTTTGATTCATACGCCTACTTATTCAGATTCATAAATTTAGAAAAATACTTATAATACTTACGAATGATTCGAGTCACTCGAATCATTCATCAAAATTTACAGTAGTAGTTATTGTTGCATTTACAAAAGAAGAGAAAAGAAAAGACAAAGACAGCAAGCAAAGCACACACACAACCTTCTAGCGAGTATTGTGGTGTTCGTACTCGAATCATACTTATTTTGTGCTTCGTGTATATGTTGAATCATGGAGAGTCGAAATCAACAACATCGTGCGTGTTGTTAAGTATGAGTACGATGAGTATTTCTAACTTTGAATATAAGTAGTATGAGTATGATATTAAAATAAGTATGAATGCGTATAAGTAGCTTAAATTATATGTATGACTCGAATCTACTCATGGTTTTGAATACTCGTTGCTGATCTCTGGTATGTATGAATAGTCACATAATTGATGTCGGTTATGCAAACGATATCTGACTAATGTCTTACAGTTTAGGTGATAACATAATACTGCGCTTTGGCCCAAATAGCACAACACCTCCGTTGTCAACGTCATTTACACTGATAACGTTGAATCTTTCGGTTACCTTGGAAGCGTAATTAAATGCACTTAAATGAAGTAGGCTTAGGCTATCCAGGCAATAGACATAATATTCCGTAAATGGAAGTTGAATAGACCCACAACATATAGCATTATTACATAATGTATGTCTGAAAAAGTTGTAAACGTTTGTAAAACGGCACTTGAGGTAAATATTGCGAATTTTTTAGTCCAACATAGTATCGATAAACATGTTGCTTGTCCACACAAACCAGAGACCACTGCAGAAGGAAATGAAGAAATTTATGGTCGACGGCGAAAGTGTTAAATCGGCATTGCTGAAGAAGATGTCTCTTAATATTACTAAGGGCGATTATTACAACTTGCCGTTAACTAAAGGGAGAATTTTAACGGACAGAAAAATTGTTTTCCATTATTGTAAGTGGACAATATGGTAGAAGTGAGCATTAACCTAAAGGGAGAATCATCCTACCGGTGACGTTAAGCTAAAGTGAGGATCATCCTACCGGTAACTTTTAAAGTTAAGTTTATGTTTGAACTTGCCATACATATATATTATTTTCAATATGGCAACTTCAAATATAAACAAATTGAGCATATACAACAAAAAACGAAGACCGTCGTTGCCACTGCGTTTAAAAAAACTTGTTTAATTGAGCAGTGTTATCGACATTGCTCCGGCACTGCCATATTTTTTTAAAAAGTTAACTTCTGTAGTTAATCTGTAAGTTGTAATAACGAAAATAAGTTAAAGGTAACTTTAAACCCAAGTTTAATGGCAAGTTGTAATAATGACCCTAAGAAGTATAAAATGAGACTACGGAATCGAATTTAAACACGAATATTGTTACATTATATGCACATATACATTTTTTCATTAACTTTTAGATTTGTTCTACGTAACAAATAAAGGACACATATCATACGGTATACATGTATTGATAATGAATCACATCGTATAATAGGCTATAAAAGACTGGAAAAGGCTATAAAATTCGTCTCAGTATAATTTTTATTACTTCACAGTCATCCAGCCTCTGTGAAACTATCGTAATAAGCTCAGAATGTGAAAGATCAGCTACCAATACGTTTTTTAAATAATTACGTCCATTATTCGCATGTGATTATAGCATAATTTTTCAATTTCAACTTTAATATCACATGACTGATGTCTGTACATACTCTTTTTTTATTCCACGTAAAAATTCATTTTATTGCAAATGCATTTAAATCCTGATTTTATATTTAAAAATTGTCATTCCTTTAACCATTCATTGTCGCTCTAATCTATAAAAAAAAAACAAGAAGATAAAAATGCAAATAAGTGTGATAAAATTTTCATATCTTTTATGGTGATCAAATAAAAACTGATGATTTAGCGATTTCCTATGGATTATAAATAAACAAATATTTTAATGCATAGAAATGTATGTAAAACTAATTTAGAGAGATGCTGGCGAAATTCATGTATACTACTACTCTGTGTGAATTAGTTTTTATTGAGGTTTAATTCTTTATCTTCTGTTTCTCTATTCAATACCTGAATGTAAAGCCTTATTAGAATAATTCTGAAATTAAATTTCTAAATACCACTAATCTGCTGTCTTAAAGCATAATCTTACTTTAAATATTTTTATTTAAATTGGTATGTAAAATCAACTCCAATGTAATGTGCTTCAATAACGTTTTTGATTATCAGAAATTCAAAATGGTCAGTAAAATTTCTCACAAAGTCACAAATATTAAATGAAGACTTTTTTATTACATTTGAATGGAACAACAGGCTTGCTACCTTGACTTTTTTAATATTTTTGGAAAGCATTCAGACAAGATTAGGACTAATATTAACAGATATTATTATTAAGAACCCATACTTTAAGTAAGGCAACATCAAATCTGGTCTCTACTTCGTATTTACCCAATGTATCCAGAAAAGTGGCCTCCACTCTGTACTAAATGGAGAATGCCTTGCTGAGTGGATTCACTTAGGATCCATAGGATGAATAATCTCCTATTAAAAGCGGCGACTTCCAAGGAGAGAATCTAATAATTTGGCTATTACAAACCTTCAGTCAGGATTACGACCTAGTTTTTGCAAAAAATCTGCTGAGAGGAAGACGTATTTGTTCGAATTTTATTTTGTTGTAGATTTCTGTCCTTGGTTTTGAACCGTGACCTCACGCCTATAAGCTACTACAATACGACGACTTCAAGAAGAGAATCTCAGCTTAGCCATCCTGAAATAGCCATCCTTTAAGTCTAGCCTGTTAGCCCTTTTAGCAGTTTAGCCATGTGGACATTCGGCTGATTTGAAGCCACTACAAATTCTTCTAAATGGAAAACCGCTTGATTACGAGTGCAATGGTCATGAGAATTTTTTCAAGACCTAACAAATGAAGAGAAACCCACAAAGGCACAGAATACCTCCTGGACAAATACTCTGAGTAATGAATTTCAGTCTTCTAAAAACATAAATTCTACTGTAAGCCCTGATCCGCGTTCTGATGCTTAATTTGACATCACTGATCAGCTGCAAGACATGCATAAAATTTTCAGTTTAGAAGTTTTAGTTAAAGCATTAATCTGACCTCATTTGGTTCTCATTACAAGAGTTATTTTCATGATTTAAATGAGAAGATCTGATACAAAACAAAACCGTTTACAACATCTACCCATTTTTTTATTGTTGGCATTTGATCTAGAAAATACAATGGATGCGGATGCAATTCGATGTGAACATTGGCTACAACGACTACGAGATATTTGAAGAATTTTCTTATCTTGTAACTGCTTATCTTAGATAAATAATAAAATCAGTTTAGTCGATGTTATTTCGATCTGGCAAGTAATTTAAAATCAAGTCTCACCTCATAATGGAATGCTTGGTCATTACAAACCTTCAGTCAGGATTACGACCTACTGTGAGCGTCAAAAGAAAGTGTACAATTCAAAAAAATATACATTAATAAATCACCGTAAATTTTTTTTCAAATTATTTTATTGCCAGATTTTAAAATTGAAACAAGAAGAAAAGAATTAGAAAATTTTGGAAATATTGTAAAATTTTTTCGGGTACTCTCCTTAAGTGGAAACCTTGAGTTGAGATTGTTAGATTTTGTCCATAGTGTACACTTTCTTTTGACGCTCACTGTAGCTTATCACGCCACTTATACCGTGTGTGTTAATCAAGTATTACATCGGAGGAGGTAAAGATTCAGCGGGTGCTGCTATCCATTTCTGCTGTTCTTGCTCTCTCTATTATTCTCTGTTGTATCAGAACTTCCTTCGCGAAGAAACATACCGCGTTCCAGTTTTCGCATGATGCTAGCATCAGGTTAACCACGTTGTCGGGGGTCACCTGGGATCCGATCGTCCTTTCCAGTAAATTTCGCCGGTATTCATAGCGCGGGCAAGTAAAGAATATATGCCCCGCTGTTTCGCTTGTATTTCGACATGATGGGCACGTTTCATCCACGTCATGTCCATACTTGTAGAGGTATGCTCTATAGCATCCGTGGCCCGTTAGGAACTGTGTAAGGTAAAAATTCATCTGGCCGTGTTTCCTTCTAGTCCCTTCCCCTATATTTGGTATCAATCGGCAAGTCCATCTTCCCTTTGTGGAAGAAGTTCGCTCTTGCTGCCATCTATTCATTGCGTCATCATTCACCTGGTCAGGGTGCACTAGCCCCGTTCTCTTACTTGTCAAGTGTCTTCTCCTCTCTACATCCACTAATATTAGAAGCGGCATCATCCCCGCAATCACCAAGGCTGCTTCCGTAGATACTGTACGGAAGGCAGAAATTACTCGGAGGGCAGATCTTCTGTAGGCCGCATCCACTCCTATCCTATATGTCTTCTTGTCCATGGCCTTGGCCCATATAGGGTCTGCATATAGAGCAATCGATCTAACCACTCTCATCAGCAGTTGCCTCTTCTACTGCCTCGAACCTCCCAGGTTAGGCATTATCCGCGAGAGTGCGTCCGTTGTCGCCGCACACTTCCTACTAATATACGCCAGATGTTCCTTGAATGTAAGTCTGTTATCTATCATAACTCCCAAGTATTTGATTGAATGCTTCGATGTTATCCTTTGTTCGCCGACAGTAATGGTGATGAATTCCATTTTCTTCCTACTGCTTACTAATACGACATCCGTTTTATGGTCAGCAAGTTTTAGACCTACACTTGCGATCCAGCTTCTAACTCTGCCAACTGCTGCATTGCACGTTCGTTCCAATTGATCAAGATGTTTGCCGCTTACCACGAGAGCAATATCGTCCGCAAATCCAAATATTTGTGCGCCCGTAGGAAGCCTAAGCCTCAATACACCGTCATACATGGCGTTCCATAGTATTGGGCCCAACACCGAACCCTGTGGTACTCCTGCTGTTACAGCGTCTGCTTTTCTGCCTTCGTCCGTGTCATATAGAAGCACTCTATCCTTAAAGTATGTATGTACTTCGTAATGTGTGTATGAGCCCATCCGCGCTAACAGAGATTACAAAACTGAATGAAAGTCATGGCCATACTTTAATATGATGTCGATGTATTGTTGTCAAGCGAATTAACGTGCAATGGCTTCTATAGCTTATCCTCAAGGATGTGAGTGGGTAGGTAGGTTGGAGTGGTAGCTTTGATTAAAAAGCTCAGTTGAACACGCACAACGGGCAATTGCAATGCTACAGGCAAGCGCAGTCTCTGTACTGACCGAATTCCATCAAACTCATCAAAGAAGATGGTTAACACAGGATCTTCACATTAAAGCACGAAAAATGTTGTGAGTATGAGTGACAAATCTGAAAATCTAACGAACAAAAAGTTATGGAATTTAAATAAAACACAAATATAAATCTGTTTGTACGTATTTTTATTATAAAATCATAATTAAAGAAATCAATATTTATTTATTCATTAAGTAGGGCTCTTTTCAATTTTATATTGCATAGCGAGAACATTCACACATGATTACATATATATTTCATATAAAGAAATGCAAATGAGCTGCGTTTTTTGTTAAAGCAGCATCAGCAGCAGCTTAAAAAGCTTCTAAAGAAGCAAAATCAACAAAAAAGAAATATAAACAGTAACGATAAACACATAATGCAAGAGGTGTTGCAAAAGATTTTACAAAAACGAATTTATTTTTAAAAAGCATTTCATTATTATTAATTTAAAATATGACGAGAATAATTGCATTTAAATTTTTATTTAAATTGTGAATAATGCTTTCAACTAAATTCATCTTGAAGCAGAATTTGGGGAAAAAAGGCTTAGAAAACCTCAATAAATAAGTAACTTCAATGTGGCTCCCACATATGCTATGTCTGTTGCATATTAAACTTCTATCACTCGTTGCTATACAAAAATAATATAGATTTTGTTAACCCTTTAGTAACGAGTAATAAAAAAAACAAATTTTAAAAAGAATTTTGTCAGTGTTTGTAAATTTTATATTATTCGGCTCTAAAATATTGAAGAGAGTAACATACGGGTTACTTTGCGCTCTTGACTGTATTTTGTTCCTATGTTAAGATTGAAGCATTTATCAGTAAATCTCAAAATTTAATTCACTATCTGTGACTAGATGTGACCAATAAACAAAACGCCAGAAAGCCATCTAACTTCTTCTCGATTTCTCAATGAAAAATATAACAAATATTTCTCAATCTCTTAATCGAAAGTTCATATAAGAACCGTCATTGCCGTCAAAATACCATAACTTACTCTACACATAATAATTGGTCATATTATCATGTCATGACCGCTTTTTATTATGGAAAGTACCGAGCATCTTAACGGGTTAAAGAAATTTGAAGCATATTTTTTTTGTAAATTATTTCTTCCTCCTAAGGATTGTGTCAACAGTGACTTTGTTTTCCCATAAACAAAAACACTTTTTAATAGCATTTGCTCGGGTGTGTCTGAGCGAACGCAGTATTTTGAATGATTCATATAAGATTAAATGCGTTCTGTATAGATGCCGCCAGTATGTGACACAATTTCTTGTTTTTTTTTCTTAACGACAAAGAATCTTTTTGTTGCCTTCTCGTGTCTTCAGCACTGTCTTTTTCAATTCCGTGCCAACGTTTGTTTGAAATCTACCTGCATATTTCGTTTTGTGCAGTATTTCATCTTTAATAAGATGCTACACATGTGTGAATCCTTTAAGTTCTGGAGCATATTTGGCTTTACAACGTTTTGTATACAATTCTTGTTAATTTCTATGTAATTTATAGGACGTAGGACGTCGGGCTTATGACATTCATACATAATTGATCATTACAACCCAATCAGGATTACAATCTAGCCTCTCAAAGCACTTGTATTCTGTGTGTTAATTTTATACATGAGTGGAGGGACCTACAGTAAAAAGTCGACTCCAAAGGATAGAGTTATGAGAAACATTTCATGGCAATTTTATTTACTATCAGAGTTTTTGCCAGAAATCTGCTGAGTGGCAGTCGCCTCTAACATGGGTTTTGAACCGTGGTCTCCCGTCTAATAAGCCAACACACTTCCTACTAAACAAAGGCGACTTCAAGGTACGTCAAGCTACACTGGTAAGAATATTTTGAAATGCTGCTTAGTGGTGGGCCCTAGCACTTCTCAACCAGCTCAAGCTACTAATGAATCTGTGGAGAGCCTTGATGTCGGCTCTCGACACAGAAGCCCCTGCCAAGGGTCCTCAACCTTAACTTGCTAAGGGCTGGGCAGTCATCATTTATCCTGAAGTGAAGTTCAAGACCGAGTTCCCTACAGAAAACCCCAGCACCTGTACCTCCACCTAACTTAGACCCATCTGTGAAGATGGGTATACCTCTCTGCCCCTGGAGTACCCCACCATTCCGTTATGCCCTTTCCGGTATAAGTATTCTTAAACCAGGCAGGAACATAGCCTCAGCCACAATATAATCGGTGGCTTTTTCCGAAAGTCCATACCTCCCATCAGAAAAACTAGCTAACTAAACCTTGAGAGTACAGAAACAAATTCATGTGTACGGTGCACATAAAGTTGTATATTAATAGCAATCGTAATCACCTTTCATATACTCATGTGCGATTTTTCTGTTTTTTTGTTACCAGGGTGCGTAGATTACTCTGACGACTGCTTAAAGATCTTTCATTAAAAACTGTGTTGCATGCAAATTAGATCACACGAATTAAAGTGTGCTTATTTAATGGCACTTGTTAGTAAGAAAGAACACTACAATTGGGTGTGCCATACGAAAAATATTGTGAAAAAATTACAAAAAAAAAAATTAAGAATGAAGTAAAAGTAGTGATATAATATAAAATAGAAAACGAGTGTCAATATACTACCCTGTCATTTTCGTTAACTGCAGGCTTTTTAATTAAGCGCTTCCTATCTTTAAGTTTAAATAGAGATATCATCAAAATGTTTATTAATTTAAAAGACCCTTTGATGCTATTATATGTAAAATACAACATCGTTCATATGACTGCCTTAGCTTCTCTGGAATGGAGTGCATCCAAAAAGACCAATTTTTCATGACTCTGGCGCATAAATCACGCTGAATTTGAACGATGCCAACAGTTATGTTGGCTTTGAGAACTGTTGTGGCTTATGTCTCATTCGCATACATTTACGATTTAAGAGAAAGAGAAAATATCTGACAGGGGTAATTCACACGATATTGTAGGCCAGTTCACATCACCTTTACGTGAAGTGACCATAGCATGAAAACGCTCCTACAGACATGACATTAGATGGCTACATGTAGCGCCGTCCTGTTAAAACCACATATCTATGGGATTCAGATTGCCCAATTCAGACCAATAGAAGCTGGAAATCATCAATCAATAGTGCTCGCCATTGACACTTATAAATGTCGTTCTCAAAGAAATATTGATTAATGACGCTTGCCTACCACAAAATCATGTGTGTTGATATCGTTCCAAATTCCACAATTTTGTTTGCTCACATACCCCATCGCTGAAGATGATTTTTAAATGAAAATCCTGGTCAGTTGTGAACTGCTTCAGAGCCCGTTCAGCGAACACATGTCGTTGTCTATTGTCATCTATGACAACTAATTTGATAGATTTAGCTTCAGCATGATGATCGTTATCAATTGTCAAACTTCGGAAAGCCCAGTTAAAAGGCTCTCCACTAGTTTCAAGTTGAATTGTCTTTGTTATTTTGGTAGTAGTTTAGGCATCAGCAACTTTTAAAACATTCTACCACTATTGCTAATAAACTTACAGGTTTTGACATACAATTGTCAATAATTGAGGGTAATATTCAAGTCGTAAAACAGCATAAAAAACTGCAAAAAAGAATCATCTTGGCTATAAGAAATATCTCTGTAGACACCGGTTGCTGGCTTTTAAGATGCCGAAATTTTTCTTTTTCTTGAGTTCATTAATAACATTCCGAACCTCACAAAACTCAAACATTGCAAATCGTCAAAGTCATTGTTCAAACTATGGATTTAAACGCCGTAATCTAATAGGTATTGTGTTGGCTTATGAGACGTAAGGTTACGGTTCAAACACCAGGTCTGACAATTTCAACAAAACGAAATTTAAAGAAATATTTCTTCCGCGACATCCTCTCAGCAGATTTCTGGCAAAAAATCTGAGAGTAAATTAAATTACCATGAAAAGTGTCTCAAAATATTTGTCGTTCAGAGTAGACTTCAAACTGTAGATCTCATGTATAAAATTAACACACACAACATGAGTGGTGTGAGAAGCTAGGCCGTAAACCTGACTGAAGGGTTGTAATGGCCAATTATGTATATAGTATGTATGAGTAGATAGATATTAAGTTCTTAAGGCCACAATGCTGACCAGGAGACATACATATATCCAGTGGTGTTGTGCTAATTTTTTTTTTTACCGGAACGCGTACATATAAATATATATACAGGGGCGATCCTGAGTAGGCGGCCGCTCTGTGCGGTCTCATGTCCCAAATTTAACGGCGGGGGTGATTTTCCATGATAATCCTGGCGGCGGCGTTTTTTTTTTTTTAGGTCTCATGTCCCAAATTTGACGACGGGGGGAGGGAACTTCCGGAACGCGTTCCTGTCCAAAAAGGAAGTACCGGAACGACGTTCCGGAGCGTTCCGGCTCGACAACACCACTGCATATATCGAAGAGTTCACATACCGAAGAGCACCAACTTATGTGGACATTTAGGCAGCAATAAAGACTTTACAGAGGCATACCTTTTTCGTTACATCTTGTTTGAAAGTGTAGGAGTTTGTTAAGCGTCCTTAAGTCAGATTATTGCATTAGTATATGGTTAGTATCTCATCATAATGACATTACATACAACGAAGATGCAGATGATTTAGTTAGATTCGGCTCCGCTTTGGCAGAAACAATAGAAGAGCGGCCAGTAAAGTTTTCAAAAGTATTTTTCGTTGGAATTATAAAAGAAAAGTTATACACTCACCAATCGTGCCTGGCGATGTACAACAACGATGCAATTTTCTTATCAGGGATTAACGAATTAGATTATGTTGGATATCTCGTCATAGTCATAAGTCGCTGTAGTCTTGTAGATTGGATTATTAGACGTAAGATTCGAATCTCAGCCTAGACATCTCGAACAAAACGAAATAAGAAAAAAATATTTCTTCGACGACTTCCTCTCAGCAGACTTCAGGCAAAAACTCTGAGAATTTCGCAAAAACTCTGTCGTTCAGAGTCGACTTAAGACTGTAGATGTCCGCCACTCATGTATAAATTTAAAACACACCAAATCTGTGCTGCTGCCGATCTCTTTGAGATCATTTTTTAGAAATTTTTGTATATGCGTCCTTTTTGCCAAAGGATGCAGATCGGTAAGTGAACAAAATATTTGAGAGGCGGACAATACAATCTCTTGTGTTCTTAGTCACATGTTTTCTGTAAATAGACGTCTGAATTATACTCTTATATATTTACTCAACTTAATATTTGTAAGGAGTGCAACAATAGAAGAGGTTTCGAGATCGTAATTATAGTAGGAGAGTAGCTGATAGAAAAACCCAGCAGAGCCTAACGCCTTAAACCAGTTTCTGGAAATATTTTTCAATTTTTATTACTCCAAAGTCGATAGTAGAAGAAATTGGGTTTTAAAGTCAAACCCAATTCCTTTAAATTATCCTACGTGTACTTTTAACATCAATTTTACATGATCAAGCAGTCTGCATAACTTAAAAGTCGTTAATAAGTAATTAAAACTGGAACGAAACATTGAAAGTCGGATTTTTATTAGCCTTATAATGGATATGTTTTATTGAAGATGATGATATTGAAAGAGGATATAAAAAAGAAACTTTTAATTTAGTTTTCCATATGCATTCTATGTGATACGCTTTATCTGCTGAGCTGTATCAATGACCAGTTGACAATCCGATGATTAATTTTATTGGATTTCAATCGTTTCACATGACATTTGGTTTTTTTTTGGTTCTTTGCTTGTTTTTGCTGTCGTCTGTCTATTCAATCTTCTTATTTATTTCGTTGTGGGTTTAATCATCAGCAGTGAAATGACTGTGACTGTGAATGCATTTTTCTAAATCTTTTTTAATTCCATTTTTGTGTGATAGACAGGCAAAAATATTATTTTTTTCCAAAGAACATAAAATTGTTTATTATGCTTAAAGCTTAGGTTTTGTTCATGTTTCATTATTAATGATGATAAAAAAAACAGTCGTAGAAAAATATATACAAAAAACATTGAGGGAATGGTGGCGGTGCACAAAACAAGGTGTAATTTTCTCAATTTTAACCCATCAAACATTTGTAATCTGACTGATCTCATGTGACAAAAACAAGAAAAAACTGTTTCTATGCATAGAGGAGAAAAAAAAGTCACAAATAAATGAATTCATATTGTTATGTCCATTCATGCCAACGCATTCATTTATGCGGTCGTCCAAAATATTCACTCAATTGAATAACAGTGAGTCTGACTGACGGTTGACAGACTTATTTTTTATTTTTTCTCTTTTTTTTTTTTTTTGTTGTCTTTTAGGCTTCTGTTTTATAAATAACCTCATAAATTATTTTTATACATGTCTGAATACAACAAAATATTGTTATTGTATTACAATATAAATAATAATTCACACTTGTGTGTGTGTGTTTTGTTTTTTTTAATAATAGTATGTGTAAAGTTGTTGTTTTTATTTGGAATACATACATACATTATAACCGTAGTGCTATAAATAAATAAAAGCACATTCTAAATGTATTTATTTGATGGGATTAAAAGATTTTAAGCCCTGTTTGTTTGCCATTATTGTTGTTATTGTTAATTTTATGGTGTCAAGGCTTTATTCAATCAAAAAATGCAAGATTTATTTAAAATTTTCCAACTTGATTTTGATCATCATAAAGAGAAGAACAAAAAAAAAAGAACAATTCGTTAAGCGATTTATTGTTAGCGGCTAAAAACCAAAAAAAAAAAACAAAATTCACAGTTAAGCTGCCAAATACAAAAGATGTCATTTAATCGCACAAATGCTGATGATGAATGAATTCAAAAGTATTTGCTTAACGTTGATTACTTCATTAAAAAATCATTAAATTGTTGCAATAAATTAAATGGGTTGACAGTGTACAAAATTTTTTTTATTTAATTACACGATGCAACAGTGAAAATACAACCGAGTAACTACATAGTCCACATTGTTCAGTTAGTTGAGTAGAACTCAAAAATACCTTTTTTATATTTCTCGAACCCTCAAAACTTTTTTAATTTGACAAAAAATGTTTTTTTTTACGTTACGCACAAATTTCTGAATTACTCAAACATTTCGGACCAGATTTCCAAAATTTAAATCTTGTTGGAAAGGGGAGTGATGGACCTTTAAAACGATATACATATATCTATTATTCGACTTAATATGCTATGAGATTTGATAAGGTAAACTTGGAAAATTCGATTTTTTTTCATATTTTTTCAAGTTTGTCCATTCATAGTAGCAAACTTTAATAAAAAAAAATATAGGATAAGTGATAATATTTTTAAAGTCTGTTCTCTTGTGAAGGGTTTGAGTCATCATTTGATAAAAATTACCGTAGTTATTATTTAAATAGTATAACAGTCGTGTTATATTTTTTATATATGTCATCTCATCAAATAAACTTTTAGTTCAAAAATTTTCAGAATTTTTGATGGATCTTGATTGTTTATCACAAAATGTTTCAATTTCACGTTTGCACGACTTCCAGTAGTCGGCTAATATTTGTGTTTTTTGCAAATATTATTATTTCTCTTTGCGCAAACATTGGCCAACTTCTGGTGGTTGCTCAAACGTGAAATTGACACATTTTGTGATAAACAATCAAGATCCATCAAAAATTCTGAAAATTTTTGAACTAAAAGTTCATTTCATGAGATGGCATATATAAAAAATATAACACGACTGTTGTACTATTTATATAATACACCAGAGGCTTTGGTCTGTGACACTATAATTTGTGAATATAATTTGTAATTGTATTGTAATTAATAAATAAAAAAAAATAAATAAATATTTATATAATAACTATGGTAATTTTTGTCCGATTTGATCAAACGAAGTGCCAATCTCTTCACAAGATAATGCACATTCAGAATGTCATCAATTATTTCATATTTTTTAAGTAAAGTTTGCTACTATGAACGGACAAACTTGAAAAATATGAAAAAAAATCGAATTTTCCAAGTGTACCTCTCCAAAACTCATAGCATATTAAGTCGAATAATAGATGTATGTATACTAGAGGTGTGCACAAGACATATAAAATTGCACACTATTGCATTTTTCTCAAGACCGAATATTGATTGTAGCTGCAAATATAAATAAGTGTGAAGCAAAGATAGAGTACAAAAAAACAACTGCACTCGTAAACCATTGTACAACAGTATAAAAGATAGTTGTGTGAAGAGTGCAACAAAATTATTGTACTCTTCATAGTGTCACAACGTGCATTTCTTTTTTCAGTAAATGCGAAAGAAAAAATGTTTTTTGTTTTTTATAAAACAAAACAAACAAATAAACAAACAAAAACAACGAATATTAACATAGCACTTTGAAGAGAGATTGTTGTTGAAAGAGGTTATGGCGAAAGCAAAGAATGTATAGAAACACTTATGTACGCATATTTTTCAACTAATACACTACTGAAATTCATTTGACAATACTGAAAATTTAGCTTCAGTAGTGAAATATTCTCTTACAACACAAAGCATAGTTCCGTTACTTCACAGACAAACGAGTGCTGTTGTACACTTTGAATAAAAGAGAAATACACATTTCAGTGCACTCGTAAAATCAAGAGCAACAGAAAAGAGTACACTACAGTATTGCATTCGGTGAAGAGTAAGCTAGCAGAATGTCTTGTGCACACCTCCAATGTATACCCTTTCCAACGAGATTTAAATTTTGGAAATCGGGTCCGAAATGTTTGAGTAATCCAGAAACTTGTGCGTAAAGTCTAAAAGAACAGTTTTTGTCAAATAAAAAAAATTTGGAGTGTTCGAGAAATATAAAAAAAATATTTTTAAGATCTACTCAACAAAACTCACAACCTACACTATGTCATTAACCGGGTGTATTTAATTTTTTTATTTTGTCGCATAGTGTTATTATTATTTTTTTTATTTTTAACAAATAAAATTTTATTTGTATTTTACACATGTACGCTGATGACGTTCAGCTTTATAGGAGCACTCGTATTGAGAATATCAAATTATGTATAGAATCGATCAACTTTAATTTACAGAAAATTGACAACTGGGCTAGGGCCAATGGACATTGTACTAATCCCTCTAAATCTTAATGTTTATTGCTCTCCCGAACTAAGAGAGCATTTGTTATGCCAGATATTATTATCAGGGGGAATAAAATTGATTTTGTTGTTATCAGCATCCAATCTGGGTATAATCTTTAATGGTCGGCTAACATGGTCTAACCATATTAATGTCATCGTTGGTAAAGTTATTCGATATGCTTAGAAACTTATGGGATGTTATAGATTCGACTGCCTTTGACATACGTATGCAACTGGCTAAAACGTTTTGTTCTTCCTTTTCCTTTTTTTATATGGATCTGAAATTTTCACAAACTGTGATACTGATGCAAGGCGGAAACTCAACTCGGCTTACAATAATATAGCAAGATATGTATTTGTCGAGACCATATTTACCAGAAATTTTGAATTAATTTTGATAATCTATTAACCCTTTGCGACCATATGTCTGCTCACAGCCACCGAAGCTTTTTTACCATTCCAGTCGTATGTCTGCTCTCAGCCACCAAAGCTTTATTAATGATCTAGTCGTATGTCTGCTCTCAATCGATAAGCTTTCGAAATTCGTTGAAATCGAATGATATTTTACAAGTTGTGCTTAACTTACATTTGGCGATTTCGCTTCTTAAAATATTTCAAAATAATACTCTAATAAAATGGCAAAAAGAAATTTACTGAAAGAAGTGTGCCGTGAACTTAAAAGTAGTGATGACGAATTTTATTTTGACTCTTTCAACACTGACTTTTTCCTTTACAATCTTGTATACTGTGTATTACTGTTTTTTCAACGAAATTTAATTCCGACCAGCATGACGCCCATATATAAAATTAATACGGTCGCAAAGGGTTAAATATTGGATGCCTTATTCTCCTCCATAAGATTATTACTTTAAAACAGTAAATATACTTATTTAGCAGGATTAGATTTGCAAGGTCCAACCGCGATAGGAAAATTATCCAACATAGATATAATGGTGTTTTCTTTTCTACAAAGAAAATGTCACCCTCTTACAAGGTACATTAAAAAAATGTTTGACCAACCATGTTGTAATGTCATTTTTTATTTGAGAAGAACATAATACAAATATTAAAAAAGGGTATGCCCTGTGTTTACCACTTATTAAGAAAATGATAAGGTGTTGCCAGATCGCTAATTTTTCGACTTCATTTTTTGTACGCTTTTTTATAACAAAAAAAAAATATTTTAACACTGTTCTAACATTGAATGCAATTTTTTATATTGCTGACCATGTAGCTTTAATAATGTAATATTTCCTTAAGATTACTCCACAACACAATGAAAAAATTAACTTCAATTTGGACAACAATACCAGGCGACTTTTTTAAATTTCATCTGGTAGCCCTATAAATAAACAAAAGTCATCTGCTTTACAGGGCATTAGCAGCACTCTCAATTTATACAGGGCATAAAATGCAATGCCCTCCACCATTGGCCAGTGCGAATTATTTAGAATAAAACATACCACCCTTTTAGAGGGCGAAACATTTTTAAGAAACAAACTCAAAATTGCATTTTGCGTTAATAAAATGCACATTTTTTGGGAGAAAAGAAAACACCATAAGACTCTTTGTAACAACGCCCGTTTTTTATACATACCATCAGTCTTTGGAATACTTTATCTAATTATATTCAGAACATAGGCAATGCAATTAAGTTCAGAAAGGAGTTATACAATCTGTTTAAGTAGTTTTTAGCATATTTTGATTGTTTTGCATATTTTTACTTTTTATTTTTATTAGTGATTAATAATTTTCATTTTTCTAATTTAGTCTTTAAGTTTCATTGTATTTCTGTATATGTGTATATTTTTTCTTTGTTTGTATATTTCTTTATATTTGTATATACTGTTCTTTGTATTTTTTACATACATATATTCTTTCTTTTATCCTATTTTTTTATCGATTGCTATTTCCTGAGATTATAACATGTTCTTATTCATTTTTATTTATACTTTATTTCAAACATTACTTATATTATCAATGATTTTTTATTATTTTTTTTGCCGTACTCCCATAGCAAGATTGTTATATTTTTTGGAAAAAAAAACTTCTCTTAAACGAATACTATTTGATGCTCATTTAAAAAGAAATCATTTTTTAATTAAAATGAAACTTTACACGTCTTACTAAGACGGATTAAATATGCCAAAAAATCAATAAATTAATTTTTAAAGTGAGAGTAAGACACTTGAGGCTTGATCTGGATTCTATTCCGATTAACTGCCACTTTATGGGTCATACAGACAACCTATTCCGGCCAGCGTTTTTCCGGCGAAGGTTCTTGCTATTGAACAAGCTGAATAATGAATCGATTTACGCCTAAGCAACGTTGGAATTAATTTAATAGTTGGTCCAACAAGAAGCTGCACGATGATGTCGATTTTGCCAAAAAAAAAAAGAAATTAGCATTCATGTCATCTTGGTGGGTACGTTAATAAGCAAAATTGCCGTATGTATTTGGGGCTCAGAAAACGACTGTGACTGTTTGATGGGGGTTGTGGAGTGGAGGCATTACTGGCCAATATTTCTTTGAAAATGAGAACTTCGCAACCATTACGGTCAATGGAGACACCGATCGCATCATGATAACCGATTTTTTGTACCCGCTTTTCATGGTATTGATGTGAACGATGTTTGCTTTCAACAGGATGCCACAATCGCATCGCAAAGATTGACCCCATCTATTTATTGCGTCAAACTTTTGATGACCGTTTAATTAGCTGAAATGGTGATAACATTTGGCCGTCAAGAAGCTGTAATTTGACACTGTTCGACTATTTTCTGTGTTATGCCGATAATACTATATTCAGACATGCACTTTTATTAAATCAATATTCGATTTATTGAGAACAATATTTTTAGCGTTCAGACATATAATATACGAAAATTTATTTGACAGCTGGTAAACAAAACAGCTGATTGCTTCAACAACATTGCTTTTAATTTAATCGCAAAAATTAGTGCCAAAAAAATTTTTAGAAAAAATGGAAAACTATATAACATTTAAAAAGGTATTGCTAATGATTAACCGAAACGCCGAGCTGTTGCGGCTAATAGGGACTACTTTTGACTCCCAAGTCTCTTTTCTCAGAAGGATGAGAAAGAAAATTTTGATAATACTGGATAGCTTGCAGAAAAGAAAGCTTTTGCTTATGGCACTGTTAGAGGAAAATGAAAATCAAAATAAAATACAAACCTTTCTGCTGACCTTCCACTTTTTGTTTGTCGTTGTTTACATTTGAGTTGTCAAATATTAATAGAAAGCGTTCGGAAAAATGTAATCTGCTCACTGAACGTACTTGTTGTACAGGGTTGTATTTAAAGTTTTTATCCATACGAGTATTATAACAATTTATGAATTTATTGACCAATAATTAATTGAAATTTTATATGAAATATTGAGATCTGTTTAGAAACACGCCAAAGTGGCCACATTGTTTTGTTAACTTCACCCCCTGAATTGACAATACAACTCTGTTCCTACAAATATATACATCTTTTCTCTTTATTTAAAAGACTCTTACTTCTTTTTTGCGACTCTAAGTTACAAGCAGCAACAGCGGCAAACAATAAAAATAAAATTAAAAAACATTGTTAATCAAAATAGGAATAAATTTGGTAATTTGTGAAAATAAATAAAAAACTACAGAAAAATAAAAATTGGATTTAAATTAAAAAATAAAAACAAAGAACCGTGTTATTTATTAATATTTAAAGCAGACCCTTAAACATTTTTGGTCACTTCGAACCGGTTTTGCAAAAAAAAAAATTTTTTAAATAAAACAAAAACAAATTAAAATTACTAACGGGACAAACAAAATAAGGAAAGGAACATCAGTGGAGTTTTTTAAAATAATTGTGACACAGACCCATCATCAACAACAACAGCAAGTAACAAAAAATCATCATCAACAACAGCAAGTAATAAAAAACCGACAACAACAGTAAGTAAAGAAAACATTTACAAAATATATATACTGAATATTTATGAACAACAACAAACATTAAAAACGGTTTAAAGAAGACAACGAAAGAATAACAAAAAAGGGTTACCAACGAGCCCAAAAGAAATTAATTCCGGGGAAAATTCATTTCAAATTAGGAATTAATAAATAATATTTTGTTTCTTTATTACTGGCTGTTAAATCGCTAGCAGGCATTTTTTGACCCAATTATTCCGAAATTTAACCACCTCTCCTCAAATAAATATTTTAATATGGCTTTTAAGAAATTTTATAATTGCACTAACGATTTAATCGAATTCGAGAAAGTTTTTTCTGCGAGTCATGCGGAGGATAATGTTCACGCATTACAAGTCTTACGTGTAGAATTAGACTCGCTCTGGACCCAGGTGAAAAGGTCCTATGAGGAATGTAGAGATACGGAAATGGAGGGTGATAAACCAATGGATAGGAAGAAACTTAGGGAAAGATACCAACAGACTCTATCGGCATACAAAAGGTGTCTGTCGTCTATTAACGCGGAAATTCAGGCGCTATCTGACTCCGTAGGGAAAACAGAACGTCAGTCGACCATCCCTCAGGAAAATGAAAGTTTGTCAATAAGACTCCCTCCCTGCGATACCGATATATTTTTTGGGGATTATAAATTGTGGCCTAGTTTTCGTGATTTATTTACGGCTATATACATCAGAAACTCAAGACTTAGTAATGTCGAGAGATTATTCTACTTAACCCAAAAAACTGGCGGCGAGGCAAGGGAGATAATTGCTCACGCACCCTTGACAAATGACGGCTTCACCCTTGCTTGGAGGAATTTGGTAGACCGTTACGAAAACAAATGGATGCAGGTTAATGAACAATATAAAATTATTTTAGACCTCCCTCATGCAACTGTAAGTGCAGGATCCTCAATTAAAAAACTACAGCGCACTATAAATGATTGCAGACAGACCCTTAAAATGTTAGGCGTAGACACAGTAACATGGGAGTCATTCCTGATTTATATTTGCTCTCAAAAACTTCCGAGAAGTTTGGTGCAGGAGTTTGAGAATTCTCGGGAAGACTGTGCGGAAATACCCACCTGGACGGAATTCGACAAATTTCTGACCCACAAGTTCAAAACTTTAGAGTCCGTAGAAAATATTGTTTCGAGAAATAAATTTACCCAAAATGTCCCTGAGGTCACAAAATTGCCCACTGTCAGAAGAAATATCAACTCACTACAAACAAATATATCGAAACCAGTTGATAACAGAAAAAACAGAAACTCATCCACAACGAGAGAGAAATGTCAGTACTGCAACGACACACACTCACTACGATCCTGTCCCTTATTTTTAGAAAAAAATGTCAATGATCGAATTCACATAGTAAGGACCACAAATTCTTGCTACAACTGCTTATCAGAAGCACACAGTGTCAAAAATTGCCCTAGTAAATATAGTTGTAGGTTATGTAAGCAAAAACATAACACTTTGCTGCATAAGGTAACTGTGACTCAATCTGCAAACTTTACTCAGGTAAATACTGAGGAAGAACCATCTACGAGTCCCACAGCTTTAACCTCTAGAATACAGTCCACTCCTACTTCACACATTCCAAACTATACGTCTTTGACCCTTCAAAGGAATTCTGACCCTACAGAATTAAAAGTCAAAGATACTTTACTGTTTACCGCTGTAGTCCAAATCGAAGTCAAAGGTATACGATACCAGGCGAGAGCTATCATCGACCCTGGATCACAATCAACATTTATATCGGACAAATTGCAAAAACGATTGAATTTGACCACTAAAAGAAACCTAGTGCACGTGACAGGTTTAAGTCAGACAGTTTCTGAAACATCAACCAAAGCGTGCTTGTTCAACCTGTGTTCCCGCGTGGACCCTGGTTACAAACTTGAAGTCTGGGCACCAGTACTCAAGACTCTCCCATCGAACTTACCCGCACAAACTTTACATCCAGACATTTTCAACGAGGCGGCTAAATTGGAATTAGCAGACCCTCACTTCTATAAAAGCCGGCCCATCGATCTACTAATAGGTCTTGACTTGGGCCCATCCATTTATTGTATGGAAACACCAATGCGCTCATATGGATCCCTTTTGGCACAAAAGACAGCATTTGGCTGGATTGTGGGGGGACCAATTACGAAGGAAACGCAGACGCGAACAACGATGTCGCTACACAACACTACGTCCCTTGACCAAATCCTCACACGCTTTTGGGAGGTGGAGGAAACCCCAAAACAGATTTTGAGGTCAGACGAGGACACGCTATGCGAAGAAAACTTTAAATCTACTACGCGTAGAAACGACACAGGGAGGTATATCGTTACCCTACCCTTCAAAAAAGAGGAGGAAATAGGATCCTCCCGCAACATAGCTATGGCTCAATATTTAAGAATGGAGAAGATGCTTAGCAAAAAACCCGAAGTGGAAAAACTATACAGTCAAGTAATACTCGAATATCTAGAGTTGGGACACATGAGAAAGATCTCCCCCTCGGATATAAATAAGGCTCCAAATTATTACCTGCCGCATCACGCAGTAATAAAACCAGACCGGCTTACTACTAAACTCAGGGTAGTTTTCAATGCCTCAAGCCCGACGTCGAATAAGAATAGTCTTAACGACATTTTATATCCAGGACCCATTCTTCAGCAAGATCTTGTTCTTCTGATTGCCAAATGGAGATTCTTCCGATTTGTATTCAACGCGGACATTACCAAAATGTACCGGCAAATACTCATCGACCCATCTCAAACCCCTTATCAACGAATATTGTTTCGCAAAACACCGAAAGATCCTATAGAGGATTATGAGCTCTTAACCGTCACGTTTGGAGTTAACTGCGCACCATTCTTAGCCATAAGGACACTTCTACACTTGGCTGAAGAAGTAAAAACAACAAACCCGTTAGCGTCAAAAATACTACAACAACACATGTATGTAGACGACGTTTTAGCTGGCGGCCATACTTTCGAAGAAACTATTAAATCCCGAAAATAACTAACTAATGTCCTAGCATCGGCAGGATTTGACCTTATGAAATGGACATCCAACGATCCAAGAATCATTCAGGATTTACCCAAGGAAAAACTATTGCCCCTAAATTGGTTAAATCTTTCAGAAGACGACAGCACTAAAACTCTTGGGATCAAATGGAATATTTCGTCAGACTCTTTCACATTTACTGCCCCAGATGTCAAATTAAGGGAAGTCTATACAAAACGAGAAGTTTTGTCCATCATTGCCAGATTTTTCGACCCATGCGGTTGGCTTGCGCCCATCATTATTGACGCCAAGCTCATTATGCAACAAATATGGTCAGACAAAATAGGTTGGGATGATCCTTTAAAACCATTAACGCACAAAAAACGGAAAGACTTTGTGAAAAACTGTCCCCAAGTCGACACTATAAAAATTCCACGTTGGATTCACTACAAGCCTTCATGCGTTGCTGAAATACATGGATTTAGCGACGCGTCTGAGAAAGCATACGCAGCAGTACTATACATAAGAGTATGCGATGGACACAGCCCAGCCAAAACTTCTTTATTGGCATCTAAGACTCGTGTGGCCCCGCTAAAGCAGCTATCTCTTCCCCGTCTTGAGCTTTGTGGAGCTGTATTGTTAGCACACTTATCAGCAAGTGTATTGGAAAAACTTAAAATCCCAAATTTAAAAACTCATTTTTGGACCGACTCCACAATCGTCTTATCATGGCTCAACAAACCTCCTTGTACATGGAATACATTTGTTGGAAATCGAGTGTCAGAGATTCTTCGAAAAGTGGGTACAAAAAATTGGAGACACGTAGAATCCAAATTTAACCCTGCTGACATTGCTAGCAGAGGATGCTCACCTACCGAACTACAAAAAAACACTATGTGGTGGACAGGACCCCCATGGTTAGAACTACCTCAAAACTTATGGCCTTCATCAAATGAGGTCCAAGACACAAAGTTAGAATCAAAAACCATCAAGGCTTTTACCGTTAGCATTGAAGAAGACCCTTTAAGCAGATTTTCATCATTACCCCGAGCTTTTCGAGTTATCTCATACGCTTTACGATTTTGGCGAAATACAGGTATTAGTCGAAGACATCTAAGAATCTCGTCTCTTGATATTAACCCAGATGAAATCCAATATACAAAGACACAACTCATAATTTGGACACAGAAAGCGTTTTATCCTGAAGAATATAGACAATTAGAAAGAAAATTGCCCATATCATCTAGAAGCAAATTGTTAACCCTAACACCCTTTTTGGACAAATGTGGAGTCATAAGAGCAAATGGCAGATTGTCAAAATCGACAGCACTTACATATAACGAACGCTGTCCGATATTGTTACCCTATGAATCAAGAATGGCAAAATTGATTACTGAATTTACACATCGAATAACGCTACATGGAGGAAACCAACTCGTGATTCGCAGCATAAGATCAGAATTCTGGATCTTTAAATTAAAACAACTCGTAAAAACAACAATTTCTAACTGTAAAACTTGCATACTTTACAGAAAACAGACACAAACTCAAATAATCGCGTCCCTGCCACCTGAGCGCACGAAAATTTCTAGACCCTTCACAATAACTGGTGTCGATTACGCCGGACCCTTTGATATCCGTAACTTCACAGGGCGTGCTTGCCTCATCACAAAAGGCTACGTCTGTGTTTTTGTATGTTTTGCAACAAAAGCCATACATTTAGAAGCAGCAAGCGATTTGACGACCCAAGCGTTTCTAGCAGCATTTTCACGCTTTATTGGAAGACGTGGATGCCCTGCCTGTATCTATTCAGATAATGGAAGAAATTTCGTCGGAGCAGCAGAACTTATCAAAAAAGAGCGTCTAGAATTCATGAAAATTCTACAAAATAAAGTTCTTCAGCAACAAAGTCATCAATCCATCGAATGGAAATTCATACCACCCGGTGCCCCACATATGGGAGGACTCTGGGAAGCTGGAGTAAAGTCATTTAAAACTCACTTAAAGAAAATGATCCCCAATATGAAATTTACATTCGAAGAACTATCGACAATTCTTGCCCGCATCGAAGCATGCCTCAATTCTAGACCCTTAAGTCCTGCTAGCGATGACCCTAATGATTTGACCCCATTAACCCCTGGACATTTCCTTATTGGTACTCCAATAATAACTCCACCTGAAAGAGATCTTACAGAAGAAAATGTGACTCTAGCGAACCGTTGGAAACGCATAAAAATCATTTCCCAAACGTTTTGCCGAAGATGGAAGTCCGAATATCTGGCCGAACTACATCGCAGATACAAATGGAAATTTCCAAAAGAAAATATAAAAGTCAATGACCTAGTGGTCCTAAAAGACGATAACTTGTCTTTCAATGAGTGGAAATTAGGTCGAGTCATCAAAACCTATCCAGGACATGACAGCAATGTTAGAGTGGTAGACATTAAAACCGCAGCTGGTATATGTACACGACCCATTACTAAACTCGTCATATTATTTCATAATTAAAATTACTTTACTAATTAAATTCTACTTGCAGACATGTCAGCCAACCTCCATCCAAAACCCCCTCATTGGCAATGGTCATGTGGTCTTTGCAAACAGGATCATGCGCTCCGAACGTGCCGCAAGTTTCTAAACGCCAGCGCAGACGAATGTTACGATGTAGCGGTCATGCAAGGGTATTGTATTAATTGCTTAGCAAGATCCCATCGCGTACATGAATGCAATAACGAATATGGATGCCGCGTTTGCACAAAACGTCATAACACCCTCTTGCATGACGCTCCGCAGTTACACCAATCCAAAGATCCGAAGCAACCGTCTAAAAAAGTACCGACGATGAAGACCCAAATGACCCAAACCACCCAAGATGACCCGCATTCATGGCCACATGTTTTTGTACCAACGGCTTCAGTTCAAATCTCATCTGAAGAGAGAAGCGACAATTGGGTATTAATCCGTAGTTTGATGAACCCATCCAGCACCACAACTAAGATAGCCTCCTCCACAGTAAAAAGAGTCAAGTTGGCAAGAATCAAACATCAAGGACATAATTTTGCAATGGTTTACATGCGTGCCAGAAACAACAAAACCAAATTTAATAAGAAAATCATGGCACTTATTACTGATGATCTGCCTCGGCGACCCTATGTGACTCCAATTAATGACAATCTCTGTGAAGAGTTTTGTGAGGATACCCTAGCAGATATGGATCCAAGATCAAATACCATGATCGAGATGGAATTAGGTGCTGACATATACCCTGAGATACGCAGAGATGGCGCCATCGAATTAGAGATGGGAAAGGTTGTAGCACAGAAAACGTGCCTTGGCTACACCTTCACAGGACCCACCAGGAGGTTGTATTAGTCCACACCCAGTCAAGGGGGGCGGTATGTTTAGAAACACGCCAAAGTGGCCACATTGTTTTGTTAACTTCACCCCCTGAATTGACAATACAACTCTGTTCCTACAAATATATACATCTTTTCTCTTTATTTAAAAGACTCTTACTTCTTTTTTGCGACTCTAAGCTACAAGCAGCAACAGCGGCAAACAGTGAAAATAAAATTAAAAAACATTGTCAATTAAAATAAAAATAAATTTAACAATTTGTGAAAATAAATAAAAACCTACAGAAAAATAAAAATTGGATTTAAATTAAAACATAAAAACAAAGAACCGTGTTATTTATTAATATTTAAGGCAGACCCTTAAACAAGATCAATAATGCCGTTTATTTCGTTTTACGCAATAAAGGTGCATGTCTGAACCCAGTATAAGCCAGAGACAATTGAGTATTTGAAGACCAACATTCGTGATGACATTTCCACATACACTCGAAAAAGTGCATGAAAATTGGTCCGATCCATTACATATTCACAGAGGGAATTCTTAGAATAGAGATTGAATTGATATCGCTACAGTAGATCACTCAACTTGGAAAACTTTAGTAAATAAACTAAAGGAGGCATTCTAAGCTCCTTAAGGGAACAAAATTGAATAAATATCAGTAACCATAGCTACCAAATGGTAGCTCAAAGCTTACTTTGAGTCGAATTTGTGGTGAATTTCAAATACATCATTACAATATTTCAGTAAGGATAACGACGTAGCCACACCACTTATGTTGTGTGCGATAATTTTATACACTTTCAGTTTAAGGTTGTCTCTCAACGACAGATTTTTGAAAAACTTTTCACGGCAATTTTTAATTACTTTCAGAGTTTTTGTTTTATTTTCATTCTAACCTAAGGTTTTCGAAAGCATTTAAATTTTTACTTGCCATATAATGGAGTCTTCGTTCTATATGTTTCCATATTTATTTATTTTTTAATTTAAATTTTCAACGTTTTTCTTAATATTGATAAATCAACCACATCTTGCCATAAAGCTTTCTTCTTTGTCTCTCTCGAAAACATGTGTAAAACTGTTAAAAAGATAGATAACATTTAAAACAATTTAGCCATGAAAGAAAGAGGCTGGCAAAAATGTTAAGATTTGCAAAAATGAAAAGAAAAATTGATTGTCTATTAAAGAGAACAAAAAAAAGAGGAGAAAAAAGGAAAAATATTATAAGCCATCATACATGTGTCATTAAGATGATTTATGGTAATAAAATCAGTTTTAGCAAATGCACATAAAACGCGAAAAACATGAAGTGAAATTCACTGGAAAATTAAATTGAAACGCACTACTGAACTGATCTTTTCGTTACGATAACGTCAGCACTAAAGTTAACGCCAACTTGGAAAAAGTCAGCCCACTAGTCGTGGTGCACAAGCCACAGCAATAGCAACAACAGCAGCAATCAACTCTAACCAGCCAGCAAGCCAGCCATCTAACAAACGGTTGCAACAAGTCATACTTGAAACACAGAAATATATTGTATGCATGTATGTAGTATAGTGTAGTAGTCAGTCTTGTGCAATAGTAGCAAATGTCAAAATGTATCTTGTTGTTGTTACTGTTGTTCTACATTGCACTCATAACTGTGTGTAGATATGATGGACAGGCCAAACATTTAAGAGTCCTAAATGCTCGGAACCAAAAACAAACTAATGAAACAAAGTTGGCAACACAAACGTTCATAGACGTCTGATAAATAATATATTGTTTATGGTATGTGCTGTTGCATGGACACAAATGTACGCCTAATATTGTCTGTCATTTAGACAACTTTAACTTTTCTTCCATTCAAAATCATAAATGCTTAAGTAGGGTATTCAAGAAATGGAAAAATTAAAAACAAAGAGAACCGATTACCGATTAAACTTCTTTATATGAGAGGAGATATTGAATACTGCACATATTGTAGTTTGATGATTTAGTTTTAAGACTATCCAATGCATAAATGATTTCCGACATAATTTTGTATCATAAACTAACCTTTGCAAAACATCCTGGAGAATCATGGAATTCCAAAAGAAAGACTTAATTCCACATCCATCTCTTTCCTAAAAGTGCGAGATGTGTGATCTTCCCATAATATTCATTGTTGGTGTTATTAGCCTCTAAAGGTTCAAAAGATACTTATACTTCGTGGGTAGATCATTTAAATTGGAAACAACCATGAAGCAACAATCTCTTTAACATAAACTTGCCAACAAAGATATATTGAGTGGGTCATCTAATGATTTAAATTTGAACAATGACTTATGTCATTCTATTCTGTCACAAAATATAGTAGATTAACTCCGCTGAACGTAATGAATCGATTTAAGCTTGAGCAACGTTGGAATTTGTTGGAAATTTATTTACAAAACAAAGACAATTGGTCGATCATATACTTCGTTTTCGCTTCACTAAATGGGCAAACGAGAAACTGTGGGATGATAAAGATTGTGAAAAAAAAATTTACAGTCGAAGCTCATTTTCATGTTTGGGTACGTTAATAAGCGAAATTGAGGTATTTAGTGGTCAGAAAACTCACAAACAAACTTGTAAGACCTCGTACAGAAAGTGAATGCATCCATTACGAGTGACTGTTTGGTGCGTCTTGTGAAGCGGAGGCATCATTGTCCCATATTTCATTGCAAATGAGGATGGAGACACCTATTGCATCATGATAACCGGTTTTTTTGTACCCGCTCATCGTGGTTGATTAATGTGAACGATGTCTGGTTTCAACAGGAAGGTGCAACTTGCCACACACCTTTTTTTTTATTTTTTTTTATTTTATTTATTTATTTATTTATTTATTTATTTATTTATTTATACTAATACAATACAACAAGAACATATCTTTTTTTTAAAGTATTGGTCATGCAATTGTCATATAGATCTTAAAATTAATACAAAATTGGAAATATAAAGGTAATGAAGTTAATTTCAAAAACATAATAATAATAAAAACATAATAATAATTTAAAAAAAAACAAAAGTTAAACTATATTATACAAAATTTTGTTTTTAAAAAGTAACATTTTAGACAAATATAACATGAAATAACAAAAAAGAAAAAAATAACTATGAAAAATGCTTAAATAAGGCAGTTTTAAAATGGCTTGCATTGGATATTAATTGTGAGGGTAGTTGGCTCCAAAGGCGAATAGAGTTAATGAAAAAGTGTTGCTCAGAGGCAGCTTTTGAATATTTTATACAATTTATCTTCTTTCCTCTATTAGACATTGAAAATTTTATTCTCTGATATAAATACGGTGGTTGCTGATTGTAGATAATTCTATGCAAAAGTAGTAGTACTCGGCATTTCAGTAAATTATCAAATGTGATATTATAAATTTGTTTGGCATAATGTTAGCATATCACATTCCTTTTAATACCAAATACATATCGTGCAATATTATTAAAGGTGACATTAAGCCTGCGCCTACTAACGGCATCGCAGCTAGCAAAAAGCTCACAACCATAGATTAGAATTGGCAACAAGTATGTTTTGGCTAAAAGCATTCGGATATGTATTGGTGTGAAATATTGCGTCATCCAGAGATTGCGAAGCATAGCAAATGTCTTTCCGCAGTTAGCTCTAATGTGATCCGACCAATTGAGTTGTTTGTTGAGGATTACTCCTAGATTTTTCACAGATTGAACAATGTTTATATTTATATTATTAATATGTATTGGTGGAAGATACGTCACAAAAGTTTTCGGTTGACCAATAATTAAAACAGCTGATTTCTTGGGGTTTAGGCTTAGTCCATTTGCACCATCTCGTGCCACAATCGATTTATTGCGTCAAAGGTTTGATGGATGTTTATTTAGCCGAAATGGTGATGTCAATTGGCCGCCAAGAAGATGCGAATTGACACCGTTGGACTATTTTCTGTGGGACGCCATTAAACAGAAGTGTTATGCCAACAAACCAGAAACAATTGAGCATTTGAAGGCCAACATTCGTAATGCCATTGCAGAAACTCACACACACTCGAAAAAGTGCACTAAAATTGGTCCGAACGAATGAAGTACCGTGAGGCCAGCCTTGGCAGCCATATGAATCAAATAATATTCCATTTCTAACCGGAACAGTTTTACTTTATAACAAAAAAATAAATTTGGCGAAATTTCAAACCGTTTTTGTTTTCTGGCATTTTTAAATTTAAACTCTTAAATGGCCAACCCTTTGAAAAACTATCTAGCAAAATTATTCGAAAATAAGCTACACCGATTGATATGTTTTAAACCATGGAAAAAGATTGAATCGTCTTTCATTTTATGTTGTTGAATACTCTACGTTAAAATGAAACAAAATAAAAATAAATAAAACCGCGACGAACACAGCGATAGCGACAGCGACAAAGAAGTGAAAACAGTAGAAATGCCAACAATTTAAGTGATTAACGATACTTGCTGTTAAATGTTTAACACATTAGCACATGCAAATAAGCACACAATATCAGATGAAAAGCATTATAAAATGCGTAAAATATTATTTTTAATCATAAAATAATACAAAAAGAAAAATATGCATTAAATTAATGAAAATTGTAAACAATTTTATTGATTGGAGCATAAAATAGTTCAAATTTTTTCCCACAATTCCTTTAGAAAAAATTTTCAATTTCCCTACAATCAATTTTGATGTTTACTCTCTCAATTATGAGAAGCACTTTATGCAGATGGATTATGTCTTTTCTATCGCAAAGCTTTTCCAAAAAGGAAATGTTATATCACCCGGGCAACGGTGCAATTCACAAGAGTTCTTAATCAAAAAATTGTTTTTTTTTTAATAAAGAATCATGGAATTGAAGTCGCCGTAGTCTAGTAGGTGAAGTCGCCATAGTCTAGTAGGTAGCCCCAGGCCAGACATCAAAACAAAATACAAAAAGTATTTCTTCGGCGATTTCCTCTCAGCAGATTTCTGGCAAAAACTCTGAGAGTAAATATAATTGCCATGAAAAGTTTCTCAAAAAAAAATCTGTCGTTCGGAGTCGACTTTAAACTGTAGGTCCCGCCACTTATGTATAAAATTAACACGCACAACATAAGTGGTGTGAGAAACTAGGTCAATAATCCTGACTGAAGGGTTGTAATGACCAATTATGTATGTATGTATCACGGAATTAATGTTCTGCCTAAGTTATCCATATATTAATTACTTGAAAAATTTTTTCCAGTAGTATTTACTGCGAAAATCACCAATGTTATGTCGTATCTTTATAAAAAACTGCAGTTTTAAAAGAATGGAAGAAATTTGATGAAAAATTATTAAAATTAACTTCCACAGTGAAGCGAATGGCGAAAATTATAAAAAAAAAAATACTTATTTTGGTTTCTCCAGAAAAGATTAATATCTCTTAAATTAAAGTAACATATTTCAATTAAAATTGAAGTGACCTTATAATTATGAAACATACTATACTTTGTGTAAATACCACAGCATTGTTTTACATCCAAAACTTGAGTCCTTGATTAACACTGACACTGAAAAATGTCACTTAAAGAACACTCATCTAATAGTATTCATTTTACCTTATACTTACAGTTATGGACAAAAAATTAGGATCACTTACAAAAAACATACAATTGTCGAAACTGAGAAATTTTCATGATGTTCCACAAAAGTAATGTTAAGGGTTTTTCTTACTATCTGGAAACATTTTGCATTTTGTTTTTGACTACAAAAAAAGTCATGCATTAGGTTGGGTTAGGCATAGTGGTGGACCCCCCTTAAAGCAAGAGAGGGGTTTAACATTCCTTAAAAAAAAAAAAAACCCAAGTCCAAAACAAATATTGCTATGCCAGCAATCTTTATACCAGAGAGTTCAGTCAAATATGGCAGAAAATGAGAAATCAAAATCTTCTGTTTCTTTATGAAAAGAGCAGGACACTGGCACATGAGGTGAAGAACAGTCTCTTCCTCGTCTTCAAACTCACAACTTCTCCAGAAGTCATTTGTCGAAATGCCAAGTCTTTCGGCATGCCTAGTAAAAGGACAGTGGCCCATAACAATCTGCATTGTGCGAAGGATGTCTGTACGACTTAAGAACAGAAGTGTGTCTAACCGAGTCTAGTGATATTGCATGTAATCTCCTGTCGCCAACAAGATTGAACTTCTCCATAAAATGAGTGGACAATATCCAAATCAACTGAGGCAATTAGCATGCCCTGTAACATGTCGTAGATTGCGAGGTTCGTAACGATCCTGGCCAGCTCATCAGCAATGAAATTTTCACCGATATCCCTATGTCCTGGAACCCATATAAAACTTTCTTTTGAATGAAACGAAATTTCTTTGAGAAATTTTTGGCATTCATGGACAAGGACAGTCGTGGAAACTACATTTGTTAGAAACTTAATCGCAGCCTGGCTGTCCAAGTAAATTAAAAAATTTTTATGGAAAACCCCACCAAATTGTCCTCTGCTTGAAAAACACTGCAGTTTAATATCATATTCGCCACCATTCTAATCATTTGATGATTACATTTCTCCAAAACTAACCATCAAAGATTGTAATCGATTAGAGTGAGAGTTACTGCGTTGCTACTAAGGATAACAAGTTGAAGGACTATGTTTCTCTTCTCTTGTTAGTGCCTGGTCGAGATTTTAAAGCAAAGACCTTCTGGTGGTGTTCCTCGAACTGCCACTTTGGAAACACTTGAGATGCGCAAAGTAGATTTGCTACGCCTGTGTCTTAGCATTTTGCAAACAAAAGTTTCTGTTATTAACGTTATGTTATGCATATTATTCTATTCTGACTTCCATTTGATGTAAAACAACTGTCTCATAAAAAACTGTAAAACTGTCTCATATCCACGCAAAAGTTTATTTCTATTTCTATTTCATAAAGATTTATTATAAAATTTGATTCAAATTTCATGTATGAATTAACTGGGAAGAGAAGTCAAACGTTTTTAAAATATCAACTATTTTAATTTAGAATCGTCTCCCTGTAGTTAGATACGCACCTGATCTAATGTAATTTCCAAGCTTCTCATGTGTTGTTGTGAATTTCAATAACAAATTTTTCTACAGCAAGAGCAAATAAATATGCACGAATTTTGCTTGTAACCGAAGCAATACACACTGTCTACTTAAAATGTTTTTATGCGTGTAAATGAAAAACTGCCATGTTGTTTGCCATGTGAACGATGTTGCCACAATAAGGTATTAAAAGTTCGAAAACCAAATACTGAGTATATTAAATATTTAAGAGCATTAATTAGAATATACATACATACATACAACCGTCATATGTACATACATACATTGATGGGCACAAATATATAAGCTTCAGTAAACGTTTAGAAAATATTAAAAAATATGGTTTCTAGTCACCGTATTCCAGTAGATAGATATCAAACTCCACGCCGGACATCTCGAACAAAACGAAATATGAAAATATATTTCTGCTGCAGCTTCTTCTTAGCAGATTTCTGGCAAAAACTCTGAAAGTAAATAAAAATTGCTATGAAAAGTTTCTCAAAATAATCTGTCCTTCAGAGTCGACTTTAAACTGTAACTCCCGCCACTCATGTATAAAATTAACACACACAAGATAGATGGTGTGAGGAAGGTATGTCGTAATCCAAACTAAAGGGTTGAAATGGCCAATTATGTATGTATGTATGTATGTATGGTTGTTAGTAAGGTAGGTTTAACATTTGCAGTGTCTGGACCAACCTTCTTCTCTTCGTCCTTATCCCTCCAGCTTTTGCAGAAATCATTTGCAAGGTCAACATGACTCACACTAGTGCTTAGTATGCAATGTTCCGTAAAAACCCCTACAACCATAATTCTTTGCCGCTTAAGCAGACTTATTATGGGCTCTCCATCCACTTTTAAAAGATTTTCTGATTTTTTTTCTGTCCTCATCTGAAGACTTCAATATGGTGTTGACAAAATCCATGACTGTATTGTCAATTACAAGCTCACAGGTCCTTAGAGTGAAAGTAGAGAAGTCATCGTTCAATGGTTGTGCCATACCTGACCAGTTCATGCGCTCTATGGTTACCTAAAATGTTACTCTGTCCCCACTCTCATATGATGTTGACATCATATCGTTCTATTGCCTCATAGGGATATAGTCCCTATGTTGATATAGTCCATGACCGCATTGTCAATTGTAAGCCCACAGGTTGTTAGAATGATTCGCAAAATCGAAAATTCATCGGGGAGTTCAATGGTTGTGGCTCACCTAACCAGTTCATCCGCTCTATATTTAACTGGAATGTTTTTGTATCCCGGGTCCCTTATGATGTGGACATCATATCGTTCTGCTACCTCATAGAGATATCTGCAGCAGCCCGTAATCGCCCATCTCGTGCCGATATAATCTTTGGTGCCGACATCATGTCCGCGAAAGCTCTGCGCTGCCTTCGAGTTCATTACGTTCAAATTTAGTACTTTGTTGGCCGCCTGGCTATCGGAAAATATGGTAATATCTCGCCTGAAACTATTTGCATTCAAATTAAATTTTGCAGCAGCCTGTATTGTCAATACTTCCGCCTGAAAAACGCCTTTATTTACAATGATTCGACAAGCCGTTTAGACTACCTATCCAAACTCTAGTTGGTACCAAATTGAAACAAAAAGTACTTATTCCTCGAAATTGTATTAAACGCAGTAAATAAAACTATGGAATCGAGTTCCACTTAAGAGTTCATATCATTATTTTTAATTTGAGTTTCTAAGGCATTCTATTTTTATTTTTATTTTACAAAATAAATTACAATGCGTTCAAAGAAAACGTTCGTACCCTTAACTAATCACGCATTTAAATTAATGCCGCCTGTATTGTAATGCACTTGTTATGAGTGTGAGCGGAAAAGTGTGTGGGTTGAAATGGTTGTTTATAAAGAGCTATCCATTTCGTGGTTTCAAAAGTATGGGACTGGAATTCGACATCTGTCAAACTAAGTTGTGAAACCAATTTTTTTCTTTTCAGTTGAAAGTCTGACATTGACGAAAATGGATCGCTTAACTATCACACAACGCATAAAAATTATCAAAACCTACTACAAAAATGGTGATTCTGCCGCAGCCATGTATCGAACAAAAATTTTCTTCAGCAATGAAGCACATTTCACACTCGGTGGGTATGTTACTAAACAAAATTGTCGTATTTGGGGTTCTGAGAATTCTCAAGTAATTGAAGAGAGGCCATTACATCCAGAAAAAGTCACTGTTTGGTGCGCTCTTTGGTCCGAAGGTGTGATTGGTTCTTACTTCTTCGAAAACGACGATGGAACGACTGTCACCGTCAATTCGGAGCGTTATGGTCATATGATAACGGACTTTTTTTTGCCTGCTATTGAAGTATACAACTTGGAGAATATGTGGTTTCAACAAGACGGTGCCACATGCCACACAACTCGAGCGAATATGGCTTCATTGCAAGAGACATTTCCTGGCCGCGTAATTTCTCGTCGTGGCGATATCAACTGGCCACCAAGATCATGCAATTTGACACCATTAGACTTTTTTGTGGGGCTACGCGAAAGACCGTGTTTATGCAGATAAACCTTCAACTCTTGAGCACTTAAAAACCAACATTCGTCAAGTTATGGCTGTGATACCACCCAATATGTGTCAAAAAGTGGTTGAAAATGACCTCAAAATTATCAATGCTTGCAACACTTCGCGTGGTGGTCATTTAAATGTTTCATACATAATGTCAACGTTCAAACTTTACAATAAAAAAGAAATATCATGAAAAAAATATTTTATATATGTTTTATTTACGTTTACTTTTGAAACCACGAAATGGATAACCCGGTATGTTTGATATGTTGCTGTTGCAAGTACAAAAATTCTAAAAATGTTTGTTTATTTATTTTGTATTTTATTTTGAATGAAATTTGTACTTTTCAACACATGTGGTTTATCTTGTAGAAATTATGGTACAAAATAATGAATGCAATTGTATAAATATGGCTTGCTGTTGTTATTTTTATTGTTGCTGTTGAACATTGTTGTCTTTTTTTTTTTTTTTTTTGTTTGTTTGTTTTTTGTTGCTGAAGCCATGCATGCATTAATAGTGTTGCTACATTTATTTCCTTTTATTTTATTTTATGCTGTTCTTGCAACAGACATTAATGTTGTTGAATTCATTTTAGTTGTCGTACATTTCGTTGAATGTTGAATGTTATTATTAGTGTTGTAGTTTAGTGTGTTAAACATTTTTGCAACATCAATGTGTTAAAAAGCTTAAAGAAGATACAAAACATATGAAAAATAGCATGGCCAACTCATATATACACACACAAACAATATATGCGTGTAAACACCTAAAAAGGATATGCAACATTTAAATGCCGTTGATTTGTGTGTACTCAACGCATGTGATTTCATATGTTTATAAGAATTTATTTTGAAACCATAGTTCTCAGTCAGTTTCCAAAATTAAGCCGATTTTGTATTTAACAAGGAACAGAGTTTTATTTATATTTTTAGCTTTCTTGTGAAACAGAAATCAGAAGATTAAAATGTAATCAGTTTGGTTAAGAAAGTAAATAAAATAAAGGGTTTTCTGTTTCCTATGTAAAATTAAATAAAAGGCACATAAATCTACAATTTCGATGAAACTCTTAAGCCTTCCAACAGCAAATTCCGAAATTTGACAGTTAATAACGTAAAATTAGTTGACATTAACAACAATATGTGATATGTGTTAGCTAAATGGACCCTGAAGCAGTTGGCAACTGACACTTATTTTCATGAAAAAATTAGCTTAAGTGGTGAGGTCCATTTCTAGATTAATGGGTACATGAACAAAGAAAATTGTCAATCCAATTGTAAAATCCAAAAACTTTGAATGCATCTCGCAAGTCATTGTTTGGTGTGGATTTTGGGTTGGTAAAGTCGCCGTGGTCTAGTAGGTAGTGTGTCGGCTTATTAGACGTAAGGCCACGGTTCAAACCCCAGGTCAGACATCAAAACGAAATTATGAAACAAATATTTCTTCGACGACTGCCTCTCTGCGGATTTCTGGCAAAAACACTGAGAGTAAATAACATTGCCATGAAGAGCTTCTCAAAAATCTGTCGTTCGTGTCCATATTACTTTAAGAATGACGTTGACCAGGTCATTGCTGTCAACGACAGGCACTAAAGATCGATGGTTACACACATACAGTCAGGATTATGACCTAGCTTCTCAATCCACTTATGTTGTGTGTGTTAATTTTACACATAAATGGCGAGACCTACAGTTTAAGCTCGATTCCGAACGATGGATTTTATAGAAAATTCTTCATTACAACTTCATTTTTTCCAGTTTTTTCCAGAAATCTGCTGAGAGGAAGTCGCCAAAGAAATTTTTTTTTGTCATATTTCGTTATGTTCGAGATGTATGAGCCAGAGTTTGAACCGTGGCCTCACGTCTAACAAGCCAACACACTACCTACTAGGCTACGGAGAAAGGTCGATGATTACCAACTTCTTTTAGCCTGAATTGGATTATTTGAATTTATTGGATATTTTCAACAGGACGGCGCTAAGTGGGACATAACTCTTGGCACATTGAATATTCTTGTGAACTGGGCACCGAAAACATACGATTTAATTCCATTTGATTTTTTCTTGTTTCGCAAGTGTATGCGGATCACAGCTGTCCTCAAAGTCAACATAGCGCATGCCTGATTTATGCTTCATAGCCATAGAAAATTAGAGATTTCTATGCGTTCTATCCAGAGCAGCTCTAGTGAAAAGAAGTCTCCACCTACAGCTTTATCCAATTTCAAAACATACTTCACATTCATTATTGGTATGGATTCGCTCCCAAGGTTCACCACACTTTTTTGGTTTCCCTCTAATGGAATGAAGAAAAATAGTTTTTTATCAGTGATCATATTTTTTTATGTGTCTATTTACTCATTTACAGCTGAATTCGTCGATTGTGAAATCATGAGATATTTTTCCTGTTTATGGTTCATATTGGCAAATTTCATTTAATGCAGTGAGCAAGGTTGTATTGAGATATGTATATACGTCTGGAATTTGGCATGCAATCCGAGGTACAAGTAAAGCCAACCTAGAAATAAAATCGCACATCAACCTGCTTCGGAACATATTGTTACGTTTTTACCTTTTAAAAACGTTAAAAATATGAGTTCGTAGATTGCAAATAAAATAAAATAAAACTGTGTTTAATTTTAAGTCAATTCTTTATTATCTGCACAACTTTTGTGCCACTGTTCGAACTTCTTCCACTTATACAACGATAACTTTCACAATATGTGCTTCTTTTCGTTATATCTCTCTGCTTATAACCTTTTTTTATAAGCAACAACACTTGTTAGTTATTCTTCTTTGCTCGCAACCTTTTTTGTAAGCACCACACTAACAACTGTTTTCTTCACGCAACTTGTCTGCACACAAGTCTGACTGGATTATAACTCGATCTCGTATCTTCACACACCACTGGTTGAATTCTCACTCAATTCAACGCGACGTCGTCACACGACTAACTTAACTCGAACTCCGAGAATAACGTGTCTTCATACACGACTGACTGAATTCTAACTGAATCAACGTTGCTCGCTTTATCTTGCCTTTTATATCACTGGATCAACATTGTGATGAATGCCCTTGAAGGATGATGACAACCTTCGGCAACAACCCAAAAATGTAAACAACTTGTTTCCATTTTTGTTGTTCGTGTATCTTATTTACTTTCGTCCAGGCAGAGTTGTTGTTGTTTTGTTTGTTTGTCTTTCTGCTATATTTCTTTTATATGCAGACGTTGTTGCTATATTTTTTGTTTATTCATCGAGCTTGTAAACAAGCCCTGTTGTTTTTGTTGCTATATGCTTACTCATTCGTTGATCACGTGAACAACGGCATTGTTTTGTTTTTGGAGCTTTTGTTTTTATGCGTGATCAAGTCCATTGTGTTGTTTTTGGAGCTTTTGCTTATTATTTTAACAACACCATTTCCTTGCCATACTTTAAAGTGAACACATAAGAACATACCAATCATGGTGTGTAGCGCACTCTGACAGCGTTCTATGGATATAAGATCAACTGATAGAAACTTTTTGATAACCCACATACACATGCAACCTGGAAGAGAAACGTAAAAACTTAACTTTATCGCTTGGATTACAGGAAATACAGTGCCATTTGATTGGATTTTTTTTTTCAGCTGATTAATGGAATTTAGGAAATATTTTAAGGTTTTAGATTTTCCTTTTTTTTCAACAAATTAGCTGCGTGGTAGAAAAATTTCTTTTTAATTCTATTTATGCAACATTTCGAGAATTTATTATTCTTTCTCTTCAGCACTCTCCTAAATTGCCAACCAACAACATTGGTGAACATAAATCCCATTAGACATCAATTTGTTTTAACCATAAAATACAATCAACAAACGTATGTATTTAACAGCACATCAAGTGTGATGAATACAACAACAATAACACAACAAACCTCGAATAAAATTCCAATGGATTGTGAAAACAGACTTTAAAACTTTTTAACATTACAACTCAGTGTAGAGAGGCCTGCTACTAACATTTAATGTGAAGCCTAAGAATATGTACATATTTTAACTCAAAGAGAAGTAAATCAAAAACAAGATATGTTTTGATTTACGATATTTCAGCTTAAATACCAAACCAAACAGCCAACTGTAACAACAACAACTAAAGAAAAATTCAACATATTTAAAGATACAACAAAAAAAAAACAAGAAAAATTGTTGGATTTACTAGAAAACAGAAAAAAGAAACAGAAAATCAAAGAAAAAAAAAGAAAAAGTTCAGAAACTTTCTTTTTAAAATTTTTGTTTGTTTGTTTGTTTTATTCTTTTCAACTTGTTATCATTCGGTCATTATTCTAACCAAACATTTACAGGGAAAATATAAGAACTTACACACACTCTGCCACTCTTATACGCATTCAACCACACATTCTCTTAGAGATGTAAATTCTGTTAAGGCAGCAACATAAACGCATGTGTTTATGTATGTATGTTTTCAATGATATATAAACACACACATACTCTAACAAAACTCACACTAACGCACTAACTAAGACTTCTAAAACCAACGTTTGTTTAACTATCATTTGAAAAAATATTTATTTTTCTTTTGCTCTCTCTCCTACTCTCTTACTCTTATTTTAATACTCTGTTGTAAAAATAACAAAAATAAACAAAAAAAAATAATAAAAAACGAAAACAAACCCATACAGTCTTATATTTTTCTGTTTTTTTTTATTTTGTTTTCGGAGAGAGAAGAAAAAATTGTTAAATCTTGAAATAAGAAATAGTCACTTAACAGGAAATTCACTTTATATATTACATTCATACGTCTTCATCACACTTAAGAGCGTCAGATAAACGTACAGAAGAAAACTTATGCTCAAGATAAAAAAGGATTGCCAATGAAATGTGTAAACTGCGAAATAAGTAAAGGAAATACGAAAAAATGTAAGCGAAATCAAAAATATATTGCATTTTCAGCGTATTCCCGTATTTCTGCATCAATCATAAAGCATAAGGCTTAAGAAACAGATAAGCTTAAGAAATCAGATATAAGCCTTAATCAGGAAGTAAGATTTTAATTAACACAATAAATCAATGAAAGTTTCTTTCTAGGTTCTCTGATTGCATATTGTACACCATCTTCTAGTTTTATTGATTTGAAGTTTGTAACTTTTGAAAGTTATTCCCGTAGGAGTCTGTGAGTATGACATGAAGTCACCGTAGTCTAGTAGGTAGTATGTTGGCTTATTACACGTGATGGGTCGATTCAAACCCCAAGTCAGACATCTTCAACAGAACGAAGTATGAAAAAATATTTCTTCGGCGACTTCCTCTCACTAGATTTCTGGAAAAAACTCTCTGAGAGCAAATAAAATTGCCCTGAAAAAGTTTGTTTAAAGTCTGTACTTCGGAATCGACTTTAAACTGTAGGTCCCGCCGCTCATGTATAAAATTAACACATACAATATAAGTGGTGTGAGAAGCTCGGTTGCAATCCTGATTGAAGGGTTGTATTGACCGAATGTTTGTTTCTAGGTTACGGGTTGAAGTCGCCGTAGTCTAGTAGGTAGTGTGTTGGCTTATTAGACTGAAGGCCCGAGTTCGAATCCCAGGTCAGACATCAAAACGAAAATAAGCCATATTTCTTCTGCGACTTCCTCTCAGCAGATTTCTGGCAAAAACTCTGAGAGTAAATAAAATTGCCATGAAGAGCTTCTCAAAAAAATCTGTCGTTCGGAGTCGACTTTAAGCTGTAGGTCCCGCCACTCATGTATAAAATTAACGCACACAACATAAGTGGTGTGAAAAGCTAAGTCGTAATCCTGACTGAAGGGTTGTATTGACCAATTATGTATGTATGTATGTAAAGCGTCATTTGCCTTAAATACAGCTCACTTTATATAATAATTTTTCATTCCATTAAGGAATACAGGACTGTCAGGATTTGCACACCCATCTTCTTTTTATTCCTTTGTTTTCTTACAAGTCATTCTAGCTATGCGAATGATAGGACCGCTGTAATAAGTCTTCGAACCATTTGTCCTCAAGTGAACGTGTTATTGTGCCTTGTAGGAAGAAACTCTACTGCTTAAGTGCTAATATTCTCTTCCTATGATGTTTATTGTTGAAATTCTCCTCTCTTTGGGCAGATAGTCAGCGTGTTTCCGTTGACCAAAGTCTTTTAATTTTTAAAATTTAAAAATATGATGTGAATATTATTTCGCTTTCTCCTGTATTAACGGGATTTCTACTTTAACACGTTGACTGCCAACTACGAGATACCCCGTAGATTACGTTCCTTTCTAGGATGCCAAACTAGGTGGGGTGTCACAAAGCCATAGGACATAAAGCCATATGACGTTAAGTCCCATTCCCTTGAGACATAAGGGCATATGCCATTAAGTCTCATTATAATGGGACTTAACGCCATAAATTTTTTTCCGAAAATGAGACATAAAGCCATATTTTTAATAATGATTGCATGATAAAGCCATCATGGCCTTAGCTCACATTAGCAATATTAGAAAGCGGCTTTATCTCTCATTTCAGTTCCTGAGACACTAAAGTTAAGTATTTATATCTGGCTTCGCATAATAAAGTTTTTCTGCGTGGCGGCCTGCGGCCACGCTTAGGGGTTTTTTCATCCAGTAGGACGCGGCAGGTGGCTTCGCTGAATAAAGTTTTCCTGCGTGCGTCACAAGAATAAAAAAATGTTTTCCAATGATAACTAAGGATTTTTACTTTCACAAAATGTTTGCAGCTGTAATTCCTGGAGCCTAGAAATTTTGGATTTTTTAAATCATTAATTTCATAGATAAATAGGCATATTTAGTGAAATAAAGCATTTGTAACGCAAAACATCAAACGGGACATATAACCATAATGGCTTTATGTCCCATTTCACTAAAATTGATATGAGACTTAAGGCCATATCAAAATTATGGCTTTATGTCCGTTTGGATTGAGACATAAAGCCATTATGGCCATTATGGCTTTATGTCCTATGGCTTTGTGACACCCTACTGCCAACTACGAGTTACCTCGTTCTCACTAATGTGAAAAAATCAAATTGTTGTTTTTTGGCAAAGTTTTCCGAAAATTGCCAATTAAATCTTTTTAATCATATTTCTCTAGTTTCTGACTAGCATTTCTCAGATATTTTATCAATTTTATCGTGGTAAAGACTTCATACAAATCTCCTTTAACCAGATAAGTTCATTGAATCCCATTGAATCTTTTTCACCAAACTTCTCTACTCTCTGACTAGCATTTCTCAAGTATTTTATCAATTTTATCGTGATAAGGAGTTCATACAAATCGACTTTTATCAGACGAGTGTAGCTGATATTTTTTAGGTGACCAAAATGTCTTTATATAGGATTTTACATTAAGAGTTTCCTATTTATGCCATTAAATATGGAACAGAACATGGTTCAAATGTCTGCAACGCCTTCTCTGGGTGAGGGCATTCGAAATGTCTAAATTTTCGATGACTCCGATACATAAATCAAGCCTAGTTTGATTAATTGCATGTGTTATGTTGGCTTGGAGACTGTGGCTGCAGTTTGTGGCGTATTCGCATACACAAAAGAAAAGTCTAATAGGACAAGTCACGCGATCTTGGTGGCCAGTTTACATCACCTCTATGTGAGATGACCATGCCCTCAAATCGCACGTGCAGGTTATCCAATGTTACATTAGATATGTGTGTCCTGTTGAAACTACATGTCTTTATTGTTTAGATCATCCAATTCAGGCCAAAATAAATTGATAATCAGAGACTTATAGTGGTCGCCGTTGGCTATTGATTGTTTACAAAAAAATTAATGGCTAGTATTGTTTATCTTATTGCAGTGGGATGAAATCATGTTGTATTGTTTTGAAAAAGGAGGTATTATTGCAGTTTACATATCCACTTTTGCGATAAAAACAATTGTTAGGTGCCCTGTAAGTCGCCGTAGTCTAGTAGGTAGTGTGTTGGCTTATTATACGTAAAGCCAGGGTTCGAATCCCAGGTCAGACATCAAAACGAAAATATGAAAATATTTCTTCGGCGATTTCCTCTCAGCAGATTTCTGGCAAAAACTTTGAGAGTAAATAAAATTGCCATGAAAAGTTTCTCAAAAAATCTGTCGTTCGGAGTCGACTTTAAACTGTAGGTCCCGCCACTCATGTATAAAATTAACACACACAACATGAGTGGTGTGAGAAACTAGGTCAATAATACTGACTGAAGGGTTGTAATGACTAATTATGTATGTATGTATGTAGGTGCCATGGTATTTTCTTAGCAAAATTGTTCCAATTTTAATGGCAACTCTGTGATATAAAATGTCCAGAGAGTTTTTAAGACAAAAAACGAAATTATTTTAAAGTTTGGCAATTAATTACTGGGTGTATAAGTAAAGTGAGTAAAGTGAAAATTAAGTATTGCACACTTGTTAATAGAAGATAGTATAACTAAGTATGGATGAACAAAAAAACATTTTTAAAATTGGTTTGATTTAATCAAAGTTTTATTAAGATTAAGCAATCTTTAAAGTTTCATAAATTTAGCATAAAATCATGGTATCAATAAATAAATATTTCTCGAAAAATTAATAAAATATATACATGCATACATACATAATTGGTCATTACAACCCTTCAGTCAGGATTATTGACCTAGTTTCTCACACCACTTATGTTGTGCGTGTTAATTTTATACATAAGTGGCGGGACCTACAGTTTAAAATCGACTCCGAACGGCAGATTTTTTGAGAAACTTTTCATGGCAATTTTATTTACTCTCAGAGTTTTTGCCAGAAATCTACTGAGAGGAAATCGCCGAAGAAATACTTTTTGTATTTTGTTTTGATGTCTGGCCTGGGTCTCGAACCCTGGCTTTACGTCTAATAAGCCAACATACTACCTACTAGACTACGGCGACTTCCGATATATATATATATACATGGCTATGCCATAATCTGACTAAAGGGTTTTAAATAGCCCATTTTCAGAAAATTATTTTTGAAGACTTAATCATAAGAAAACTATAAACACATTTCCAAATTCCTAGTAAATATTCCTTTGGAGCAAATATATTCGGCCTATAGAAAGAAACATTTTATCTTCGATTTTATACGTAAGAAAGAAAAAATTTAATTTTCTAAAGTCCTTGTATGGCAATGCATTCAGCATTCAGCATTGAACATTGAACACGTATGAAAAGCAATTGAAGCGCAACAATACGAGTACAATAACACTTTCCATTACTCGGCAAACAATCGCAACAAATAACCCAAAACAACTCCTGTTCAATTATATTCTTTACCGTACAAGTACAATACAATGCATATACAAAAGTGTGGAATTATTGTTAAGAGAACAGCATTGATGTGAGTATTTATGGTCCGATTGTTGTAAGTTGTTTATTTACATGAAGTCTTTTACACTGAATGAAATTCAAATAAGGATACTAAAGAGAAAATGTAAATCGTAAGTGGGGGATGTGATCTACAGATATCAGTTTTATTATATGAAAAATCATAAAGAGCTCAACTATCATCCGATCATTTCAAAATAGTAAGATATGAATAGTTGATAACCTCTTTATAAAGTCCTGTAAATAATTGTATTGCAGATCAGTTTTTTAAAACATTTGGGAGTATTTAAGAAGGACGAGTAGCGTGGAGGAGAAGTGATTATTGCTAAAATGGTTAGACATACGTAGAGTTAACAATAAAGACATTGAGTTGCCTAATGTGCATTTGTAATATGGGGTCCGCCATCTAACGTTTTTTTTTTTTTGCAACTAGTGCTTATTTCGTGAATGGTAACACTAGCTCATGTCTGATTTGACAGATAATTAGTTTTATCCTTCCGCTGAACGAATACGGTTGTGTTTACGCTTGAACAACAACGCTAAGTGGGCCTGCGATCGACTTACAGAAGATGCCGATTTTGGCAAAAAAAATCATCTTTTCAGATGAAGCTCATTTGATCTTGGCGGGTATGTAAACAAGCAAAATTGTCGCATTTGAGGTACAGAAAACCCGCACGCATACATTGAAAAGCCGACGCACCCAAAACGAGTCACTGTTTGGTGCGGATTTTGGTCCAAAGGCATAAAAGGGCCATTTTTCTTCGAAAATGAGCAAGAAGTGGCCGTTACAGTCAATGAACGAATTTTTGTTCACAAAAATTGAAGAGGAGGATATTGGCAACATTTGGTTTCAACAGGATGGCGCTACGTGAAACACAGACGAAGCTACACTCGATGTTTTGCGCCCTGTTTTTGAAGATCGCATTATCAGCCGCAGAGCTGATGTCGTTTGGCCACCTGCTGCGATTTGACACCGTTGAACTATTATTTGTGGGGTGCCGTCAAAGGTAAGTGTTACGCCGACGAGCCAGAGACAATTGACGCTTTAAAGGACAATATTCGTGAAGCCATTGGTGAAATACAGCTGCACACAATCGATAATGTGCGTAAAAATTAGACCGATCGTGTAGGCTACTGCATGGCCAGCCGAGGCAGCCATTTGAATGAAATTATTTTCCATTATTAACAGGAAAGATTGTACTTTCAAATAAAAAAAGAAATTTGAGAAAATATTCAGTAGTTTTTTTTTAAAGCATTTTCAAAAAAAAAAGTTATTTGGCGGACCCTTTAGTTCAGTGAGATCAACAACATTGGCACATAACGTTGGGCCAGTGCCTAGTACGTCAATAGCCATTTCCTCCTCTTCTGCATTACTTTAATTTCTCCTAGATGAACAAGGTTAATAGGTTTCATAGGCCACCTAAGCAATGCTTAGTAATGTTTGTAACATCGATAGTATTCATTCTTTGAAATTTGAGTAGTTTTAGTGCACACATTCATACATAATTGGTCACGCTGGATTACGACCTAGTTTCTCACACCACTTATGTTGTGTGTGTTAATTTTATACATGAGTGGCGGGACCTACAGTTTAAAGTCGACTCCAAACTACAAATTTTTGAGACACTTTACATGACAATTTGATTTTCTCTCAGAGTTTTTGCCAAAAAATATGCTGAGAGGCAGTAGCCGAAAAAAAATATTTTTTCATATTTTGTTTTGTTGGAGATGTCTGACCTGGAATTTGAACCGTAGCTACACATCTTATAAGCCACCACACTGCCTACTCGACTATAGCGACTTCCGAAATTATCGTTTCATAATGGGATTCCCAAAGAAACAAATTCATTTGTTAGTTCGGCAGTTTTGTTATCCTCAAGATTGTTTCTGGGTCCTTCAGAGTCAGGTTCCTATAGGTACCAAAGTACAAGTGCATAGTAAAATGGCGTCCTTAAGCCACGTCCTCTTGGAAAATGCCATTAACTCCGAAAAAGTCTGCTATTTGGTTTTCTTCTAGTCTCCAATCTGATGACTTTGATCTCCAAATTATGCTTAACAGCTCATGTTAACTAACGTAGTGTGATACGAACATTTATGTTTTTTTCGCATCCAAAAAAAAAGGTCTGTGTCGTATTGACAGCTAACTCTGTAGTCTTGTTTCCAATTCCTTTTTCTTTGTGAACCAGGTAAATGACCATTTAGCTGTATTCTGCAAACTGTGTCCTTTCCAAATGATCGATCACCGAGACGACCGCTGTCTTTGTTGCTTCATAACACAACATGCGTTAACATGCGTCAATATACGTCAACATGCGAACATATGTAAATGATAGCTTTTAACTTAAAATGTTACGAGCAGTACTAACTGAAATATACTGTTCAAATTTTCAAAGGATAAGTATAATGTACAAAGGTGTTTTTTTTATCAAAAAATTGTTTTCTACATTAAACACATAGATACATAATTGGTCATTACAACCCTTCAGTCAGGATTATTGACCTAATTTCTCTCACTACTTACGTTGTGTGTGTTAATTTTATACATAAGTGGCGAGACCTACAGTTTAAAGTCGACTCCGAACGACAGATTTTTTTTTTTTTGAGAAACTTTTCATGGCAATTTTATTTACTCTCAGGGTTTTTGCCTACTAGACTACGGCGACTTCACATTACATTAAACACATGCATTATTATTCATTCCAACATTTTAGCCATGTTTGTTCCTTTTTTTAGTACTTTTCTCTGTGCGTAGTTGTAGACAATATATTTAATCATTCGTCTATTGTCCCAAATAAATATTTCATAGATTTTTGCAAAATTTCTGTTTATTTTTTTTTTTTTGGTCTTAACCTCCTAACTTTTAAAAACTGGTGACAAACAGAAAAGTTCCTTTGACTTAAACTATCCAAACACTGTATTTTGTCAATCCTATTAGAGAATAGAGAGTCATACTTACAAAATCTTAACCATGCTAGACTAAAAAATACTAACTAGTGTAGAAGCCTCTACATTTAAGTAAAGAAATTTTGTTAAATGTCTGCCAATATGTTCACGTTTTGTAAAACAACAGATTTTAGCGGTTTACTTATTTAAACACCTACACCGCTGTGTACATTCTGACGTAAACCTTGAGCTCCAACCGCCATACACAGATTGAGCCTTTTTCAATGCAATTTGTTTTCCATTTTATTTTACTTCTGCGACATTCTAAACTCATAGAATTATTGGTTTTGCATTTGCCATGAATTCAAAGTTCTGATATTTTCGTAAACATTACAGTGAAATGCCCTTAAAATGAATTGCTCTCCAATACCAGCGTACGAGTAATATTTTCTTTGAAAAAAATGGCATTTGTTTCAATAGCCATAGTACGTACCAATGAATATTGTGTGGAAGAGAAATAAGAAACCAGACGACAAAACACTCTCATGCATGCATGAATTGTAGACATCATGTGTGCAGTTGTTGGCCTCATGTTCATTTGGTTTTCAACTTTAGACGCCCAAATGCTGCCTACCGTAAAATAGAGGAAAAATCCCTTAAGCCGTTGTTTAGTTTACACAACCTGTGTCAGTGAATGTGAAAGTTTTTGTTGATGTTTTCACTTCGTGTATGAAGGACAGTGGTTTTCACCGAACTGAACACACAAATCTGAAATTGTAATTATTCATTGCACTTTAGAGGTACATGGATGAATAAATTATTGTCGAGTCGAGCTTCCAGTCTGCTCCTGTTCAAAGCATCATTCGCATAATTAAATGCTTCAGATGAGTTGCAAGTTGATATTTTGCACAAAAAATTGATTGTTTGATAATTTTCATTAGAAAATGCACGTGTAATTAATAGCAACGCTATGTTTTGGGCATTTCAATCGGAATAAAGTTTGTTTTAAGGACAAATTATTGGTCAAACAAGCAAGAAATTTGTGTCGAATTTATTTGAGCACGCTTAAGATAAAGCTGCTCCCGCCATCAGTGTTGAAAATAATTTCTTCTTTTAAGATCGTCCTAATTTTATTTCGAACACCATAAACCATTCATAACTACAGGCATTTTGGCCGAAGTTCTGATCATAATAAAAATTTTCGTAGTAATACAAAAGCGATTTTAAATTTGCCTAAAGACGGAAAGCTTGGAGATGAAAAATCTGTTAGCCAGATATCATTTTCATATCATTTTCGATAAGTTCGAGACCATAGATGGAAACAGAGACAGAGAAAAAAAATAAATCGATGGACAAGACTGAGAGAATCGAGTCTAAAGATGACAAAATCAGTAAAATATTGAGTGTTCGTTTACAAATTTGACCAACAAATCTTTTTCATAAATTTGAAATAAGCTTTGTTGCACCAAATAAAATAACCCTAATCTGTCGTTATATCGACAGCCTTTCTTCCATTAGAGAAGACCACCTAGGCTTTTTGAAGGCCTCCATGAAAGGATCATATCATATGCATTAAACTTCTCAGTCGACTCATCAAAGATGAGTAATGTCTGACATAATCGTGATGGAACACAACACCTTTTTTGTTAATCAATTCTGGCTGTTATAATTATTCATTTAACCAGACCAGTTTATCGAAGCTTATAATAAACAAATCTCTTCCAATGCTACCAGATACATCTCATTAACATTCTTGGTGTCAATCGTGGTTGCGGAACTTTACCTTGCTCCGTGCATGAACTTTTTCGAACATTATTGTCGTACGTGAGTCGCATTTAACAGAAATCTTAAGTCTAAAATTTTGTTTTCTTCTTTATTTCCACGGAGTTGGTGCGTAGTTTAAGGGTGCGTAGTTTGAGAGTGCGTAGTTTAATTACACGACTGAAAATCCAATAGTTTTTAAGCCGACTGCTAACAGTACTATTTGGTGACGACCTAATAAAAAAATATTACGACATAACCATAAAAAAAACTGGGTGCAGATAATGTAATGGCGGTAGGCTTATCAAATCAAATATCAAATATTCTGCGTACCCATCTTCCCAAACTTAATCATGAATATGTCTCTCGAGAGTGGAATAATATTTTAATATGAGGGCAAGCTAAACGTGCAAAAAAAAATGAAGGGTGATCGCAAAGTAAACATAACATAATTGGCCATTACAACCCTACATTCAGGATTACCGCCCAGTTTAAAGTCGACTCCGAACGACAGATTTTTTTGAGAAACTTTTCATGGCAATTTTATTTACTCTGAAAGTTTTTGCCAGAAATCTGCTGAGAGTAAGTCGCCGAAAAAATATTTTTTTATACTTTGTTTTGATGTCTGACCTGGGGTTTGAACCGAGGCTTTACGCCTAATAACCTAACACACTACCTACTAGACTACGTCGACTTCGCAAAGTAATGTGTAAGACAATATTAAACTGTTCCATTCAATATACTTACTTAATTGGTCATTACAACCCTTTAGTCAGGATTACGACCTAGTTTCTCACACCACTTATGTTGTGTGCATTAATTTTTAGGCATGAGTGGTGTGACCTTCACGAACTACAGATTTTTGAGAAACTTTTTTATATTTACTCAAACAAAACGTAGAAAATATGATATCCAGTTTTTAATAGTCTTTGTATAAACTTTGAAGAACATAATAAGGGGTGATTTTTTAAGAGCTATAGGAAAATTTTTCAAAAAAAAAAACACATAGAATTCAGAAATATGCATGAAATCTTTATTTGAATCGATAGTACGGTCCATATAATTCAATGTTTGAAGATTATTTCATGCAAATGTTGACCGCGACTGCGGCTCAAATGGTCCATCCGCTTAGCCCATTTTTGGCATACTCTTTCCAACATTTCGGCCGGTATCTCACGAATAAATGCTTCAATGTTGTCTTCCAATGCGTCAATTGAAGCGGGCTTGTCAGTCTAGACATGAGCTTTAACATAGCGCCACAAAAAATTGTCTAAAGGCGTTACGATTCACAGCATCTTTGAAGAAGTACGGTCCAATGATGCCACCAGCCCATAAACCGCACCAAACTGTGTCTTTTTCTGGATGCATTGGTAGCTTTTGCAATGCTTCTGGCTGATCTTTACTCCGAAATCGACAATTCTGCTTATTTACGTATCCATTGAGCCAAAAATGAGCTTCGTCGCTGAACACAATTTTTCGATAAAGAAGTGGATCTTCGGTCAACTTTCCAAGAGCCCATTTTGATAATAAAATTCAATGATTTGCAAGCGTTGTTCGTTTGTAAGACGATTCATGGTTAAATTATAGACCAAACTGAAGATGCTTGACAGTGAAACAAAACACGAAACGTGCGTGAGCTGCTTAAACCAGTGTTGCCAAAAATATAATAGCTAAAAAATCACCCTTTATGTACTTATGCACTCATAACTTCTTTTTACAATTCCTATATATATATACATATATACATTACATACGCGTAAGTATCGTAGTAATATTTATATTCAATGATGAATTTTTATTAACGTTCACTTACTCACTGATGTTATAAACACAATAGGCGCAGCACAGCAAGCACAACAATTTTGCAATTGCTGCCTCAGGTAAGCTAAGGCAGCAGAGGCAAAACATAAGCAAAACAAATAAAAAACGCTACAAATACAATAAACGCAACGCAGCAAATACAATAATTTTGCAATAACAATTTGCTTGTTGTAGCGTTGCCTTTAAAAAATCATTTCCATATACATCCATGAGTTTGCCGCATTGCGTTTATTGTGTTTATAGCAAAACAGTTCATTAATTCTTTATCAATGGTGATACTAAAACGTTTTTTCGTCTTATATTTCGTACATCACGATTTTAAAACCTCTACTTCATGTGTGTTATTGTATTGACAGCACCAAACCTTTTATTGCCAGTAACGCCCCCGTTAGCACTAATTCTCTCATTGCCACTAATAAAATTAGAAATTAACGAGGCAACAGCATTGTTGCGTTTTTCCGCCTTGGCTTTAAAATAAACATTTACATATAAACCCATGTATTGTATTTTTGATAGATTGCTGCGCTTGCTGCGTTGCGTCGATTGTGTTTATAGCATAATTCTTAAAATCGCTAACTATTCCGTTTTGTTTTTTTTTTCCTCTCTAAACATATTAGTGAAGAAATATTAAATTTATTGTGTTTGAATTTTTATTATTTTGTTTTGTTTTGTTTACGCTTTTATTGTAGTTGTAGTTGCAAACGTAACAACCAACAATTTCGTTGTGTTTAAATATATGATTTCCACTTGAGAGAAGTTTGCATTCGTTGTTCGAATTCGTGTAGAAATCCTTGGGATTCATTCAGTAAATTTAGTCAATGTTGTTCTTGTTGTTGTTGTTGTAATTGTTATTGTGATCTTTATACATTTCTGATGCTGGTTCTTTTTCAGTTTTTGGTTTTCACTTGACTGCATTTTGCTTTCGAAATACTTTTCGTTACACCGCCACATATCGATGCGTACGGTTAACTTGGTGGCCACCAATACTACCAACATTGCATTGCTATGGATACCATCAATACCATCACCATGTGTGTGTGTTAGTCTGTGAGAGCGTAGGTTATAGAGTCTTTTGCAATGATTTATTTTTTCTTTTTTCTGTTTTTTTTTGGCCAAAACTTTTACTCCGTTATTCTTGATTTTTTTCCGTTTTTAATTTTTTCTTTCTGTTTAGTTTCATTTTAAAGTTGTTCTCTGCCATCGAATAGATAAATTCTTAAATTTATTTAATAAAGTGGAATAAACATGTTTATAAATGTAGTTCTTGTTATTGTTGTAGTTGCAGATTTTCGTTTTCTCGGTTATTTTATACATATTTTATAATGTCTGAATTTTTATTTTTATATAATAAACACACATATTTATACCGGGTCATTCATTAAAAGCTTCCTATCTTTAAATATAAATAAAACAAAGTGTGCGTCAGCTATAGTAAACATTTTTTATTCGTTTGAAAGATCTATTAATGCCATTATGTGGGGAATAAAACATTGTTCAACTGTCCGTCAAGACTACTTCGGGTATGGAGTCCAACTCTAGTGGGTAAATCAGACCGTATTTGACCACTAACGTGAGTTATATTGGCTTCAAGTACCGCAGTAGTTTTTGGCTTATTCCTATACAGTTGCGACTTAACAAAACTGCACAAGAATACGTCTAACGGAGCAAATCGCATGATATCGTGAGCCTATTTACATCATCTCAATGTGAGATGAGATGCACTCAAATCGCTTGTTCAGAATAGCCAATGTGGAATGTACTGTGTGTCATGTATCGGAGTACATACATACATAATTGGTCATTACAACCCTTCAGTCAGGATTATGACCTAGCTTCTCACACCACTCGTGTTTTGTGCGTTAATTTTTATACAGTTTAAAGTCGACTCCGAACACACAGATTTTTTGAGAAGCCTCTCATGGCAATTCCATTTACTCTCAGAGTTTTTGCCAGAAATCTGCTGAGAGGAAGTCGCCGAAGAAATATTTTCATATTTTCGTTTTGATGTCTGACCTGGGATTCGAACTCGGTCCTTCAGTCTAATAAGCCAACACACTACCTACTAGACTACGGCGACTTACAACGTATCGGAGTATGTACTGTTAAAACCACATGTTGTTGATGCTCAGATTATTCAATTTAGACTAAAAGAAGTTGATAATTGTCGACTTATGATGCCGACCGTAAAATGAAAAAAGTTCGCACAAAACATCCACTTTAATAAAACTAAATTAAATTTAATGAAACAGCCAGTATTCGGTAGTGTCTGTTCGAAGACCTGATAAATATTTATTTCATTTATATTGTAATAAAATGATTTTATTTCGAAATATTTATGATTTATGGATTTCGGTTATTCGTGAAATTGAAACAAAAATCATTTAAGCGTATAGTATGATTCACAAAAAAGTTAGATAGTGAATGTTTAAATACGGAATTCTTCTGTCTGGTGTAGTTAATAACTTTGAAATATCATACAGAGTTTAGTGAAGTTGAAGTGGCGTTTTGTATTACTAAGGGGTTTATTTTTGATGTTAAAGTAAGGGTTGTTATTGGCAATGGATATAGACTGAACCATTATATAAAGGTTAAGTGATGTAATACGTAGCATAAAACTCCAAACTAATAAATTACAATTACAAATCCAAAATTCAAATAAAAACGTTCTGTAGTTATTATTTAAATAAGATTTTAATTTTTAGTCAGGTTTACAACCTAGCTACTCACACCAACAATGTTGTGTGTGTCAATTTTTATCCGTTGATAGCAGGACCTGCAGTTAAAAGTCGATTCCGAAAGTCAGGTTTTTGAAACATTTTTTTCATAGCAATTTTATATAATTTCATATTTTTTGCCCGAAGACTGCTGAGAGAAAGTCGCCTAATCATGAGACCTTTACTAGATTATTAATAATTAGAGCCTATCGTGTCGAGATAACATAATTACAGCAATATGAAACAACATTACAACTGCCATTGGTGAGATACATATCGATCGAAATGTTGCAAATCGTATTACAAAATTTTAGGTAAGGGATAGCCAGGCGATCGCAGGCAGGCAGGCAGGCGATATGCAGGCATTTTTTACAAGAAGCTTTGAAAAGTAAGACATACGCTTTTGTATATCATCGCAAATATAAATTTAATTTTTATCCCAAACCGAGAGCAGTAAATCACCATAATGATATACAATTGCAGCTCAACGCAACTTCTACCGCGTTAAAACTCTTGAGCTGTAAATAGTATAAATCAGAATTATAGCTTCGGCACTGTGAATAGAAAGTTTTAGTTTATCATTTCTTTTCAACATAGCCTTATTTGTATAAAATCACTGTCATTTGATTACGATATTTTCATATAGAATTCAATTTTCCAATAATCGTAAAGATACGATCAATCAAAACTGATTGAATTTCGATAGAATTTATTACATTTATTTGATTTAATTCATAAAAGATCTTTAAATAGGCAACGCAAATTAAATTTAACTTCATTAATAACATGCGTCAATTTGCGTCATCATGCGTCAACATACGTCAACATGCATCAACGTGCGTCATCATGCGTCAACATACGTCAACATGCATCAACATGCGTCAACATGCGAATACATGTAAAAACGTTAGCTTTTTAAGCAAGATGTCACGAGATTTAAGCGAATTGAAACACACAAAGCTTAATTTTTTATCAAAAACTTTGTCGAAAATTAAAACTGAATTTTTTAACTAAAAAATTATTATTTTTTTTCTATATTAAACACATACATTATTGTCCATTACAACATTTAGCTATGATAACGATCTGGCTTTTCACACCATCCATGTTGCGTGCGTTAAATTTATTCAGAATTCGTTCGAAATCCTATCGAATTAGAATTTCTACAAAGAATTGAGTTCAAAATATAATTTAAATGGATCTGATCAGAACTGTCTGCTCAAGGATTTAATATGTCTACACCACAGCAGAAAATAAATTAACGGAAAATAGGTGTTTGAGAAAAGCTTTACAGACTGGTTTTATATGAACAGGTTGTTGGGTTTTCAGATTTATGGTCTTCCCGTCTTCTGTGCTCTCTATGACATAGAATTGGATAATAATACTTCATTTAAACAATGTCAACAAGATTTACACATGCGAAAACGAGACAAAAAAGTCACTACGAGACAAAACTTTACCAATGAAATCAAACAAATGAATAATATAGTTGAGGGGAACAAATCCTTTCGCATTCATACGGCGAGACATTAATATAGTACATATGATTGTTATAAAATTTTGCTGATTTCATCAAAATTATTTACCGTGAATGAAACATTAACATTTTTATTGGCACAGCAAAAAACATGAGAAAGTTTTATTAACGCCTGTAATTTTTTTTTTTAACTTTTTAGGAACGTTTTTTTCTGTAACATTTCGTATTACTTTACAAAACTGCATGCATTTGCAAACCAATAATGTAAATTCAATTTTACGTTACGTTTTCAAAATTTTTTATTTTATTTTTTTTTATTTTGTTATGAAATATAATATTTAAACAGCCAAGCGAAAAATTAGTTTCAAAACTTTTTATGCCTAACACTACTGTTGCGCCATAACTGCTTATTTCTCTTATTATATTTATTTTGTTATATATATTTTATTTATTTTCATTAAATTAAATGTATTTTGTACTTAAATTAAATAATGGAATATTTTGAATGGTATTAAATAATACTTATAAATAATAATGAAATTGTCAATATTATAATTAGTACCGCCCTAATATTAAGTTAACTTTAAGTTCATTGAACATATAATAAGTAGGCAAATCTTAATAACGAAGTTGCTGAATAGCATTACACAGTTAGGATTAAGTATATAGAATATGTTAGGATTAAGGAAAAAGTGAAATAATAAATCAGTTGAATAATATAATCATACTCGTTCGGTACTTTTATTTCGGTTAAAGTTTGGTCTTCGCGGTCATTGTTTTTAAAGTGTCCAACAATAAATAATTAAATTATAATTTGTTTAATTTAATTAATTCCTTAAAAAACATTAAGGAAAAACATTTTGGCGCCCGAGCAGGGACATTTAAAAGTGATCGAAAGTATAATAAAAGACCAAACGCGCGATACCTTTTTTTAAATTGTTTAAAAAGTTTGTATTCGCGAGTGCTATAAATTTTATAAATTATTTAAAATTTAAAAAGTGGTAAAATCTTCTAAATTAATTAAGATTTAAAAAATACCACATTAAACCGCAAATACATACAACAATAAAATAAACAAAACATACTAAAATACAGAGCGGTGAAATAAATAAACCAAAAAATAATAATAATCGCAACAAACAATAAAAGAATAACCAACAATACAAAATACATAAAAAAAAAAAAAACAATATACAATACATATATTGGTTAGTGTTGTGATAACATACAAAATTAAGTACAGAAAGATAGAACAAAACATAGAATAAAATAACAAGTACAATAAAAACAAAAATAAAATTACGAAAAATACAGTGGAACAAAAAATTACATATACAGTGACACACATTTCGTAAAGGATCATAACAGCTAACATATCAACACTCTACACAAACAAAGAACATCGCCACGTTGGACGACTTCAAGAATCCTACAACCCAGGAAAGGAATTCTGCCTAGATGCCCCATTGCAACTGTATTTTGCGCCGGCCGAATAAAAATAAGGAGAGTATTTCAGACTCACAGGAGGTAAAAGTGTAAAATATATTTGTGTTTCTCTTTCCTTAAATTTGTAATTTATTCAAATTTAAGAGATTTTTTTGTAAATTAAACAAAAAATTGCTAATCGCTTTTAAATCCTTTAAAAGCAGAACACAATAATAATATATTTTACATTTTAAAATTTTCGAAACATATTTATATATTATTTCATATATATATAATATTTCAGTAAATATTGTTATTTATAAGTTGAAAAAAATCCGCCCTTATTTAGTGAATATATTCGCGACTGTTATCATTTTATGTTTATTTCGTATTTACACTAACAATTTGTTCTCTTTGTTAGTGAGAAAACATTCAGCATACCATTTGTGTTGCTTTTGTTTGTTTTCTTTTCATTTATTTTTCGTACTTTCGTTTCGATCAGTGTTCCGTTTCACGCGTTCCTATACCACTTGTATATACATAAGTTACATATTACAGCTGTGTACAGTGTGACCGTTCACACTAGTAACAAAAATTAAGTCAAATAAAATTTCAATAAAATTGTTCACACAAATTTCAAATTCGAATAATTTTTCGATAATTGTTATTTATAATAATATAGTGTGTGTGTTCATATTGAAATTTGATTTTTGTTTTATTATAAAAAAAAAAATCGATAATTTAACGATTTTACTCGGTAAATTGCTTTTAATACCGAAGGCTGTGTGCAAAGCGGTTATAGTTTTCCTGAGATCAAGTAAGTTATTCTTGACTCAATTAACGCCACGTATAAATTGGAATCGGAAATTTTGGATATTGCGTATCCGAAGAATATTAATTGAATTCTATTGTCCAAAACAAGTGAATATTGATAAATTCAAACATAATTCGACCAATAATTTACTTTGGTCAATTTTCTATTCTTGTTTTGAGGAATTTCTACACAAATTAAAATCACAATGACTACAAGGGGCTCTAAACGCCAAGATTCTCCTTCCCGAGTGGAAAACTTGGAGAAATTACTCGCTAAAAAAGCGAAGGTCATTAAGAATATCGACAGAATTCGACAGTCCATTGTGGATAGGACTATTTCTTTTAATCCAATTGAGCTCGAATGTCGATTGGATATTTTGAAAACATATATTGACCAAGCAATGAAGCTCCAGTCAGAAGTGTATAATTTGGATCCCGATAATGACGATAGAGCCGAGCTTGAAGATCTTTGTGTGACCACGAAAAGTTTGTTTATGAGTCTGCTGGCCAAGTATAGGCCATCGAACGTGCCTGAAACTTCATTCAACGTACAAGCGCACCAGTCAAGACTCCCAAATATGAAGCTCCCTAAATTCAGCGGAAAATATTCTGATTATAAGAATTTCATGAGTTTATTTGAGAACTTGGTCCACAATGATCCGACATTAACAGATATTGAAAAATTCAACCATTTAATCTCATGCTTGTCCGAATCGGCCTTGGGTACAGTGAAGGCCTTTCAGATTTCCGAGAAGAATTACCCCAAAGCATTGGCAAGGTTGAAAAAAGTTTATGATAATGAATGCTTGATATTTTTCGACAATATTGCAAAACTTTTTGATTTGCCCGATATTGTCAAGCCTTCAGCTGTTGCTTTGCGTAGCATGATTGATACGGTTTCTGCCATTTACGATTCATTGCTATCAATTGGTGATGACAAGAAAATAACTAATGCAATATTAATACATTTAGTGATGTCAAAAGTGGACCCAATCACCAAATCAAAGTGGGAAGAACAGCTTGATTTCGAGAAGCTCCCATTGTGGTCAGATTGCGAATCCGCCTTGAATAGACGTTACCAGCATATTTCTGCTGACGAGTATTCTAGTTCAAGGCCGAGGGTTAATAAACCTAGGAATGAACACTTCAATTTTAGAATCAGTCGGACATCATTAAATTGTATCAAATCGAAACAATCTGCTGATAGTTGCCTATTTTGCAAATCGGCGCAACATATGATTAGTAATTGCCCTTCTTTCACTGCTGAGCCTATAGCCAAACGATTTGATTTCATAAAATCCGTGCCAGCATGTATAAACTGTCTCAAAAAAGGACATTCAGTCGCCAGATGTTCATCTTCTAAGTGTCGGATATGTAATGGTTCACATAACACATTACTTCACCGATACACTACAAGTTCTGATAATTCACCGATAAACTACTCTAACCAGCCTTCAACTTCTCACGCTACTGTGAACTATTCGGCGTCAGATGAACGCATAATTCTAGCGACGGCTGTGGTAAGAGTAAGAAGTAGTTCTGGCCAACTGATACCAGCCAGAGCTCTTTTAGATTCCGGTTCTCAACCTAATTTGATAACCGAGGAACTAGCGCAACTACTACGTTTGAAAAAAGAAGGAGGCAGATTAAATTTAAATGGCGTTGGTGAAACAAATTCGTTATCAAAATCTCGCGTCAATTTAACGGTTACTTCGAGTGGCAACTCTACCCAATTTACTTCAAAGTTTTGGGTATTAGAATCAATTACAAATCTACAACCTGATCGTAGGGTCAACATGGCTAGTTTTAATATTCCTCCAAACGTGGAATTAGCTGATCCTTGCTTTTACAAGCCACAAAAAATTGATTTGTTAATTGGCGCAGGTCCTTTCTTCGACTTAATGTGTGTTGGCCAAATCAAATTGGGCCCGAGTCTTCCAGTTCTCCAAAACACTTCGCTTGGTTGGATTGTTACTGGAAGATACAATCAGTCAAAGGACTCTTGTAACACTAAAGTATTTCATATAAATACTTCGATCGAAGACGAGGAGCATAAAAAATGTGAGAACGAGTTCAAGACTACAGTACGACGTCTTGCGTCGGGAAGATTTGGGGTTTCTTTACCTTTTAAGTCTGATCCTAAATTATTAGGATTTTCGTTTGAAACTGCCAAGGAACAATTTCTCTCTTTGGCTATCCAGAAATCTAGTTTTTCTGAGGAGATTTCTAAATTGCAGAAATCTCTGATCTTACCTTCGAATATACGGAGACTTACTCAGTTCTTTCATACATTTTCACTTTTAAGGGTAGGTGGGAGATTGCTTAGTGCAAATTTGCCATTCGATGCAAAATTCCCACTTTTATTACCGAAGCAAAATGCCTTCGCGTGTTTCACATCTAATGCGGTGTATTTAGAGTTAGTGCCTAATTTATCCACTAATCCCTTTCTTTTATCGTTTAAAAGGTCTGCTGCAAGAAGAGGTTTTCCCAGAGAGGTGTATTGCGACAACGCGACGAACTTCGTCGGAGCTAACAGAGTATTCATGAAGCTTCAACAAGCGTTCAACACGAATCGACAGGCCGTCGAGTTATACGCAGCGTCGTCCGGGGTGAGGTTCAGCTTCATTCCACCTCGGGCGCCGTACTTCGGAGGACTGCGGGAAGCCGCTTTGAAGCAAACGAAATTCCTACTTCTGCGAGCCGTGGGCAACTTGGCGCTCACTCAACAGGATATGGAAACAATGGTCGCAGAAGTAGAGGCGGTGCTCAACACACGGCCCATCGCACCGCTGTCTCCAGACCCCAACGATGGAGAAGTACTAATTTCAGCGCATCTCCTGATAGGAGAGGGTCTGCGTTCGCTGCACCCAATCCACAAACTGGCTCCACTCCATTTGATTGAAGAAGCCCAGTCCTTCAATGGGGCCGGAATGTTGCGCCATAACTGCTTATTTCTCTTATTATATTTATTTTGTTATATATATTTTATTTATTTTCATTAAATTAAATGTATTTTGTACTTAAATTAAATAATGGAATATTTTGAATGGTATTAAATAATACTTATAAATAATAATGAAATTGTCAATATTATAATTAGTACCGCCCTAATATTAAGTTAACTTTAAGTTCATTGAACATATAATAAGTAGGCAAATCTTAATAACGAAGTTGCTGAATAGCATTACACAGTTAGGATTAAGTATATAGAATATGTTAGGATTAAGGAAAAAGTGAAATAATAAATCAGTTGAATAATATAATCATACTCGTTCGGTACTTTTATTTCGGTTAAAGTTTGGTCTTCGCGGTCATTGTTTTTAAAGTGTCCAACAATAAATAATTAAATTATAATTTGTTTAATTTAATTAATTCCTTAAAAAACATTAAGGAAAAACAACTACCATGAAATGAGGGTGTATATTACGTTTGGGCAGATGATTGAAACATGTTTTATAAGCTGTCCTAAACAAGTTATTCGACTTAATTGTAACAATTATTGTTTGTGCAATATTGGAGATAATACCTGATTTCTAGACGCTTTTAAATACGACATACTTGCTGTAAGCCAGTTCATTGCTTTATATTCTTAAGCGATATTATTTGTCTTTCTTAAGAACGACTTTTCTTTCGATCGCTTGTTGAATTAAATTTCGTTGACCACAATTCTTAATTATTTGTGAATATACAATATCGTACATTATCTTAAAGATTACTTTCTAATTTAGGATATAATCCATGTACGTAGTTACCCTTAAATGCTTGTGTAAATTGGTCAATTACATGGAATTTTAAACCATTAAGACTCTCATCGCACACAAATGCATACGAAAGCAATATTATGAAATATACTCTCATATTACAAATATTATATAAAAATGTATGTGCATACATTTACTTGTATATAACTCACAGATATAAATAGAAAAATTTTTTTACCGGCAAACATACAAACAAGCGTATCAAATTTTGTTTTCAAAAATATTTCTTTGCATTCAGCGTACGCAAGATGTTGCCTTGGTAATGTTTAAATCAGAAAAACCCTTCTAAAACAAGAACTGTATCATATAATTTATTTAAATTCTATAAATAAAAAACCTTTTTAATTATTACAATACAATACAATTATAAATTATATCCAGAATTATTGAAGTCGCCGTAGTCTAGTAGGTAGGGTGTTGGCCTATAAGACCGCAAACCCTAGGTTAGACATCTCCAACTCAAGGAAATATGAAAAAATATTTCTTCGGCGACTTTCTCTCCGCAGATTTCTAGCAAAAACTCTGAGAGTAAAAATAAAATTGGCATGAAAAGTTTCTCAAAAAATTTGTCGTTTGGAGTCGTCTTTAAACTGTAGGTCCCGCCACTCATGTATAAAATTAACGCACAGGGCATAAGTGGTGTGAGAAACTTGGTCGTAATCCTGACTGAAGGGTTGTAATGACCAATTATGGATGTATGTATGTATGGAATAAATTTACATTTTATGTTTTGAGTAGTTTAATAGACCTGAGCCTCTGGTAGAAATTGTACTCACGATCCTCATGCTACTAGTCTAGCACACTACCCACTAGACTACCAGGCCACCCAAATACAAAATATTAAATCATTAATAATTTAAAGTTTATATTAAGTGTATGTTTAAACTTGTAGCTGCCGTAGTCTAGTAGGTAGTTTGTTGGCTTATTAGACGAGAGCCCATGATTCAACCCCTGGCTGAAGCATCTCAAATAAAACGAAATATGAAAAAATATTGTTTTGCTAACTACCTCTCACGTAAGCGTAATCGTACAGTGCTTACACCCGAAAATATCGAAGCTGTCGCTGAAAGTGTGCAACCAACATCAACTCGTCATCATCCTCAAGAATTGAACAATTCACGCGGAAATTTACGCGAAAAGATCTCTGTATGACGCCTTAAAAAGTTTAAGTGGTTCAAGAGTTAAAGCCGCAGACTATTAGCTTCGTTTTCACTCCGCTAGATGACCCTACAAGAAACTGCACGATGATGTCGTTTTTGCAAAAAAAAAAAAATATATCTTTTGGGATGAAGCTCATTTTCATCTTGGTGGGTACGTTAATAAGTTAAATTTGTCGTTTTTGGGTCTCAAAAAACCCACACGTGGTCTTACAGAAGCCAATGCACTCATTACGACTGACTGTTTGGTGCGACTTGTGTAGCGGAGGCTTGATTAGCCCATATTTCTTTGCAAATATGGACGACACAACCATTTCGATCAATGGAGACATCTATCGCACCATGATAATCGAATTTTGTTTTGTACCCGCTCTTCATGGTATCGATGCGCACGATGTTTGATTTCAACAGAATGGTGCAACTTGTCACACATCTCATGCCATAATCGACTTATTGCGTCAAACATTTGATGGCCGTTTAATAAGCCGAAATGGTGGTGTCAATTGGTCGCCAAGAATCCGCGATTTGACACCGTTCGACTTTTTTCTGTGAGACGCCGTTGAAGAAAAGTGTTATGCCAACAAACCAGAGGCAATTGAGCATTTGAAAGTCAACATTCGCGATGCCATTGCCGAAATATATATTAATTTTATACATGAGTGGTGGGTCGTTCAGTTCAAAGTCGATTCCGAAGGACAGATTTTTGAGAAACTTTTCATGGCAAGTCGCCGAAGAAATATTTTTTCATATTTTCGATTGCCGAAATATGACCCAAAATACTCGAAAAAATGCACGAAAATTGGTCCGATCGAATGAGTTACTGTGAGGCCAGACACGGCAGCCATATAAATGAAATAATATTCCATTTCTGATCGAAACAATTGTACAAAAAAATTAATTTGGCGAAATTTTAACCCATTTTTGCTTTATTGCATTTTTCAATTTAAACTTTCAAATGGCCCACCCTTTATATACACGGTGTACCGTAGCTTCTTAATATCGTTTTGCTAACATACAAATTATATTTCTCATCTTAAATATGCAATACAGGATTGGAATTTATCCATTTTTTGTGACTATATCTCTCGCTTAACAGTTATTCAAGATTTATTTTGTGCATTTTGCACTTTAAAAAGAGAAATAATATTTTATTTATTCATTCTCTTGCTCGTTTTAAGCCCTTCTTCATATTCACAAAAAAATGCATTCGAAATTTTATAGTGTTGTTGACATTTTACTGTTCATTATACGCCAGCATTATCAAAAGAATTCATGCTAGAACAAACGCCATCAAAAGAATGCAATTCAAAAAAAAAAAAAAAAAAAACAAACAAACGAAAGCAAAACCCGAAAGCAAAAATTAAATAAAATGAAATGAAAATAGATGCGATATTTTGGCAAAAAAAAAAAATAGAAAAGAAAAAATAAAGGAAATTGAAGAAAAGCAGCAGACATCGAATGGGTTGGTAGTGAAAGGCGTGTTACAATGGTATGCCATGGATTGAAGTGGAATGAATTAAGAAGAATAAAAATAAAGGAATTCTTTTGATAAGACAATAAAAGAAAAAAACAAAACAAAATTGTGCACTCAGGTAATAACTTACTTAAGTTAACGACCGAAATTTATTGCAGAGCACTAGAAAAAGTCATTTCTCAGCTACTCTCTACCATTTTGCTGGGTATGGGGTACGTTGAAGATGTCAATTGTAATATTTCATAGCCAAGTTAAAAATTTTTCTTTTTTTTCCCCAAAATATTAATTCGAAATGGTACATGGAAAATAAACAGAAAATCAATATAAATGTGATGATTTTGATTTTGATTTCAGCGAAAAATTTGAAACTGAAAGCAATTAAAATCAAAATGATTATACTTCAGATTGCTTAAAAAATCTTATGATTCTTTAAGCAAGCTTTCTAAAACTGATCAAATTTCATGAAAAAAGAGAAGGAAAATTAAAAGAAAATGCAATATTATTAGCCATTCAGCATTATACACCATTTATAGATTGTCTAGGAATGCTTTTAAAGATTCGTTACATTTTCCTTTTTGAATTTAAATTAATTTTTTACACTTTACAACTTCTCATATAGAAGAAAAACTTTTTGTAAAACAAAAACAACAACAACAACAAAATGGTTATAAAATAAGGCGACAATCCACAACGATTTAAAAGTAAAACAAAACAAACAAAAAAAAGGAAAAAGGCAAAAAAGAAAGTAAAAAACTTAAGAAAATGTCACACACAACATTCAAAATGTATTTCACCATCTTTGTGATGAAAGTTTCTCAAGCATAATCTTCTGTGAATGTAAAACTAATCATTTTGTAATTAAATTAAAAAGTCATTTTCTTTTATATACGAAACTTATAAAAATACAAATACGTATACGAATACGAATAAGAACATTCGTTCGTTCCTTTTACAATATATCCATCCATCCATCCCGCCATTCATTCCCCACACATTCTTATGTTATATGAATGGAAAGGCAAATGTATGTATGTGTAGCATAACTTTTCAATATAATTTGCATACATTTAACATTTCTCAACTTAAAAATATACATTGTATAGCATCAGAAAGGCATACTTTCAAAGACTCGTGTCAATATAAGTGTGTCTGGTTGCGAGATCCAACCTAGAAATGCAAGCTTTAACAGTAAGGTACGTTGAGCATGCAGCCAACATGTGGTTAACATAACCGCTTCATAAAGCTTAGTCTGTCATTATATATTTAGAAATCAGAAAGTAAAAAAATCATAAGAGTTATACAGTCAGTAAGTCACCCCTTTAATCAGGTCTCCGACCTAGTTTCTCGCGCCACTTGTGATGTGGTGTTAATTTTATACGTGAGTGGCCGGACCTACAGTTAAAAGTCTATTCCGAATGACAGATTTTTGAGAAACCTTTTATGTCATCTTTATTTACCCCGCAGAGTTTTTGCCAAAAATCTGCTGAGAGAATGTTGCCGAAGAAATATCTTTTCAAATTTTTGTTGTCTCGGTTTGAACCAAGGCCTCACGTCTAATGAGCCAACACACTACCTATTAGACTAGGGTGACTTCAGTCAAATAAAATACTGTATTAACCTAAACCACAATGTACTTGAATTACAATCGAATTTCAAGCGCATTACTTTGAGATTTCACATCAACTTTGGAAAGACCATCATCAAACTGATCCTACCACAGACATTATGGCTTTTCAATTCTCCACTTTCCCTCCGGCATCGAACCTCTAAATCGCTGTAAAGCTCAAAAATCCTGTGCTGCCATTCGATGATTTTACTCTTTGGAGAGTTGTTTCAAAGAAGTCATCGTAGTGTAGTAGGCAGTGCGTTGGCCTATTAGACGTGAGGCCGTGGTTCAAACCCCAGCCCAGACATTTGGAAGACTTTCTCTCAGTAGCTTTCTGGCAAAAAAAATCTAAGAATTAATAAGATTAGGCTCAGTTAGCGGGTAGCTTGCCGTTCACAGACAAGTTTACTCGGTCGCCCATGTGGCCCATTGTTTTGCCCAGCGGGAGTGGTGGGTTTGAACCACCCCGAACTCGGATGAAACCGACCAGTTCCCTTAGTGGCACGTTCGCCACCACGGCCGGTTCTTCAAATGTTCTGTAACCCAAAAACCGATGACGCTTATTCTGAATTGCATTGCACACACATATACATAATTGGTCATTGCAACCCTTCAGTCAGGATTATTGACCTAGTTTCTCACACCACTTATGTTGTGTGTGTTAATTTTATACATAAGTGGCGGGACCTACAGTTTAAAGTCGACTCCGAACGACAGATTTTTTTGAGAAACTTTTCATGGCAATTTTATTTACTCTCAGAGTTTTTGCCAGAAATCTGCTGAGAGGAAATCGCCGTAGAAATACTTTTTGTATTTTGTTTTGATTTCTGGCCTGGGGCTCGAACCCTGGCTTTACGTCTAATAAGCCAACACACTACCTACTAGACTACGGCGACTTCTGCATTGCACTTGCATGAAGAGTTCCGATTCCGTTTCCTGCACATCATGTCAGCTCCTACAGTAATCCATGTGGGGCAGATCGAGCTTGTTTGCAAAATTCCCAATAGCTCAGTGTCCCATTAGAATTCCTGTTAGAAAGCGAACCGTTCTCTTGTCGAATTCAAATAGTTCCCTGGTCTTCCTGCTGTCCACTACTAGACACAGTAGTTTTGAATTTCGGCAAACACGATTTGTTGAATTCCATGCTGTTTTTGTATAGGCACATATATCAGAGAGTCAATATAATAGCCATGAAAAGTTTTTCAAAAATCTGTCGTTTGGAGTAGCCATTAAACTGTAGGTCCCACCACTCACAAATAAAATGAGCACACCAGGGACCGAAAATAACTGTTATTTTTGAATTTTTGATTAAAGAAGCAACCGCAAGGAAATGTCGGAGAACAAAACCAAGTATACCATTTTGATAGTCTTGGACCAAATTTTTATAAAACTTTTTAAAAACCTGATTTTTATTTTTTAGAAAAAAAAATAATAGTTATTTTTTAATTTTTATTTTTTTGAGCAGAAATAAAAGTTATTTTTGACTTTTATTTTTTCGAGTGGAAATAAAAGTTATTTTTGACTTTTATTTTTTTGAGCAGAAATAAAAGTTATTTTTGACTTTTATTTTTTCGAGCAGAAATAAAAGTTATGTTTTGATTTTTATTTTTTCGGGTGGAAATAAAAGTTATTTTTATTTTAATTCATGATGAATTCATAATATTTATTAATATTTATTGCAAAACTTAATTCTAATAATTGTTTAACATAATTTACTTTAATTGTTTTAAAAAATTTTTTAATAAATATTATGAATTCATCATGAATTAAAACAAAAATAACTTTTATTTCCAGCCGAAAAAATAAAAATCAAAACATAACTTTTATTTCTGCTCGAAAAAATAAAAATCAAAAAATAACTTTTATTTCTGCTCGAAAAAATAAAGACCAAAAAATAATTCTTATTTTCTGACTTTTACGATAAAAGTTATAACAGTTACGGTCCCTGGAACACACACAATATCATTGGTATGAAAAGCTAGGTTGTAATCCTTACTAAAAGGGTTGTTGTAAAGACCAATTAAGTAAGTGAGTAAGTAAGAGTCAAAGTTGAATGGAAATGAGTGCCCAATAACTTCCGCCGCTTTATGGCAAGAGCTAAGCACAGAAACAAAAGCTGAAAATAACCGCTTCCTTCTTTTCATCATCGCAGGTATTTGAGAGCTGTTAGTTTCTAGCGGTATGCCTTCCAATAAAACGAACTGTAATAGAGCGATGAACGGTTATTAGATTCAACGGACTGCACTAATATCGCGTTAGAGAAAGCCAACTGAATATAGCAAATAATACTTTAGTTGAAATGAAATAAAAGTGATTAATGATCAGATTAGTTAACTGCCTGGACACCCTATCTATCTATCTATCAGTCTACATCAATGACATTGGCACATCGTTCACCAAACAAGAGCACCAGAAAACATTTTAACTGAGCTGAACTACTTCAAATGTGCGAAAAAATCTGAATGTTTACAATTTTAACGATCCTCGTATTTAAGCCAATATAAAAAAGCATAACATTTTTGCCACATACTTTTATAAATACCAAATGCCTATATACAGTGTACACAGTGTGTTTCTGTGAGAGTAGTTGCGGCGGCGGCAGTAGATGATGGTTTTTGAAATTTTTCCTTAGAAAACACAAGACAAATATGAAAAATCCACATAAGGATTGAAAATATACCACCACCAACAGCAGCAGCAGCAGCAGTAGAACAACAACAACTACAAAAAAAATAACAAGAACAAAATATAACAAGAAATTAAATAAAATAAAACAAACATCTGTTGACAAACTTTAACTTAACTTTGAAGAAAAGAAGAAAAAAGAACGGAAATCCTTTTTATAATACAAATACACTTAAAAAATAAAAAATTTGTAACTGTATTTTCAATGGCTGTGTGTATGTGTCGTCTACATACACATGGATGTATTAGTTTTTAATTTTTTTTTTAATTTTTTTTTTTTTTTGTAAAAAGGAAAATGAATACCGTTAGTGATGGAAAGTGCAGAACCAAACGAGAGACACAGAGACAAACTGCCTAAATGTAAAGTTTGTTGTCTTCTTGTTTTTCTCTTCGTCTTTCTTACATGATTGCACAAAAACAATAACGATATCATCTAACAATCTCTTCTTTAGGCCAAGAACGTACAGTAAACGAACATAAAACTTAAATTCTCCTAACTTAACTTAAATGAATTCCAACAAAATGTTGACAGTAAAACATTAGAAAAAACTCTAAATTTACTTTCGGGGCTTCGAATGGTTTTCTTAAAATTCTATTACACCTTAAAATACGCGATATTTGCCTGACTTTGAGTTTATTTGCCATTAGACTTTATGCCTATAAGAATCAGCCTTTAAGAATCTAGTATGTTTGTGTATGTGTGTGTATATATATACATATAAGGATACTCGCATGTAGTACCTTTGTATGTGTGTATGTATGTATATGTGTGAACATTTCTATTGAACAGTTAGTTTTGGTGTTACGTGTTGAACAATGTTGGTGTTTTCTCTCGGTTTTCTTTAGTTTCCTTTCCTTTTATTTTCTTTCGTTACAACTTTTTTTCTTTACATTCTCCTTGCTGAAGGCATTAAAGTGGAAATTTCATTGTAAAAAAACTCCACAAAAGTCTGGTAAATATCGTACTAAATTGTTTGATTTTTACGGGAACTTATTTTTTGTTTTTTTTGGGTAGTTTCTCTTAAACTTGCCAAAAAATTTTCGTTTTTGTTCTGTTTTTGTTTTTGTTATTGATTTTGTTTTATTTAATCAGAGAGGAAATTTGTGAGTGTGTTTTGAGTATATGCATATGTATGCGTCTTACTCTGATTAAATTACAAAAACACCAAAAACAAAAATACATTGCATTATAAACATATGCATTCTACACAGACTTAAATGTCGGCTTAAGCAAATACTAAAGTTTTTATTGAAGCCAAATCTAATAATAAGGAAGCCATCGTGATGAAATTGAGTATCACATTAACGGAACACTCATTTAACTAATCTGCCAATACAAATTGATCGCAATAAGTCGCAACTAGTCATTAAGCGATGTGAAAAAAGTGTAGACTACAAAGATAGATGGTTAGACTAATCGATTATATTCGATACTTATGGTACAAATAATCACCCTTATTCTGGTTGTCGTCGTCGTCGTCGCCGTCGTCGTCGTTAGCAAAAATGATGTCGATAAAATCAGAGTCGACAAAATCAGAGTCGACACAACACAATATCGACGGCGTATTGACTCACAGAATACCAAATGTGTGTCCGACAGTCATCTATAACTGTCAATAACGACAAACAGAATACCAATTTTAAACTGTCGACGCAAGACGACGTCGACGACGACAACCAGAATAAGGGTGAATATTGTGAATATATTCGGGTGAAAATCGATTTTCCTATGGAATACAATTCGTATGTATTTGGCGGTGGCTCGAAATCTATTGTAAGGCTTCTCCATCACGTGCAGGAGAGGACTAAGGTGCTCATTGAAAACCTTAGGTTATCGAACTCTATTAATTCATTGGAACACCGCCACAATGTGGCTCATATTTCTTCGTTCTATCCCATTTACAACAGATTTTGTTTTAGCAAAATAATGAAAATCTGGAAATTAAGAGCAGGATCACTCTTGCCAACAGGTACTATTATGTATCAATAGGTAATTCAGTAGAACAGACCTCTCTCTTACGACAAAAGTAATACTCTACAAGATGCTCATCCTGCCTTCTTTATGGCGCAGAGGCACGGACCCTATTAAGCACTAAAGCAGCAGCCTTAAGAGTATTCAAGAGATATTCGGTCCAGTGTGAGTTGGTGATGATTTTCACATCCGATCCAACAATGAACTGTATGAGCTCCTCAACGATATGGACATTGTGCAGCATATTAACATCCACCGACTGCGCTGGCTCATCCATGTCGTTCGAACGGAGGAGGATGCTCCGGCGAGACGAGTATTTGATACGGGGATTTGCGAAAGTCGGCAAAGAAGCTGACCTAGTTTGCGTTGGAAGGACCAAATCGAGGAAACCCTGTCATTGATCGGTATGACCAACTGGCGAAGGCGTGTAAGAAGCAGAGGCGCTTGAAAGGATGTGTTAAGGAAGGCCGAAATCCGGTAATCGGGTTGTTAATGGCTTATTAACTAAGTAAGTAATAAAGAAACTTGTTACCGAAAATCATACATTCTAACATAATATTTTCCTTTTTCGCAGAGCACATCCATTCGAGGAACTCCCTTCCCTCAAACTTCTTTTCTATCACTTGTAACACCAGTAAATTCAAATCTAATGTTCAAAAACACTATCTCCTCTTTCCTTCTTCCTATAACCTATCTTCCTAGTTTCGACACAATGCACTTTTCTAAAATTACAAATGGAATCTCATCGTAGCATATGCTTGGTTAATATTGCTTATTGAAATGAGCATCTAAAGCCTGGTGCACTAACAACTAACCATCAGATCTACTGGCCGGTGAATGACCAACACATTTTACGTTTGTTATTATTATTACCATCGTGAAGAGGTGCTATAGCACTATGACCATACAATTTGTTGTACTTCAGTTAAGCTTTACAAGGACGTACTCTAATAGGTAGTGTGTTGGCTTATTAGACTTGAAGCCGAGATTCAAACCCCATGTCTGACATCTCCAATAAAACGAAATATGAAAAAATATTTCTTCGGTGATTCCTTCTCAGTAGTTTTCTGGCAAAAATTCTCAGAGTATATAAAAGTTGCCGTGAAAAGTTTCTCAAAAAACTGTCGTTCGGAGACGACTTTAAACTGTAGGTCCCACTACTCATGTTTAAAATTAATACACACAACATAAGTAGTGTGAGAAGCTAGATCGTAGTCCTGACTGATAGGTTGTAATGACCAATTATGTATGTATGTAGGTTGCAAGGAAATGTAATTGCAAATCCAAAATGTAAATTATTTCACAAAGAATCGTAAAAGAGGCCCAAATGCCGAGATCACAGTGGAATTGGAAAAATTCATAGGGACCATACTACTTTCTTTAACTGATGGGATATTTTCAGCAGTTCGTATATTGCGATGATGCACAGGTCTGTCTACAATTGTAATACCTACAGTATTTTCAAACTTATTTACGATCCGAATATTCTTTGCTCAGGACATCAATTGCAACGACAATAATCTTGACGTAGTGCTCAAGAAGTGATCATGATCATGATTAAATATTAATTTAATTTTTAATGTTCAAAAGTTGTCATCTTCAAATTGAATCGACGTTTAAATTTTCTTTTCAATTCACCGGAATCTATGCATGTTACTTAACGTTCTAAATTTTATGCAGCAAATAATGAAATGCAAAAAACCTTGGCCCATTAAATGACGTGCACACACCAGTATACAACAGCAACCATATAAAGACGCAAAAATATTCGTTTTTATTTCCAATGGAAGGTCACTTAACAGTTTTTTATTTCTTTTCTTATGTTTTATTACCGTAATTGATGAAACATTAGCCATAATTCTCTGCACACAGAGCAGAGAAAAAACGGAGGAGAGGAAAACAAATACGAAAACGTAGAAACAGAATAAAACGTTTTTCCTTTGTTGGACGCAGGTGTTAAAATCAATCGAATGAATAAAAATAGTGGAGAATAAAAACATATAAATTCTTAAGCCAATACAAAATGGAAAAAAGGAAATCCAATTTAAGAGAAAATTTAATAAGTTTTTCCCTTTTTTTCCGATACAAACTTTAATTTAAAACTACGATGAAGGAAAAACTCTATTATTTCGACATTATCTAAATAGACCAGCTGTTGCCATTTTGTGAAATATACACACATACGCACAAAAACAAAACTTTTACAAAAACAAAAGGAAAAAAGAAAGCAAAAGAAAAAAAGAAACAATGATGAAAGTAGAAGAAAAGTAAAGAATATTGTTATTACATGGTAAATGTGCCAAAACAGTCATACATCAATCAATCAATAAAACATAAAGCATTGAATAGTTGGCTGAATGAATCTATAAAAGTGTGTATTAACTTATACACAAACAAACGCACACAAACACATGCAACAGCACATGTATAAGCAACAAAAGTTGTTTCTTGATAGTCCAGTGAACAATATCGGAACGATTTAAGATAGATGATATGATTATTGGATTATTGGCAACAAATATTAATAGAAATATTATGTAAAGGGTGGGCCATTTAAAAGTTTAAATTTAAAAATGCAATCAAAGAAAAAATCGAAGTCGCCGTAGTTTAGTAGGTAGTGTGTTGGCTTATTAGACGTAAAGCCAGGGTTCGAGCCCCAGGCCAGACATCAAAACATAATACAAAAAATATTTCTTCGGCGGTTTCCTCTCAGCAGATTTCTGGCAAAAACTCTGAGAGTAAATAAAATTGCCATGAAAAGTTTCTCAAAAAATCTGTCGTTCGGAGTCGACTTTAAACTGTAGGTCCCGCCACTTATGTATAAAATTAACACACACAACATAAGTGGTGTGAGAAACTAGGTCAAAATCCTGACTGAAGGGTTGTAATGACCAATTATGTATGTATGTATGTAATCAAAGAAAAATGGTTTGAATCTTTAACAAATTTTTTTTTTTTTGTTATGAAGTACAATTGTTTCCCTTGAAATGGAATTTTATTTCATTCATATGGCTGTCACGGCTGACCTTACAGTAACTCATTCGATGCAGGTACTTGCGCTGACCAACTTCTCCCACCTTGGTTCGGAGGAACTTGGTCTGTACAGGGACTGCGTTCACCTGTGGCGTCACAACGGGCCTCCATGCGTGCTCATGTGAGCTTTTGGTATAAAGCTACCACGCTAACCTAACCTAACGTAACCTCATTCGATCGAACCAATTTTCGTGCGCATTTTCTAGTGTATGGGGTCGTATCTCGGCAATGGCATCAGCAATGTTGGTCTTCAAATACTCAATTGTCTCTGGTTTGTCGACAGCGACGCCCCACAGAAAATAGTCCAACTGTGTCAAATCGCAGTTTCTTGGCCGCCAATTGACATCATCATTTCGGCTAATTAATCAAACGTTTGACGCAAGAAATCGATTTTGGCATGGGATGTGTGACAAGTTGCACCATCCTGTTGAAATCAAACATGGTTCATATCAACACCATGAGGAGCGGGTATAAAAAATTTGTTATCATGGTGCGGTAGGTGTCTCCTAAACACAATGGTTGCGCCGTCCTCATTTTCAAAGAAATGTGGGCCAATGATGTCTCCGCTCCACAAGCCGTAACAAATAGTTATCCGTAATGGGTGCATTGGCTTCTGTAAGACCACTTGTGGCGCTTGTGAGCCACCAAGATGAAAATAAGCTTCATCCGAAAAGATGATTTTTTTTTTTGGTAAAATCGATATCATCGTGCAGTTTCTCGTTGCCCCAATAAATCCCAACGTTGGTCAAGCGTAAATCGATTCATTACGTTCAGGGGAGATAATATACCGAATTTTGTGACAGAATAGAATGACATAAGTATTGCCTGATTTGAAATAACCAATGGTTCCAATTTAAACCGATAGATGGCCCACCCTATACAAAGGGATTTAAATATAACCCTTGGTATAGTGTAACTCAAACAACAGTTTCCGCGCCTTAAGATTTCATGTTTTACAAATTCGAAACAGAAAGCCACAGACGAAAATGCATTGAAGCTGACAAAAACGTCTGAGCAGAAGACCTGTGTATGACATCAGTGTAACAACAACAACAACACTGGCAACCTTATATCTGAATGGAAAGTCTTGCTGTAGAAAAAATCATAAGTTTCTACTGCTAAACTGGTGATGATCACTACATTACATTCCCAAAGATCTGTTAAAAATTGAACTGAAGAGGAACCTAACAGATTTCCAAAAAAAAAATTGTTTAAACCTGGACGAATGATATAGAAATTCCTACATTCCTACATAGTCCAATGGTCCAACATCCCATATGATAATCCTATTCACGAGGGACATTTTTTTCTTCTTAATCGTCAATTGTTTTAATACTAAATGTTCACTGGGATATTTACAAAGAAATCTAAACGAAATGAAACAAAAATCTGCAGTAAAACAAAAAACAAACTTAAGACCGATGAGATGTACTATGTATATGTGTGTGTTTGTTCACACTTAATGTGTATGTGCGTGTTAGAGTAGTTGTAGCCATTGTTGTGAATCATTTGGCAACAAAAAGTTATTGAGCATAACAATTGACCATTTGGTCATCAATATGGAAATATTGAACCCATGATGATACTAAAATACAAACTTTTTCCATTCTATTGTTGTTGCTATTACTTTTGTTGCCTTCTTCTTTTCTCTTTCGTTTTTAAAACAATAAAGAAAATTTCTTTTTCTATGATTTTCCATTCTCTTGTTCGTTTTTGTTTTTTTCTATTTTAGTTGTCCGTAAGACAAACTACAAAACTTTTGTTTAAGATTAGTTTTACTTACCAATGGTCACACGTTCATACCAATGAAACACTCTTGAATAAAACGTATATACGTTTGTATATCTACGTAAATACCTTCATACATACATTGTCATACTCCTTATTGTACCATTAAGTCTAATCATTGAAGCGTATAATTTTTTTCTACACTTTGTTTTTTCTCTTTTGTTATGCATCCTTTTTTCTAAGATTGTTTTTTGTCTAACCAACCAATCGACCATTCCATTCCGGTACTCTGTTATCCCCTTGCAAAGATTTATTTAGTCGAGTCATTTATTGTTCCAATATAACCAGGCAAACTGGAGCTATTGCCATAAGACGTTAGTCAGTCAACATTAGAAAAAAAAATCACAATTGAAATGAAAATCAGAAACGAAAAAAGCAGAATTCAAAATGTGAAAATCGTTCATTGATATATTTTGTAAAGAAATTATTTTGTTTTCAATTTCTATTTCAAGTGCATTTTTAAACTCATATTTTGCCTTCAAGCGTTTTTTGGGATACAAACATAGAGATTTTATTTGAAGCAGTTTGTGCGATTCTGTGATTGTATACAAACGAAACCGCACTTACTCAATGAACTGGTAAATAAGAGCAGTACTTACGATTTATATTGAAATATATTGCAACAGTCACAATCTAGATGCATTTCCATTTTTTATTTTTCTTAACTGCAAGTAATCCTAGCATTAGTTTTTGTTATAGGAGTTAAGAGAAACCTGAATATTTTCTTACTCTAAACCGAAGAAGATTGCCACGAACAAAATTTGTAGGTGTAACTCCAATTGCAAAAGAAACGACAAAAGAATAGCGGCAATACTAACCATACTATACTAACAAAAACAAATACCAATCATAATCACAAAGAAAAGTTATCATTTCGTCGAGGAGCACTTTTGATTTACCGTGGGTGCAAACAAATCTTTTTCTTCAATTAGTAGACTCTTAGCGAGTTCGACTAAATACAAATTACATACATATACATAATTGGTCATTACAACCCTTCAGTCAGGATTACGACCTAGCTTCTCACACCACTTATGTTGTGTACGTTAATTTTTATACATGAGTGGCGGGACCTACAGTTTAAAGTCGACTCCGAACAACAGTTTTTTTTGAGAAGCTTTTCATGGCAATTTTATTTACTCTCAGAGTTTTTGCCAGAAATCTGCTGAGAGGAAGTCGCCGAAGAAATATTTTCATAATTTCGTTTTGATGTCTGACCTGGGATTCGAACTCGGGCCTTCAGTCCAATAAAGCAACACACAACCTACTATACAAATTATATAATCGAATAATTACTTACGTACATAATTGGTCATTGCAACACTTTAGTCAGGATTACAACCTAGCTTCATACACCACCCATGTTGTGGGTGTTAATTTTTATTCTTGAGTGGCAGGACCTACAGTTTAAAGTCTACTTTGAGTGATAGATATTTGAGAAATTTTTCATGGCAATTTTATTTACTCTCAGAGTTTTTGCCATAAGACTGCTGATATGAAATCGTCGAAGAAATAGTTTTTCATATTTCATTTTCTTTGAGATAGCTGAATCAGGGTCTAAACAAGGTGCTCGCATCTAATAAGTCAATACACTATCTACTAGACTACGGCGATTTCATATTTACTCACTTAATTGGTCATTACAACCATTTAGTGAGGATTACAACCTAGCTTCTCACACCACCCATGTTCGGTGTGTTAATTTTTATCAAAAAGTGTTTCATTACAGTTTAATTATTACTCCGGCAGACAGATTTTTGAGAAACTTTTCATGGCAATTCTTAAAATTTATTTTTATCATAATCTAGGTATAGGAAAAATGAAAATAGCAGCACGTATCCCTTCTGGTTATTTAGCTGAAAATATTTTTGTTAAAAAGAAAAACATTGATAACGGTTGGTCCTAACCAGAGATCAGCAACGAGTATTCAAAACGATGAGTAGATTCGAGTCATACTTATTATTTCTGATACTTATACGCATTCATACATATTTCAATATGATACACATACTACTCATACTCAAAGTTGGAAGTACTCGTCGTATTCATACTTAACAATACGCATGATGTTATTGACTTCGACTCGTCTCTACTTAACATTACACGAAGCACAAAATAAGTATGATTCACGTACGAACACTACTATACTCACAAGAAGATTGTGTGTATGCTTTGCTTGTTGTCTTTGTCTTTCCTTTCTTCTTTGTTTGGATATGCAACAATAACAAAGGCTGTAAATTTTGATGAATGATTCGAGCCACTCGAATCACTTATAAGTATTATAAGTATTTTTCTAAATTTATGAATCAGAATGAGTAGGCGTATGAATCAAACACTTTTCGAATGTTGTGAGTTTGATGTCAACGTTGTAATCATACTCATTGTAACCCATACTTATAAATCAATATTGAAGCGAGTACGAATGAATCAGAGTAGTTGAAGTTCAATTCTGTTGATTCACTCATACTCAAAATTGCATGATGCTTATGAGTAGCGGAAAAACGATTCATTGCTGATCTCTGGTCCTAACTGCCAGCACCACATGACTAATTTTATATATGGCAATTGAGCCTAACAAATTTCAATTAAAATAAATCAAACAAACATCATCGGCGTCGACAATTTGGTTATTCCATCGAATAAAAAGTCATTTTACTCATCCCTCAAAAAGATAAATACATTAGTCCAGGGCTTAATATCAGTATCGCCACGATGGCACCACGGTTCTCTAAGCACAGCTGGCAAGAATGCGCTTAACAACGCCGTCGCGCCCTATAATGCAGTCTCATGATACGCATACCTTGGATTTCATTAACGTACGTATGTAAGTACCAATTCGAACCCATGCTAAAGGGTCCGCCAAATAACTTTTTTTTGAAAATGCTTTAAAAAAAACTACTGAATATTTTCTCAAATTCCTTTTTTATTTGAAAGTACAATCCTTCCGGTTAATAATGGAAAATAATTTCATTCAAATGGCCTACACGATCGGTCCAATTTTTAAGCACATTATCGATTGTGTGCAGCTGTATTTCACCAATGGCTTCCCGAATTGGCTTGTCGGCGTAACACTTGTCTGACGGCACCCCACAAATAATAGTCCAACGGTGTCAAATCGCAGCTCCGAGGTGGCCAAACAACATCAGCTCTGCGGTTGATAATGCGATCTTCAAAAACAGGGCGCAAAACATCGAGTGTAGCTTCGGCTGTGTGGCACGTAGCGCTGTCCTGTTGAAACCAAATGTTGCAAATATCCTCCTCTTCAATTTTTGTGAACAAAAATTCGTTCAACATGGCCCGATAACGATCGCCATTGACTGTAACGGCCACTTGATGTTGATGGCGCTTCACGCACACTTTCTGCCACAGCAGCAATATTCTCGGGTGAACGCACTGTTTTTGGCTGGTTTTGGCAGTTTCTTTCACTTTTTCCACAAGATAACGAACATACGGAGCTGACGGTGCTTCTCTTCTTCCAAAATCCGTAGGCAATTTTCGCACACATTCTGCAACATTACCATGATTTTCAATGTCGCAATATTTCCCGGCGTTGTTCAAGCGTATACACAACCATATTTGTTGAGCGGAAGGATAAAACTAATTATCTGTCAAATCAGACATGAGCTAAGTGTTACCATTCACGAAATAAGCACTAGTTGAAAAACAAAACGTTAGATGGCGGACCCGATATTAGGGGGTCGGTCTAAGCTCCTTTGTGAAAATTAAGAAAGCCACCCCAAGCTTGCGTTTTTTCTTTTCGTGATTTGGATATAAACCACAGCCACCACATTGCTTCCACAAGGGGGCCTCACAGTAGCCGAGCAGAGACAAGTCTCTGGGGCTCCTGACACCGGTGGTACCAGAAATAAGCCTCCGGTCAGACTTCGAAATCCAGTTTGTTACTAGTTGAACCCCAAACGTTTCAGAACTGGTGACCCTTAGAACATGCAACCAACTACAGAGGACAACTATGCAACGATGACAACTGTAAAAACAAAGGGGCACAAGAAATGGCAAGAGGAGGAGAGCAGGAGCCCAGCGATGGAAGTGAAGGGGAACACATCCACTATCGTCTTGTTCTTCTCCAACTAAAAACTTCATTGGCAAAAGCGCTAAGGCTCTACTGAAATTTCATAACCCCTGAGTACAGGTAAAACCTATACTATCTAAATCCCTAATGTCATCATAGTCTGGGCATGTAGTCAGTACATGCTTCCAGTCATCAGTCCCCATCCCACACCGATAGTCAGCTGTATCGGTTATTTTTTTCTTTTTTTTTTTTTTTTTTGCGGGAAGGAGGGAAAATGCTTTATGCATTCATGAAGGTCGTCACCATACATGGTATGTCGGACTCTCCCACTGGGTATACCGACTAAAAACCCGCCTTGTCTCCTCACCGGGGTATCATTCCACCTCGGAACCACGGTTGCATTACTTCGAGGTGGACCCCTTTTGGCACCTGTGCCAGTTCCATCATTGTCAGCCTGCGTCCAGGCTCCGCTCTTCTGTTATTCTACTGCGTCTAGATCATATTTTTTCTTTCGCAGGACATAGTTCACAAATTGTTTAACTGCGTTCCAGTTTTCTCTGCTGCTTATCATTTTCAGCACGACGTTTGTGGCATTAATAATGCCTATTTCAGCCTCGAGACCCTGACGTCTTTCAGCCCAGCGTCTGCAGCCGAAGAAAGTGTGTTCGGCATGGTCTAAGATTTCCTCTTCCTCGTAGATGCAGAATGGCAAGCGACATTTCCCCATGCGATGCAGGTATTCTCTGAAGTATCCATGACCGGTTAGCATCTGGGTTATGTAGTAGTCTACATCGCCGTTTTTTCTGTTTTTCCACACTTGCAATTCTGGAATCAGTTTGTGTGTCCACCCATTCATTTTCCCAGCGATGTTGCCATTTTAAGACGACTTCGTGCTGTATCGTTTCTATGCTCTGCGACTGAGTCGTGCTCTGTCTAGCGTTGAAAATCATCAGGCGCTCAATTGATTGAATGTCTATGGGAACCATTCCAGCTATTATTAAGTCGGCTTGTGTTGATACCGTGCGATACGAGGATGTGACCCGTAAAGCCGCTGTTCTTTGCGCAGATAGCAGTTTTTTAGCTCTGGTTTGAGTATTCAGAGTAGAAGCCCAGATTTCAGAGCCATAAAGGAGTATACTATTTCCAGCCTCCATGAGTAACTTCCTCCTACTTGGGAGTGGTCCTCCAATATTTGCCATCAGTCTACTCAGCTGTGTTGTAATTCTAGCTGCTTTCGCTGTTGCATACTCTGTCTGCTCTGTGTAGGTCAGTTTCGAGTCCAGTCTAATCCCAAGGTATTTAATAGATCTCTTCGTAGGGATGACCAAGTCACCTATATTTATTTCAATCTCGGTCGGAATATGTCGTCTTGTTAGTAACAGCAGCTCCGTTTTATGCATGGCCAACTGCAGGCCGTGGGATTCCAGCCAGTTCTTAGTGCGCATCATGACTTGTCGTAGTCTGCGTTGAACTACTTCTGTAGTTCTACCTCTAATGACTGCCGCAATGTCGTCTGCGTATCCGACTAGGAAAGTATCCTCCGGCATTTCGATTCTCAGAATTTCGTCATAAGTTGCGTTCCAGAGGTCTGGTCCCAATATGAATCCCTGTGCCGCTCCGGAAGTGACCTGCATTCTTCTTGGCCCTTGGCTTGTATCATACGTCAGCTCTCTGTTCTTTAGGTAATCCCTAATAACTTTCATTAGGTACGCTGGAACATTAAAAATTGTCTCTAAAGCTTGTATCACGTCCGTCCACCTCAAACTGTTGAAGGCATTTTTTATATCTAAGGTCGCTAAGAGTGCGACCAGTCTCGAATAAAGATTCCCAGATTGGGCAGCTTCGACTGTGCTTACTACCTCCTTTAGAGCTCCTATTGTAGATCTTCCAGGTCGAAATCCGTATTGTCGTGTGGAAAGACCTCCCGAAGATTTAATGGCTTCATCAAGCCTAGGCTTTATGAGCCTATCAAACAACTTGCCTGCAGTATCCAGCAGACACAGGGGCCTATATGAAGATGGCGATTCTCGGTCTGAGCTGTATCGGTAAGACCCTAGCAGGCTGAAATGCATTAAGCAAAGACAACCATTTCGGAATTAGCCACAATTAAAGTTATTTTTGGCGAAAATAATTGGTCATTATTACCCTTAAGCCAGAATTACGAACTAGCTTCTCACACCACTTATGTTGTGTGTGTTAATTTTATACATAAGTGGCGAGACCTACAGTTTTAAAGTCGATTCCGAACAGCAGTTTTTTTTGAGAACTTTTTCTGGGCAATTGTATTTATTTTCAGAATTTTTGCCAGAAATCTTTGTTTTCATATTTCGTTTTTGTTGGGACAGTTTGACCTAGGGTTTGAACCGAGGTCTCACGTCTTATAAGCCAATACACTACCTACTAGACTACCGCGAGTACAGGCAAGGTCATAATGACTCTTTTTTAATTCTCCACATTTAGTATCTTAGGAATACATTCTACTTCCAAATATAAAAAATTGCTCGATGGCAATAGATTTTCTAACAATAGTCCAATGGATGTTACATACCTCTGTTCTATAAAACTATCGAATGTATGTAGTTGGTTAAAGTAGAATATGACCAGCCAAAGGAAGATTGTGTCGTGAACTAAAGAAGATTTTGCCACCATACTTCTATCATTTACAATTAATAATTTGTTTAACTTCTAGTCCGTATAGAAAAAAACTGATGAATTTTAAATTCAAAATAAATGAAACTTGCATTTGAAAAAGATACAGAAAATTAATAATGCACTCGGGTTGGTTGTTTGTAAATCACTCTGGTACTATACACACAAATCATATGGTGCTTGCATTCTAATGAATATTTCTAACTAGAAAATAGATCACCACACTACAGTACTTCACAAAAACAAAAACTCAATGCAAACAGAGAAAGAATATAAAAGCAACAATGTAAATAAAAATTTTAATTTAGCCTACATTTTACGGATTTGTAAGCTATTCAAGCCTCATTTAGTCGTTTAAGCCTAAAAATGAAACTAAAACCACAAGTACACATGTAAATATTATTTAATAATAGAATGGAAAGAAAAGAAAAAAAAAAAGAAGAAAATAATACCTTAAAAACAATTTTCATTTGAAATGAAAATTTTGAAATAAAATGGATGTGATTTAATTGCAATCATACCGACTTACGACCATATTTACTGACTTGCTGTTATTGTTTTAGCAAATGAGTTGTCTGTGTACGTTGCCACATACATACATACATATACTCGTATGTACTTGGAATTTCATAAAGTTTTTCTTAAGCCTGCAATATTATTGTATTTGAGAGAAAAAAACAACAGAAAAATATGAAGAATAAATGAATACTTTTTGTTTATAGATGAAATAGTCATTATTCATCCTTCGAAAAATGTTGAATAGTTTGACTGACAGACAGCAAACGTCCAAGCGTATGCTTATCATTATATGTGACTATGTATACATACACAAATCCTGAAATATATGTATCTCTGCAACTGTATTAGATGGATGGAATAAGTAGGGTAAATAAGGGCTTCCTATCTTTAATTTTAAATAAAACAAGGCGTGTGCAACATATTATCGACATTTTTCATTCGTTTGAAAAACGAATATGTATGTGGAATATACATACATACATGCATACATAATTGATCATTACAACACTTCAGTCAGGATTACGGCCAAGCTTCTCACAACACTTATGTTAAGTGTGTTAATTTTATACATGAGTGGCGGGACCTACAGTTTTAAAATCGATTCCGAACGACAGATTTTTGAAAAACTTTTTCATTTATTTACTCTCAGAGTTTTCGTCAGAAATCTGCTGAGACAAAGGCATCGAAAACATATTTTCTCATATTTCGTTTTGCTGGATATGTATGAGCTGGGACTTACTAGACTACTTACTAGACTACAGCGACAATATGCGTTGAATATAACCTCATTCAAATGTACACTGTGGCTTCTGTAGGTAGAGCTCATCCAAAATGCAAAATTTTCCATGATTTGGAGCATAAATCATTTTGAATTTCACGGCAGCGCGGCACCAGCTCACATCACTTCCACATGAGATTACCATGACCTCAAATCGCACGTACTGTATATCCAATGCGGCATGAGATATGTGGCACGTACAACCGTTCACATTTTGCTGAGGTCCAGATCAACTAATTTTGGTAAAAAAAAAAAAAATTGACAATGTTGATAAGGATAGCCTGGCCAACGTCATTCTCAAAGCAAGATGAACCAACGAAGCCACCAGCCCAAAATCCATACCAAATAATGAATTTTTCAGAATCCATTGGACATACTTCGACCTCACGTGCCTAGCAAACCAAAATCCATACTATGTAATGGCTTTTTCAACCTGCATTAGATATTCTTCAATCTCATGTGCTCTGAAATGGGCTTCCTCGCTAATTTCGATTAAAATCAACTGCTGCACAGCCCATTCAGCAAATAAACGTCATTGCTTATGGTCTTCCAATGCGATTTGACAAAACAAACAGGAAAAATGACAGCTAATTTAACAAATGGAGCTCCGAACAAATTGTCATTATCAATTGTCAAAGTTCGGAAGTCCCTGTTGGAAAAAATGACGAATAAAATCCTGCTATATTTCACCAACCCAGAATAATACATTTATTGTATTTCAAGTTGAATTTTTTAAACAATAAGTTGTAAACTTACATTGTTTTAAGTTTAGTGACCCACTGTGCGGATCGTTATTTATTTTTCGGGTATTCTGCAGTAGATACGAAATTTCTGCAAAGAAATAATTAAAAATTTATGAAACTTCTTAAATAAAATACAAACAAATTAACATAAAAATGGTAGAAAAATTATAGACGGCCAAGCTAAGCCGTAAGGTACTTCACATATGTGGAACTGCATTGGTTTCTTGTGAAAATACATAAACAATTGTGAAGTCGCCGTTGTCTAGTAGGTACAGTGTGGGCTTGTTAGACGTAAGGCCACGGTTCAAACCCCAAGTCAGACATCAAAACGATATATCGACGCCGCCATTCTATAACGTTCTAAGTGTACTTAGAACGTTTCTAATGTTCTTGCATTTTTAAATTCTACGTTCTCTAACTTAAATACTGTCAAAATTTAGTTAAAATGTGCCAATCCGTTCCGAAGTTATAGGGAAAAATCTACTTAGTCGTATGTCGCGTGAAAACTTTGAGAGCTCATAACTCAAAACACACTTTTTCTACTTAGAATGTTATAGAACGGAGGCGTCGATATGGAAAAATATTTCTTCGGCGATTTCCTCTCAGCAGATTTTTGGCAAAAACTCTGAGAGTAAATAAACCTTCCATGAAAAAATTTCACAAAAATCTTAGTCGTTTCACAAAAGTCTTTCGGAGTCGGCTTTAAACTGTAGGTTCAGCCACTCATGTATAAAATTAACACACACAATATGAGTGGTGTGAGCAGATAGGCTGTAATCCTGACTGAAGGATTGTAATGGCCAATTATATATGGATGTTTGTTTCTGAGGCGATTAGTTTTTAGGTTCGGTTTTTGTCTTTATAATTCCTACTTGTCTTGTAGGCATATGCCTACATTTATTTATTATTTCCTTTGTATGCATAAAATCTTTCTTATCTTGTCTTTCTATCCTTGTCTTTCTATGAAGTTTTATTTATCCATATCAGTAGGCTGTAGACCAAAAACTTAATTGACGTCTATCAATCTCGAATTTTAACTTTCAAGTTCTGCAAATTGATTAATGCTTAGCATACCATTACATACATAAAAGCTAGTATCATACTTCGATTATAATCAGATAATCAATTCAAGAATGCATTGAAGAATTTTTATTCCAAACATTTCAAAAGTGAAAATTCATCTCTCATGTAAAAACATTCATGCATTCATTCTGTTCGTCTATTCAGCCTAAAAAACATCATAACATGCCTAAAAAATTATAGGCAGTTATGAATCCCCCATAAAAATTATCGTAAATTATCATATCCGATGACTACTGCTGGATACGTACATACCTTTTTGAAAAGAATACATAGATGCATTATCGCCCCATATACTCGTAAACCACAATTGTTATTACTTTTGATAAAAAAAAAATTTTTTTTTGTTTCAAATTTGAATTAAAAATTTTTTTTAAATTTAATTTAAAAAGTTAAATTCCGGTTAACCAATACAATTAACATTTTCCATTGCACTATGCTAGTATTGAGTAGTATTAAGTACAATGTAACACTCACATACATACACATATGATGCAATATATGTATGTACGTATATAAAAGATAGCAAACATTATTGTGAGTGTATTTGTGTGTGACACATTAAATGATTGTTTATATTTGTCTTTGTCAATTTGTCACGTGTCATTGGTTTTTAGTAACTGTTTTGCGGTTGTTTACATTGAATTTAACGTGTCCAAATAAAACAGCACGCAATTATTTCTATGGACAATTGCAAAAAGTTTAGACAGCCACCAACCGAATAGTGGCGAAATACCATAAAACATATTTATTAAGTGGCAATAGAAAGTGGCAGAGAAATTAAAATTACCTTTTCAGCGAATGGTTGATAGATATCCAGGCTGGACTTAACAGTTGTCAGGGAGTTTATTTGCTATGGTTAAACTTATCTAAAGCATTTATTTTTCATAGAATTCTTGAAAACGGGATGACCTACAAGTTGCAAAAAAAGATCATTTAAATTAAAATTGTTGATAGTATAGGGTGATTTTTTAAGAGCTATAGAAAAAAATTTCAAAAAAAACACATAAAATTCAGAAAAATCTTTATTTGAATCGATAGTACGGTCCATATAATTTAATGTTTGAGGATTATTTCATGCAAATGTTACCGCGACTGCGCCTCAAATTGTCCATCTACTTAGTCCAATTTTGGCATACTCTTTCCAACATTTCGGCCGGTATCTCACGAATAAATGCTTCAATGTTGTCTTCCAATGCGTCATTTGAAGCGGGCTTGTCTGTATAGACATGAGCTTTAACATTGCCCCACAAAAAATATTCTAAAGGCATTAAATCACACGATCTAGGCGGCCAATTGACCGGTGCCGAACGTGAAATAAAATGTTCACCGAACTTGCCTCTCTATAAGTCCATTGTTACGCTTGCTGTGTGGCATGTGGCACCGTCTTGTTGAAACCACATGTCATGCAAGTCAAGCTCTTGCATTTTGGGCAAAAAAAAGTTAGATATCATCTCACGGTAGCGACGAATCGATAATTGATGGTCATCATTAACACTGGCCGATTCAACAAATGTAAATTTGATGCGAAATTTAGTCACAATAGCCCGAATAGCCGCTTCAGTGGGTCGATTAAACTGACCATAAAATGGAAGAAGCGCGCCATGAATTTTCTTAACAGAGCACCCATTTTGATAATAAAATTCAATGATTTGCAAGCGTTGTTCGTTTGTAAGACGATTCATGGTTAAATTATAGACCAAACTGAAGATGTTTGACAGTGAAACAAAACACGAAACGTGCGTGAGCTGTTTAAACCAGTGTTGCCAAAAAGATAATAGCTAAAAAATCACCCGATATTTAAGGATATCTGAGCTAGGACTTGAACAACTGGTTCGCGTCTAATTAGCCAAAACGCAACCAAGTAGACTACGGTGACTTCAAGCAAATGTTATTTGTTTGAATTAAACTGCTTGTTAGATAGTAGAAATTGGTACAAACTTTTTGAAAATATTAGCAAAGAATGTCACTTCACAATGACAACGCATTCAATAGTCTGCTCAAATATTCAAAAATAATCTTCTACCCGAACTCGAAAGAGCATCAGACACTATACGTATCATAATCTTTCGATCTCTCACGATTATAATGGTTCTCAACGTAAGCTAATTTTGGTATTCCAGTACCGGTGCTAAAGTTATGAACTTCTACAATTGGTCGTTCATGAACTAAACTTTTCTGTGTTTGAAGGCTACTAATGTAACGCCAGTCCCCACAAAGCGTAGGGCTAATAATTCTAAAAACTATCATCCAATAGCAATATGTTCCGCACTAAGCCTTTCAGGCTTAATTTATAATTTTAATTTTCTACAGTTTGTTTCCTCCTCGGTTAAGTTTCAGACATCCGTATTTCTGCATTGTATTGAACCAGAATAACCTGTATACAATTCTGAAGTATTTTTTGTGGCATAGAGAGTATCCATGTTTTAAATTAGTTGACTGAGACCTTTGCAACCACTTGTGGTAAGTAGCTTTTATGGTTTAAATTTTTCTTTGTGTTAAGGCTTTCATGATATCAATAAACAATATATAAAGGGGAATAAGTTATTCGCAGATTGTTCTATTGCACAACCTATAGTTTTCGCCTCATTGTTTTTTTTTTTTTTTTTGAGAATATAGAAACTACATGAGACAGAAATTCAATTCAATTTTTCTATTATTTTGAGACCAATTGTTCTTACCTGTTCATCTTCAACTGGCAGTCTCCATACATACATACATAATTGGTCATTACAACCATTCAGTCAGGATTACGGCCTAGCTTCTCACACCATTCATGTTGTGTTTTATACGTGAGTGGCGGGACCTACAGTTTAACGTGGACTCCGAACGACAGATTTTTGAGAAACTTTTTCATGGCAGGTTTATTATTTACTCTCAGAGTTTTTGCCAGAAATATGCTTAGAGGAAATCGGCGAAGAAATATTTTTTTTTATATTTCGTTTTGATGCCTGACCTGGGATACGAACCCGGGCTTTACGTTTAATAAGCCGACACACTACCTACTAGAACACGGCGACTTCCATTTATTCGCATGTACTTCAGTAAAATTCTTTGGAAATATTTTTAAATTCATTTAAAAGGCTGTCAGGGTAACGTTAATTGCAGCCAAATAATTGAATTATTTGTGTTTGTGTGGCTTATTAAATTATTTTTTTTAAATTTTTAACAACGTTTACCTTAAACTTTAAAAAGCATAAGAATGCCATCGTGTACGTAAATAAATTTGAATTTCAATCAAAAAAAAAAATTGAAATAAAATTGATGTTAACGAATAATTCTAATAAAATTATATTTTGCGTCTGGGATTTCGAAAGTAGAAAATATTTATTGTGTGTACACTGTACATACATATGTACATACATACATATAACCTAACAGCAGACCATTAGTAATTGAAGCAATGTTTACGGTTGCAACGGGACGGTTACTTTATGCCGATAAACAAAGAAATAAATATCACGTATACGCGCGGTATGTTAAGCACCTCTTAAATTTATTTGAATTTCTTGTGTTTTTATTGCTCATTGTCTAAATGAAATTTCTTTTGTTTTTTTTTTTTTTTTTTAATAATATTACACTTTTGTTATAATTAAAAATATCTACAAATGAAATCAAATTTATTTGTAAATTATTTCTTTTTTTTTTCATTTTTATATCGCAACCGAACGCATCCATACACAGCTTTAATTATCGTCTTCCATTCTTTGGAAAAGAGAAAAAATACAATAAGAAGAAGTAAAACAGCATATAGAGGATACCCTACACAGCGAAATGCATTATTGTTTTTAAGAATATAATTTTGTCGTATTAAAGGCAAGAGTGAAAAAAGTGGCAAACTTTAAAATTAAAGATTTGATTCAAAATTTAGAGAGGCATGGAAATGAACTTTTCTAAAGCATAAGAACTTTTAGTACAAATCTATGATTCCGGTACAGAAATTGCTACTTGTAGTCTCTTCTTTTACACGTAATAAAGATGAGCACAATACAAGTATTTTACTTCGACAGGGTAAAATTCTTTGAAACACAGATCTACAAAAGGCTGTTGAGGATTTCATGGTTAAATCGAGTTACAAAAGGTTTACAATGAGTTGACCGTGATAGAGAATTTCTTTCTGCACTGTGTATAGCAAAAAAATATTTCATTCAACTATTTCACAAGGAAAAAAATTGAAGACCAAAGAGGTACTGACATGGCTCCGTAATATCAGCAACTTGAAACGGAATCTTTTGATTCTTTACCATCTCCGCTATTATGTAGCAACTAAAGCAATTTACTTTACTAAACCTTACAAATGATGCGCAGTCGCCGTAGTCTAGTAGGTAATGTGTAGGCTTATTAGACGTGAGGCCACGGTTCAGGCCCCAGGTCAGACATTCCGAAAAAAAGAGTAAAAAAAGAAATTTTCTTTCAATGACTTCCTTTCAGCAATCTTCTGGTAAGAACTCTGAGAGTAAATAAAATTGCCATGAAAAGTTTCTCAAAAATCTATTGTTTGGAATCGATTTAAACTGTCCAGCCACTCATGTATAAAATTAACACACACAAGATAGGTGGTGTGAGAAACTAGATCGTAATCCTGATTGATGTCTTGTAATGACCAATTATGTATGTATGTATTGTTACTTAAATGTAAAATCAAGATGCTTAACATTAAAATTATAAACAAAAGCTACAAAAACAAAACAATGCAGTAAACAAACCGGTTTACAAATTATCGTACTGCTTAATATATGTATCAACAAACATCAGAACAAAAAAATGTTAAACAAGTAAACAAAAATACAACAACAAATACCAGCATAAAAAATATTCTAAACAAGTAAACAAAAATACAACAACAAGCGATACAATTATAAATGTAAACAACGATGTTCACATTTGTATAGATTTCGAGAAGGCGAAGTCATGAACATTCGCTTTCAAGAACATTCATCAGGCTGTTTACGTTGCCATATAAAAGACAAGGCAAAGCAGGCTAATGAGTTAGTGAGGTTCAGTCAATCGGTGCGTTTGAAGAAAGTAATCGTGGTGTGAAGATCTCCGTTATAAAGATCTGTCGAATAATTGTCCAGTAATTGTTATTGTTTATGCAAAGGGTATAAACAGAGGAATAACAAAGAATAGCAATTGTTGTTGTTTACATCAAGTTGTGAACAGTGACACACAGAATAGTGCGAATAATAAAGAATTTTAATTAAAACTAAACACCAATTTATATTTATTTTATTTGCAATCTACAAGCTCATATTTTAAACATTTTTATAAGGTAAAAATGTAACAGTATGTAAACCTTACTAACGAAATCATTGTTGTTTTCAAAATATTATGAATATATTCAGGGAAGTTATAGGCAATGTGGCACCCAGTCCAGTCTGAAAACAAAAGTATTTTCAGAACAAATTTTTTGTTTGGAATAGATAAACCGCCAATAAAATCTGACAATAGTTTTGCCCAAAAACTGGAAACTGGTTTATTACTGGCCCATTTAAAAGAAAAAACTACACTTTGTACTTGAATTTTAATGTCTACCTGATGGTTACTTGCTTCATTCTATTCAAAGTCAATCAGTATAATCAGAGAGAAATGCATACGCAATACTTACGCACACAAGTAGAAATACATATGTGTGCTTAATTGTAAAAATAAATTCATTTGCTGGATTCCTTCTACGACTAAATGGTAAAGACGGTCTCCTCTATTGTTTTGTCAAAAAAAAAAAAAGAAATTTCAACTTTGAACTCCTGTATTTTTAAGCACTCGCTCGCTTGAACAGACAGACAGAAAAACAAAATATAACACAATAAATTTCAACTGAATTACTAAAATAAAAAAGATTTCATAGTCTTTTTTTCACGAGATCTTTGTTCCCAAAAAAAAAAAACAAAAAAAAGGAAAGTCAAGAATTCTAATGAATGAAAAGAACGCATAAATAAAAGTAGATAACGTGTAAGATGAGAGGAGAAATTTTAAGTAAATTGCATTGCAATATACGATATGTAACATAAGAAGAGCATATTCTCCAAAGACTGTAGTGTAAATTCCTCAACACAGCATAAACAAAACAGCCATGACTAGCGAAATAAACATGGGTTGTTTTGAAAATTCTTTGGGCAATAAAGAGAAAAAGTAAATTTTTTTTAATAATAACGTGGGTCGCTAAATTTCACATCCTCAACTTCAGATGTACTTCCCCACAGATGTAAAATGCTTGTACCAATGGATTTCTAATCGTTTCTTAAAACTTTATCGAACTTCTTTACTCAGCAATATATATATGATCAGCTTCAGTCTCAACTTAATATATCGTGAAAGGGTTCATTTTGGGTATTCGAAAAGAGTTACACTAGTACCTCTTGCAATGCAAGAAGTGATTGGAGTTTGTCGCTTTAAGAGTCCCTCAATTATGCTCCCATCCTTAGAAAACTCGATAATATAAACAAAATCCGCAATAAATCAGACATGAATAGCTTCTTTAAAATATAAGACTTTTTGCCGCATGTTTTATGTCGACAAACGCCAGCGTCTTGCTCTAAGCAACTTTACAAGCAGTTCCATCTCCTTTTCTACTGCGCTGGGGTTCACGTCCTTTGCAATTGTGGATATATCTGGATGTGGTATTCTCGAAACATAGCCTATCAAACTCTTTTTTCTTTTACCACTGCTTTCTGTCAGAGACCTCTATTGGATAAAACTTGCCTTATCTTCTGACTAACGAAAAACGTATGAATTTATGTCGTTTGTCGTAGGCTTGATTCTTTGGTGAATCAATTGTGATTTCTATATGTTTTGGAGATTAATTGATATCCTCACTTCGCAGAAGTGTGATCGACATGGCCTAAAGGATTTCTTATTCCAAACTGTATCAATTGCCGCCTAGTTTTTCGTAGAAAACCGTTACCAAACAAACGATCACGAATTTCATTTGCATTTGGTGCTTGCAAAAACACAGGGGACTAGTAGTAGTGAAGTCGCCGTAGTCTAGTAAGTAGTGTGTGGCTTATTAGACGTGAGGCTACGGTTCAAAACCCAGGCTAGACATCTTCTCTTCGCAGATTCCTGGCCAAAATAAAATTGCCATGTTAAGTTTCTCAAAAATCTGTCATTTGGAGTCGACTTTAAACTGCAGATTCCGCCATTTTTGGATTAAATTAAAATACACAATAAGAGAAGCTAGATCATAATCCTGACTATTTATGTATGTAAAATCTCAGGTATTTCAATACAACTGGTTTCGCAGTTTCATTTTGGCATTGAGAACATTTTGGCAAGATATCAATGTGTAGAGAATATCTATGCCTAGATCTAGTTTGGTGAAAGGATGGTGGATTAAAAAAAAAGAATAAATATAGCAGATTTTTGAGAGCTCAAGTTGAGAGCTCTATATGCTTTATTCAATTGTTTTTGATGTGGGAATAATGTGGGATCGTGCTACATTGGATTGCGATCTATTAATACGACTTTCCCTATCTGGGGCTAATTTGAAGGTAGAGATTGTCATCCCATATACATTGATATTTTCGTAGTGATATTTTACCAGATGGTATAAGTAGGCAACAATAAGCTGTACAGAAGTATTAAAAGCACTAAACATTGCGCAGCATCAGAGAAAAGCTACTGAAAGGCAATAAAATTTAATCATTTTCAAAGTGGCTTATTATGGGCGATGAAAAACGATTTAGAAACGTGAAACTAAAACAAAAAAATCATAATCAAAGTCCAAGGAACCTTTTCACACAATTACTAAGAGAAATTATTGGTTATAAATATACACAACATGACAGCTCACAAGTCAACCGTTTGAATGAAGTTTGCTGAGAACAGTGACTACAATTGAACGACAAAATAGTTGTCTTATAAGCCACATACAATGTATATCGTCAATGGCATATCGAGAATTACCAGCACAGTTAAAAAAATTTAAAGCAATCGTCGAGTTGAGATGGAATTAGAGAGTTTAGAGTTTATGTTGGTGTCCTGAATGCATATTTTGAAGAGGATCAAAACCTTTTAATTTTCTAACCCTGAAGACGACAATGAAACGCTGTTTGAAATCCAATTACTCAGTATTCTTTAATACTTCATGGATACTCTTTAAATTACATACAATGCGGCTTAAGAAATCTGCTTTTCTATAAAAAAAAAAAAGACTACAACTTTCAAGACTACCCATATGAATACAACCAAACAAACAAGCCAAAGTTACAAAAGCCTTCTCCTGCATCTTGTTGTCATACGCAAATATGAAACAAAACAATTCGACGTGGTTTTTTGAAACATAAAGACGAGAAAAGAATTACGAAAAATAAAATTATAAACAAACATACATTATTCTGAACCAAAAGAAAAAAAAACGTATTTCTTTATTTATTTCATTCATTCCTTCATTCATTCACTCATTTCCGAACATTCTTCAAGATGCTGATGAAATTGAAAACGCACTGGAGTGAGAAGAAAAGCTACAACTTGTATAAAAACAAGATGAGATGTGCTGGAGGTGTTTGGGGTAGAGGTGTAAGCACAGTCGATTCTTTTAATTAAAAATACAACAACAAAAAGAAAAAGAAAGGAAACTTTGGGAATATTGTTAAGCGTCTAAATTTGTACAACAATACGTGTGTGTTAACAAGAAGTATTCGTTCGTGTCTTCAATACACTCCGAGATGCGTCAAAATTACAATTCAAAACAACATAAGTATGTCAGAAGTAAAACACGCATTCGGTTTAATTTTTTATTTTCTTATTCGTTATTTCATTAATACACTCTTCTCACCCTGCCATTATTTACTTCGTCCTTTTACTTTTTGAGTTCAAGATACGATATACATACATACATACGTATGTTTGTTTAGATTACATTCTCAAAGTAATAGAAACGAATGGAGAATAAAAACCTTGAGGCATTTTTTTGTTTTTGTTTTTTCTTTCTTTCTTTTAAAAGTATGTGAGCGTAAGCATTATGTACTTTAAGAATATGTATAATACAATAACAATACCGTTAAATCATCAAAATTGGCACATATACATGTATGTATGTATGTACATATACATTATTTCTTCATATACTAACAAAATAATAAAAGCAAAGAGAAAGATCTGTGAGGAGAGGGAGAGTATCAAGTATAAAATTCTTTTAACGGCATCATCAACAATTATCCTCTTCAGTTTATTTTGCTCATAAACAAAGTTATTTTTACTGTAAAGTGAGTACAAAAATATAACTTTATGCTCTCTCACACACACAGGCACATTAAGTTGTCTTCCTCAACATATACACATGCATGCATGTTTGTTTAAGAAAATAAAACAAATGTACGTTGAAGTGAATGAAGACCAAAACCAAGGAAATGAAGCAACAAATATAGCAGCCAGCCAGCCAGCCAGTTATTAAGTCTCACACATCAAAACATAATTAAAACAAAAGCAATCAAGGCGGAATTGAAATCTACGAAAGAAAATTTTCAAAGAAAAATTCTTACACTAACAAATACAGACGCGAAAATATGGCATTTTAATTATGATTGTAATGCGAATACATTAATAAATTAAATTTAAAGCGTAAAAGAATAATAAATGCACATAAGGATACCAATAATGTTAATGATGAAAATCGTGTTTCATTTTATTTTACAGCAGTAAAGTTGAAAACTGAAAAAAAAAATTTTTAAATTTTTTTAACATTTTTAATTTCGTTAAAAACCAAGATTTGTTGACGTCATCAATATATTCTTAGTAAGGACACATAGATACATAATTGGTCATTACAACCCGTTAGGATTCTGACCTAGCTTCTCACACCACTTATACTATGTGGCGGGACCTACAGTTTAAAGTCAACTCCGAACAACAGATTTTTGTGAAACTTTTCGGGGCAACTTTATTTAGTCTCAGTGTTTTTGCTGAGAGGAAGTCGTCGAAGGAATTTTTATTCGAATTGTCCGATTTGCGTGTTTGCACTCGCTTTAAGTCGGATTGCCTAATCATCAATAGCAGCAGAATGAGATGTCAATTGATCATGGCACAAATACAGGCTGTCTTCGGAGAATCAAGGTTAGGTTATCTTTTGTGGCAAACAATGTCCTCTGAAACCATCCACTACTCCTTCGAATTCAACTCACGTCTGTCAGAGGACCATTCTTCAAAGGAGATGAATTTAGGTAAATTGTTTTGGAGCTAGGTTTGGCTACTTTTAACTTAAAAAACTAGCCCAGTGTATTACTGGAAAGTTCAAGGTTGATTTTAGTACCTAAGACGGTGGTCTTTCAACAATTTCCAAAACGATTTTTTTGATAAACTTTGGCCGATGATGTGACTGCCTGTTAACAGATGTGCAAGTGATCTCATCGTAAGAGACACCCCACCAAACCATGACTGATAAACCTTTTCAACCTGAGGAAACAGTTCATAAGCATTCCTAGGTGATCGTACATACACTCTATAATTTTTCTTGTTAAATTTTTCACCGGTAAACAAAATTTTGCAACAAATCCCAAAACATTTTACCAATTCGACTCATTGAATTTTTCGAGATATTCCTCTCCCAGGCAACAATTGCTTGTTTACAAAGCAGATTTCGCTGCTGTGTATGGACGGTTATATGTACCAGTTAAGAAACTTTCAGGCGATTTCGAACGAAAAAAATTTGAAAATACCACTTTTTCTCACATCAGCAATTCGTAGCCTAAATTTCTGCTTCATTGTGACTGATTATTGCTTCCAGAAGGAATCTAAATTTAGATCTTCTGGATAGCAAAAAACGGATTAAGGGATGACGGCAGTGTTTAGTTGATTTAAATAAGAATTTCCGGTTAAGTAACCAACTGATCTTTGTAGAAAGTCGCAGCCTAACAGGATTGTCATCACATACAAACAAACCTCTCTGCGAAAATGTATTGAAAGAGTTGTTAACTTGAATATAGTGAAGAAGAACTTTGCCCATTGAGTAACACTCTTTCTCAAGAGGTGACGCTGCATGATAGTTTTTAGACATTGTAGAACCCAGATTTTGTATCAGTATCTGGAAAACTTTTTAATGGTAAAGAAAACTCAACCAACTAAAGAGCCGCCGAAAATTACTTGACCTCTGTTCACAACTTGATGTAAACAACAACAATTGCTTTTCTTTGTTATTCCTCTGTTTATACCCTTTGCATAAACAATAACAATTACTGGACAATTATTCGACAGATCTTTGTAACGGAGATCTTCAAACCACGATTACTCTCTTCAAACGCACCACGTCTTCACACAAGACTTACTGAACTTCACTAACTCACTCGTCTGCTCTGCATTGTCTTTTATATGGCAAGGTAAACAGCCTGATGAATGTTCTTGAATGCAAACGTTCATGAATTTCGCATTTTCAAAATCTCTATAAATGTAAACAACGTTGCTAACATTTATTATTGTAGTGTTGTTGGTGTATTTTTTGTTTAGTTGTTAACCATTCTTTTTATGCTGGTGTTTGTTGTTATATTAAGCAGTACGATAATTTGTAAACAGGTTTGTTTACTGCATTGTTTTATTTTTGTAGCTTTTGTTTTTAATTTTAATATTAAGCGATGTAAAAGCAAAATACAAGTATCTAGATTTTTCGTTTTCGTAACAACATTGAGTGTTTGAAATCTCTTCACTTAGAGAATCCCAATTTTAAAGAGTTACAAAAATACTTCTAAAAATATGTTTTTTATTCAAACATATTTCAGAGAGACAATAAATATTCGATTAATTTCTTGGTTTGTATGATAAACTATTTTCTTTGCCATGTTTGTAGATGCCACTGTTTTACAGTTCACTTGATAGCCAATATATCATTATAACGCGACTAACTTTAGTGAATTTTGTTTATACAACAACCCGATAATTTCTTACATATTTTGGCTTAAATTTTCGTTCATAAGCTATGAACATAGATAAAATAATTGTTCTTTCAGCGATTAAGGAAAAGAAAAGACACACTCATTGACAACTTAACACCTCCACCACAAGGCTAACATCAGTCGCTACAGAAACAAAAAACAAAAAAATGAGAACGAAAATGAAAATGAATTAAAATCCTAAAGCAAAATATTAAATGAAAGGAATTTAATGTAAAATAAAATAAAACATAAATCCCTCTACTGCCATGGCCTTCTCTTAGATTTTTTCCCAAAGAAGAAAACATTACAAGGCTAAAGTGAATAAAAAAAAAACAAATATTATAATCGGTTAAGTACACCTACCTTGTACGCTAACCTCGCTGTCTGCTGTATCAAAAACTAAATTTCAGATAAAGGACTTGTGAGTAATGGTATCAGAGGCTATCAGTTTTCAAATATCTGTTATAGGAAGTGTTATTTGTTTAGAGGAAAGGGGTTATTAAAAAAGACCAAGCATCATACATACATAGTTGGTCATTACAACCCTTCAGTCAGGATTACGACCTAGCTTCTCACACCACTTATGTTGTGTGCGTTAATTTTACACACGAGTGGCGGGACCTACAGTTTAAAGTCGACTCCGAACGATAGATTTTTGAGAAGCTTTTCATGACAATTTTATTACTCTCAGAGTTTTTGCCAGAAATTTGCTGAGAGGAAGTCGCCGAAGAAATATTTTTTCATATTTTCGGTTTGATGTCTGACCTGGGGTTTGAACTCAGGCCTTCAGAGTAATAAGCCAACACATTAACTACTAGACTACGGCGACTTAAGCAAGCAAAGAATTAATGACATTATAAAGAAATTTGAAGAGAATGGAAAACCGATGGAAAATTCATAACATTCGTATACATGCAAATTGAGTGTGACAACAATAGATTATCATTTAAATTTTTCAAACGAACATTTTCTTCAGAGGTGAAACTCATCTAAATGACAACATACGAGGCTGGGTGAACCCAAAAAATGGACTGATTGGTGCACATGGTAGTCTGAAGTTGTTACCGAGCCATATCTTTTCGAAAAAGGACCTTCGTTACATCGTTACAGTCAGTTCAGATTCAGTGTGGGTGTATGATAGCCGAATTTTTTGGATGCTACATTTGAAGATTGTTGCTTGCTTTAAGAAGTTTCCCGCATGTAGATGTTATTCTCTAACAAGTTGAGGTTACGGCAGGAGTCGCCGTAGTCTAATAGGTAGTGTGTTGGCTTATTAGACGTAAGAACCGTGGTTCAAACCCCAGGTCAGACATCAATACATAAAATTGCCATGAAGTTTCTCAAAAATCTGTCGTTCGGAGTCGACTTTAAACTGTATGTCCCGCCACTCATGTATAAAATTAACACATACAACATGAGTGGTGGGAGAAACTAGGTCCTGACTGAAGGGTTGTAAGGACCAATTATGTATGTATGTATGTATCTATGAAGATTATGAAATGGACGGTCTCACGAGCTACAGAAAATGGCCGACTTTATGGCATGAGTTTCCAGAAAAAGTAATTTTTCATTAAAAAGTAATTTCTCAACGTTTATTAAGCACCAAAATAATGCGACTTGACGCCGTTAGAATATTTTTTTAGGGCTTCATAAAAAAATGGTCGAAATAAATGACAGAATCAGAGTATTTGGCAGTTGTCAGTGCTGACAAGCATAACCAGTTTTAAGAAGTGGTAATGAGCCATGTTTCAAGAAATCGTCCAACACTTAAGACATTGCGTTCCGCCTTTGTGGTAAATTTCGGTACAATACACCCACTTTCAATAAGTCTCATAATTATTTGAATTTTGTATGATATTTTTTTTTTTTTTTTTTTTGGTGAAACCAGCACTCAGGGGATGGGTTATAGGAAGGTGGAAGAGAAGGAGTAGTGTTTGTGGACATCTCAAAATGCGAACGGCAAGGAAACGATTTGCTGCTAGGTGACTATAAAATGGCCAGAGCTATACCTTCACCATTAGACAGTCTACAGTAATCGTCCCCAAGAAGCCCGCACCCTTCAGTCCTAGCTTCTCACACTACTCATGTTGTGTGTGTTAATTTTTATACATGAGTAGCGGGACCTACAGTTTAAAGTCGACTCCGAACGACAAATTTTATTGAGAAGCTTTTCATGGCAATTTTATTTACTCTCAGAGTTTTTGCCAGAAATCTGCTGAGAGGAATTCGCCGAAGAAATATTTTCGTTTTGATGTCTGACCTGGAATTCGAACTCGGGCCTTCAGTCTAATAAGCCAACCACTACCTACTAGACCACGGTGACTTTAAGATATTGTGTAGGTTACCCTTTTATTGAATAAAAAGGAAATGGTATTGGAAATATCAGTCAAGAGGCCTAAATTAGCAAAATCAGCAATAAACTTTCGCAGATGTTTATAAACGTTTGTATTGTATTGTTTTCTTATTGGAAAAGATTTAAATCCCAAACAGTGTTTATACATGCAAGTAAAAAAGGACTTACAAACCAAATTGCTATACTAAGGGCCATTACTACAACTTGCCGTTAAACTTGGGTTTAGTTAAAGGTACCTTTAGCTAAAGGCAACTGTAAAGTTACCTTTAACTTATTTTCGTTATTACAACTTGCAGATAAAATAAAATTAACTTTTTCAAAAAATATGGCAGTGCCGGAGAAATGTCGATAACATTGCTCAATTAAACAAGTTTTTTTTAAACGCAGTGGCAACGACGGGCTTCTTTTTTTGTTGTTTATGCTCAATTTGTTTATTTTGGAAGTTGCCATATTGAAAATAATATACATATATAATGTGGCAAGTTCAAACATAAACTTAACTTTAAAAGTTACCAGTAGGATGATCCTCCCTTTAGCTTAACGCTCACTTCTACCATATTGTCCACTTGTAATAATGAAAAACAATTTATCTGCCCGTTAAAATCCTCCCTTTAGTTAACGGGGCAAGTTGTAATAATGGCCCTAAGTTGGTTTATAATGCCTGTAGTTTGAATATAGATTTTACTTACGTGAATACAATATGCAACATTGTTTACTTACATACTTAAAATTGTAGTTTTGTCGCTTAAGCTATTTATATAGTGATAGACAACAGAATTTTAATTTCAAATAGCAGACAGTGATGCTTAGCTTCAAAAACTTGACTACTTTAACTAGAGAAATTCAAAGAATTGATGAAGTAGATGTTGTGTAGTAGCCCTCAGTTTCTTAAAGGAGAGAAACGAATTAAAAAAAAAAAACTCTTTTATAGTGTAGGGTACCATATAGTCGATGTAATCATCCATTGTATCGCTTTTAATTCTTCGTTTGTTTATGGTTTTTTCTATCATCACTTTTGTTTCAGACTATTGATGATAATGACTGTAATGATGGTGGTGGCGCATTGTTTGTTGTTTTAAGCCAACTTATCTTTCATGTCAACATTTGGTTTTTTATTTTTGTTTTTTGTTCTTAATTCGCTACGTTATCGAAGTGAGATATGCGAATATTATGCAAAAATCCTTATCACTTTACGAAAATCCGTAATCTGATCAGAGAACAAGAAGACTTCCCACTACCCAAAATAGAAGTGGTATTAGAGTAGAAAAATTGTTGTTTTTAATGATGGTAACTTCGAAACGATTTAAGCTTAAATTTGTTATTGCAATAGGAAATTCACAACGAATTCAACAATGAATTCTTAGAAAAACAGGAAGAAAAGTTAAGAATATTTTTACATAAAATTTGTTTTAGACAAGAGGTATAGAAATATTGAAAGTAATGGCCGGATATTAAACTATCGCGAAAGAGCTTTTTTGATAATCAATATGAGTACCTCGTTGCTAAATTTTTTTAGATACGCACTATTACGGGCGTTTCATAACAAATTCAGCACGTAACTGTGAGGAAATTATTGATGATTTGCAATACTTTCTACGTGAGGTTTCTCTTCCCATTGAGATTTTCGTTCGTACTAATTGCAGTCTTTCCAGTGCTCATCTCATCTGCTGTTTGCATCTTGTTCTGCACAGCCATTCGTTGTCTGTGTATTGTGTAATTTGCGGACTCTACGAAGATGGTAGAAGCTCTCTATGTCTTCGACATGATGCTCTTTGATCTCACATTATTTATTCTTATGGTCTAGGTGTACTTAATATTTTAATCAAATCCAACATTAATTCTCCAGATCTTTTAGTTTTACTTCTCGTTCGTACTAATTGCTGTCCCCTCATGATATTAAGTTAACATTAAAACATTCCCGTTTCACTTTAGCTTAGATCTGACATGATTGCCTAATGAACCCATGACGAACAACTGAGAGTTCTGCAACCTTGTGGCATTATATTTGTGGTTGAATAGAAACAATAAAAAGAAATATTTTTAAAACAACTTGACACTGAAATTTAATCTGTTTAAAAATCTTATTCAAATTGCATTCTTTTTTACCTTTCATTTCGAGCATAAGAATTTAAAAGCAACAAAATTTTTTGTTCCCCAGTTTTACCATGGAGGGTAAGCTCTGTGTATAACAAAAACAACAACAAAATAGTTTAGCGAGTAGTCAAGCAATAATACAACATAAAAATGCTGTAGCAAAAATATGCATTCTTGCTGGCATTGGAGCGTGTAATGGTATTGGTTGAAAACTTAATTACATTTTTCGACATTTACGTAAGAGTAATGTGTTTCCTTGGTTTTGTTAGTTAGATTTACACTTAGCGAAATGCACACAACACATACACACACACTCACAAATACAAAATACACAGCCATGCAGACACAGATAGAAATATACTATACAATCGAGTAAAGTTAAATTTACCAACAAGCTGCAAAAGCAATTGGATGCATAGCGTTACGTATGTATGTATGTATGTTAGAAAAATCTACAATTTTACAGTCTACCTTCAGTGTATAGTATTTAATATACAACCGATACCAACACGAATACAAACACATTAAATAGCATAGCAATTTTACGTTTCCCAAACTACAACGTCCCGTACACCGTCTCTTCTTGCCACTGTGAAATGCCACCGACTATGGCTGGCACTGACTACGATTGCAAATACTTGTACATTTCATGCAATTGTATTGTGGATTCAAATGCAAAAGTTTCAATGCATTTCGGTGGTTGAGTGGTTGTACAATTATACAAAATTTAGCAATAGCTAGTAGCGTTTGTTATCCCTTTTTCTCGTATTTTTCTTTTTTTTATTCCTCTTCTTCTTCTTCCTACATTTTATTTTCATAAATCCATAGTATAGTTTAGTCCATACATATTCTATGTACCTATTGTTGTACAACGAATAGGACAGAGACATTGCTATTGAAATCAAATGCTGCTAGGCAAGATTTGTAGTAGAAGTAGAAGATTTAAAAACACGCTCGTAATATAATATCTCTGGTAGCTGGAAATATTGCAGAGCTTGTGTGAAAGATAGTATTTTAAGCTGTTATAAGGTATAAAAAAATATTTCTTCGGCGGCTTCCTCTCAGCAGATTTCTGGGAAAAACTCTGAGACTAAAAAAAAATTGCCATGAAAAGTTTCTCAAAAATGTATCCTTCGGAGTCGACTTTAAACTGTGGAATCGACTTTAAAACGGTAGGTCCCGCCAATCATGAATAAAATTAACACTTACAACATAAGTGATGTGAGAAGCTAGGTCGAAATCCAGACTGAAGGGTTGTAACGACCAATAAGGTATTATTGAAATTACATTGTCATGTGAAAAGTTATTCTTTCATATTATATACATATATATTTATATATACATATGACTGAAAATTCAGTTCAGAGATGATGTAAGTTATAAAGGGTGATTTTTTAGCTATTATCTTTTTGGCAACACTGGTTTAAACAGCTCACGCACGTTTCATGTTTTGTTTCACTGTCAAACATCTTCAGTTTGGTCTATAATTTAACCATGAATCGTCTTACAAAGGAACAACGCTTGCAAATCATTAAATTTTAATTATCAAAATGGGCTCTTGGAAAGTTGGCCGAAGATCCACCTCTTTATCGAAAAACGAAACTCATTTTCGGCTCGATGGATACGTAAATAAGCAGAATTGTCGATTTTGGAGTGAAGATCAGCCAGAAGCATTGCAAAAGCTACCAATACATCCAGAAAAAGTCATAGTTTGGTGCGGTTTATAGGCTGGTGGCATCATTGGACCGTACTTCTTCAAAGATGCTGCGAATCGTAATGCCTTTAGACAATTTTTTATGGGGCTATGTTAAAGCTCATGTCTATACAGACAAGCCCGCTTCAACTGACGCATTGGAAGACAACATTGAAGCATTTATTCGTGAGATACCGGCCGAAATGTTGGAAAGAGTATGCCAAAATAGGACTAAGCGGATGGACCATTTGAGGCGCAGTCGCGGTCAACATTTGCATGAAAAAATCCTCAAACATTAAATTATATGGACCGTACTATCGATTGAAATAAAGATTTCATGTATTTTTCTGAATTTTATGTGTTTTTTTTGAAAAATTTTCCTATAGCTCTTAAAAAATCACCCTATACAACTTCGTTGTCAACCATGCCCATCGCTCAGGTTGACCAATCAGTCAAAAAGTCATTAAAACAATGGAAAACCATTAAGCAAGACTAACGCATAAGCAGCGGAAAAGTTGTGAAGGAACTAGACACTCATTACGAAAGGCCAATTTACATGATAAGTGATTACGTACTTAAAGTCGAAGAGAAAATATTAAAGATTTCCATTCGTATTCTAAAAATGAACGTAAAAATATGACGACATATTTCCGGTAAATAGCAAAATAAGGTAAAATATATTATGGGTTTGAAGACGCCATATTCTAGTAGGTAGTGTGTTGGCTTATTAGATGTGAGGCCACGGTTCAAACCCCAGGTTAGACATCTCGATCAAAATGAAATATGAAAAAATATTCTTTCGGCGCCTTCTAAGTTTCCAGAAAAAATCTGTCGTTCGGAGTATATACATATGTAGGTCCCGCCACTTATGGATAAAATTAACACACAACCATAATTGGCCTGAGAAGCTAGGTCGTAGTCCTGTATGTGTGTGATAGCTTTGGAAGCCGGTATTTCTTTTAATGTCATACGCTTTCTTTACTCCACAAAAACTTTACATTTTGTAGGACTGACTGTCTATGTTACCCTTAAAGAATTCTCAAAGACTTGAATACTAAAGCAAGTAATGACGACCGGTGAAAAGTGGATCACATAAGACAATAGTATGCCAAAAAGATCACGAATGAAGCAATGAAAAGCTTCATAGACGGACGCAGATTGATACCAAAAGAGTGGTGGTAATTTATTTTTAGTTTCTACAACACGGTTAAACAATTAATTCTGATTGCAATTTTTAAAATTGTATGTGATTGAAGTCGTCGCAGTCTAATAGGTAGTGTGTTGTTGTATTAGAACTGGAGTCACGGTTCAAACCCCTGGTCAGACATCTGGATCAAAATGAAATTCGAAAAAATATTTCTTCGGCAACTTTCTCTCTCAGAAAATAAAAATTGACAAGTTCCTCAAAAATCGACTTTAAACTGTAGGTTTCGCCAAAAAAAATTCGATGTTTGAATGCCATATGCATGAACATTGAAAAATTTAATGAATTTTCTGCTAAAATGGATCATGTTAAACAATAATGTGCAGAAAGGATAATGGATCAAGCAATAATAATCTTCGCAGACGGTCACAGTTTGATAGCAAATCAGGCGGGATTGAAAGGGTAATTCATTTGTAGTTTCTACAACGCGGTTAAACAATTATTTCTGATTTCAAATTCTAAAAATTAAAGTAAAACGTCCAGATCTGCTCAAGATGAAGTCGCCGTAGTCTAGTAGGCAGTGTATTCGCTTATTAAAAGTGAGGCTCGGCAAAACGAAATATGAAAAAACTATTTCTTCCGCGAATAACTCTCAGCAGATTTCTCCCAAAAACTCTCACTAAAATTGGTTCCACCACTCATGGAACAAGAGTGCAAGAGTCTAGGTTGAAATCCTGAGCTTACCTGTGGTATCATAACTGGCCGCTATGTGCGCTCAAAGAGTTTTGGTAATCAAAGCTTCTACTTCCACCTAATCTAACCTAATCGTGAGTTGCAATGACCAATTATGTACATATGTATGTCTGATATGATCAACACCAAAGAAACTGAAAGAGCTTACCAGAGAAACTTTAAGACATCCTTTCATATGGCGTAGATCTTGCACCACGACTTTATCATATTTTTCGATTTATGCAAAATTCTTTTTACGATTCTTTTAATCCCGTAGAGGTCTCTAAGTACAATTGAATTAGTTTTTCGATCCAAACTGCCGCAAAATTCTATACAAATGAAATAATGGTTGTATCCCGACAACAGCATAATTTTATGATTTTTAAATTAAAATAACAACATACCATAAAGTTTACACTTTGTTTACACCTACTTCGTGTAATAAAAGAAACCACGCCACTGGCTTCTTACAACAATAAATGCTTCCTTTTTAAGTATTTTCATCCTTTCTAAATACATTTTTTGTTACTTTCCTTTCGTTTTCTAAGGAGTCATTCGTTTCAGGTTCTTTTTTTTTTTTTTTTGCCTCTTTTCATCTTATTTTTTTATCATTTGTAATGCATAATTTACTCTTAATAAACTCTTGCCGTTCTTTTGGGTTTAATTAAATTTTTATATTAAATTCTTACAAAAGGATGCAGTTTACAAATATTATTATTAAAAAAATCAAGTACATACTTTCTATATGAGAAGTGCATGTAATTCCAATAGACATACTACGTTCATCTATGCTATACTAAAATTACTTTTCAATTCAATTGCTTTTAATTCAATATTCTTTAATATGCCATTCATTATCGTCTAATATTTTCAGTCTCAATAGGTTAAATATCAAAAAAATTTTGCCTGCAGTATAAAAAAAAGATATGTACGTATTCGTCTAGACTCTGACTCTTCGTTAGGTCAGAACCTTGCTTCTATAAAATTCAGACCTTTATGCTGTTACTACTTCTGTTACTAAAGTTATGTCCCAATAGATATGAAGGAAATACAATATAAAGTAAATATAAACCATTTGAAATACTTATGGGCGAACATTTATTTATTCGTTGTTTTTTCTTTTTTTTTTGTATTTTTAGGATTGAGAGAGGAGAAAAGAAAATAAAAACAAATACATACTAAATAAATATCAAGTGAAAAAAAGGTACAAAAAAATACTAAAATGAATTAAATCAAAACAAAAGGTTCATTCAATAAATAATAAACTTAATATAAATAAAGCTGAACATCAAGAACGTAGGCTACACTGAAAGAAAAATTGTTGAAAATTTTATTCTCAAAAATTCCAAAAAAAATTGTCATGAAAAGAAAACAATTTTGATTTTATATCGTTGCGAACAAAAAAATAAATTCAAAAATGTTTCGACTCAATCATGGACTCAACAATACCTAGCTTTTTCTGCGTGTATGTCAGATTATCCGTAATTCTTTCACAGCCCGCATCCGTACAAAATTCTATTGACTCAAAATTCTATTTTCTCATAGAGAAAAACGTGTGTTCGCTGAATGGGCTCTAGAGTAGTTGGCAACTGACATGGCATGCATGTCTGTAAGACAAGATTCTACTGAATCGAGAACTAAAGTTAAATGAACATAGCCAAAGACGTGTTTCCGCTGAATGGGCTCTGGAGTAGTTGGCAACTGACCTTAATTTTCATCACAAAATCATTTTCAGCAATGAGACCAGTTTCTGAATGAATGGAAATGAAACAAACAAAATTGTCATGCTTGAGACGATACCAATCAACATGAAATCTAATATTTTCCAATGCATCCCGAAAAAGTGACTGTTTGGTGTGGATTTTGGCCTCTTTGGTGCTATTGGTTGATTATTACTAACGTCTTTTATCCTGAATTGCATGATCTGGACACCAATGACATGTGGTTTCAACACATGGACGACGCTATCTGCTACATAACTCTTGTCTCATTGGATATTCTGCACAAGTGATTTTAGGGCAGGGTCACCTAAACTGACAGCCTAGATCGCGCAATATAACTCCCTTAGACTTTTTCTTGTTGGGTTTTCTTAAATATCAGGTGTATGCGAATAAGTCACATATCATATCGGTTCTCAATTCAGACAGATTTATGAGCCACAGTCATGGAAAATTTACAATTTCGAATGCTCTTTACTCAGGAAAGCTGTGGCGGACATTTGAACGATTATAGATTTCAGCAATAATAAGTCTTTCCAACACAAAAAAAATTCGAATTTTGTATACATATGTACATATATGTATATGTAGATGGGAGAAATAAATAAAAAATAAAGAACAAATAAAAAATATGAACTTTAATTGTATGACTGTTAAACTTCAATCATGGTTGGCCAGATCCATACATTAGAAACAGACGTTTGGATCTAGAAAACTTTAGTTAGGGTTACAACCTAGCTTCTCACACCACCCATATTGTGTGTGTTGATTCTGTCCTTGACTGGTGGGACTTACAGTTTACGAACGACTGATTTTTGAGAAACTTGATGGCAATTTTTTTACTGTCAGAGTTTTTGGCAGAAAACTGCTGAGAGGAAGTCGTCGAAGAAATATTTTTTTCGTATTTCGTTATGATCGAGATATCCTACCTGGGCCTTAAACCATGACCGCGGATCTAAAACGTTAACACGCTACCTACTAGACTACGGCGACTTGGTACAAAAACTTCCGAAACCGTAATAAATTTTACAATAATTTGTCTGTTAACTCAAATTGCATTGAGTTTTCTTTGTGTGTAATTTGAAGAAAAACGAATTTGTCGTTTTACGTCCGGTTTTCCAAACAATAAACTTAAATTCAATTGTTTGTTGTTGTTTTTATTTTATTTTATTTTATTTCGATCCCTTTACAATTTGTCTGTCTTCTTCGCATGGCACAATTTCGGTTTTTTTTTTATTCTAGTAATGTATTTACGGACAAGTGTACGTAGATAGATGTATACACATTTGTAAGTTTGTAAATATTTTTGAGAAAATTGATTAAAAATTAAGTGGCAAAGTTAATTTAGTCAATATTTATATTTTACATTAAACAAAGAAAGAATCATAGCAATACAATACATACATATGTACATACTTACATACATATGTATGTGTATACGTGCAATGTGTAGAACATACATTAAATATAAGCCGTAAGAAAAAAACTGTCCTTTACAGACTTTAAAAGTATACAAGCGATGTGCTTCAATTGTAAGTTTTTGACGAATACCTTTGAAAATTTTCAAAAAATTTATTAATTTAATTATTTAATTTATTTATTTATTTATCAATTATTTAATTAGAATACAATTACAAATTCTTATGCTCGATGTAGTGTAATAGACCAGAATCTCTGAGGGGGATCTAGTCTACCACCCACTAGTCTTCTAGGATACACTTCTAAAAAATTTTAAGTAAACTTGTATTACGTAATTATTGTAAATTATCCTTTAATCGTCGTGGGACATAATTATTATCAATGGATTGCGTAAAATTAAATTTCAAATAATTGTAAACAAATACTACAAGTATTTCGTTCGTTTAACTTACAGTCCAGCAAGTGCTTAAGACATGTTTTCTTAACACTCAGTTGTACCTGCACCAATTAACTCAAAACATTGTAATCAAACTACTATTCATAACAATTTTATACATACATACATATGTAATTGGTCTTTACAACCATTCAGACAGGATTACAACCTAGCTTCACATACCACTTATGTTGTGTGTGTAAATTTTGTCCATGAGTGGCGGATCCTATAGTTTAAAGTAGACTCTGAATAACGGATTTTTGAAAAATTTTCATGGAACTTTTTAGAGTTTTGCCAGAAGACTGCTGAGAGGAAATCGATGAAGAAAAATTTTTTTAAAAATTTCATTTTGTTGGAGATGTCTGAACTGGGGTTTGAATTTTTTAGGCGGAAGTAATGGCCATCTACCGGGCTGCTCAATGGATCCTCATCAACGGTACTCCTTTCACCCGCATCTCAACTTTATTTGATAGTCAGGCCGCTATAAGATCGCTGTCGAGATCGCTAGGGAGTGTCGCCACTGTCTCGACCTTCTTTCTGAGCGCTTCAGTGTCTCACTTGTCTGGATCCCCAGGCACAGTAATATTTGGATAAACTGCAGATCCGACGCTATCGCCAGGACTGGTACAATCCCTCCGGAATCTTCTTCAATCGACTTGGGTATGCCACTTATCTCGGCCAACTTGGCCATTGTGCGGAAATTTTTTCGGGACGCCAATCTATCCGGGGTCAATGAGGAGTCCTGCTCCACCGCTAGACTACTTGGCCATCTATGAATAGAGGGGGCACCAACCAGTTACTCGGACTTGATCGTAACATCATCGCGATCACAGTGGCCATGCTTACAGGTCATTGTGTTATGGAAAGACACGCGGAAAGAATATAGCTCCCATCTAACGACTTCTGCCGTGGGTGTAGATCCGCTGAGAAAGAGGATACTGTTATCCACTTTCTTTGTCAATGCCCATCTCTTGCGAGGTGCGTTTGTTCGCTACTCATAAGTACTCATGAAATTTTGAGTATGAGTGAATCAACAGTATTGAAATTCAACTACTCTGATTCTGCTTCAAACTTTGAATATGAGTAGTATGAGTATGATTTTAAAATAAGTATGAATGCGTATAAGTATCAGAAATTATGAATATGACTCGAATCTACTCATCGTTTTGAATACTCATTGCTGATCTCTGGTGCAGATATAGGTTATTTGACTCTCCAATCCTTGTCAGCTAGATGTCAAGGATATAGCTTCGTTTATCAAACTTTCTGGCTGGTTTCTCAGCGTAGGGTAGTCGTGCTTTCAATGTGCAACACTTGCTCTGTTCTATCAAACTTGGTCCGTACAGGGACTGCGTTTATCTGTCGCGTCACAACGGGCCGCTATGCGTGCTCAAGTGAGGGTCTGATATCAAAGCTACCACTCGAACCTAACATAATGTCGTAATTCTTGACATATACATATACCGCGCAGGACCTTCATCCATCACCAATCTGGAATGAACACTACTTAATATAAACCTATAAATAAGGATTTGGTGACATAAACTTTTGTGCTTTTTTTGTAATTTTCAGATATATAAGAAAAAAAATTAAATCGAAACAATACTACTACACCACACCTACAGCTACTATCCTACAATATGTGTATAAAGTTTCCAGACCGAGGCAAGCCTACATGTTCTAATAAACTTATTGTTTGACTATTTGATAACAGCTGTGTATTGGCACCTGTTAATTGGAATTGAAAGGACTTAATCCTCTTTATTAACTAACTAAATACCCACACTTCTATTCTAAACAATACACTTAAACAATGCAAACAGCAAACAAATGTGTGCCAATATCAAAGGCGTTGCAGTAATACGCTTTCATTAGTATGCATCGCCCAATCGTTGTGTACATATTATATACGGCTTACTACTATAATTTTCTTATTGTTTCGACTTGCTAACGTAAATTTACATCTACGCAGATACATAAATATAAATCTATTGTTTATTTATTTATATCGTATCTATGGCCAACTGATATAAACATAATTTATGAATGCAGACTAATTTAAATAAAATTGCGAAAAATATACACAAACAAACACAGAGAGAGAGAAAAAAATGGAAACAAAAATAAAGACAAACAACACATACATACATACGTATACACACAGCACTTAGAGCCAGAGAAAGCCAGAATGTGGCAACGTAAAACTTATTCTCGGGTAAATTTATGCAATTGATGGCATTGTGTGCGATGCTGTTCATCTTTTTCTTCTTAAATTGTGTTAAAATATCCAACAACATGTACACGTACACTTGTGGCATAATATTGTGTTATATTTTCGCATTCAAATGGCAGGTAATAAATGGCTAATATCAATGGGAGTATAAGTATAAGTGCGAGTGTATCTCACGTTTGAATTTGTTTGTATATGAATATCGGTTTTATGCCATCGCACTTCATTATCATTCTTGTTCATATAAATTCATGCGAATATTTATTATGTATTATGGTTTTAAAATAAACTCATACTCATGCAAAAGCGTAGTTGAAAACAAAGGATGTGCATGTCTGTAGGATACTGTGGTAGTGTATAAATTACAAAAGACGAAATTCAGCATGTAACACTATACTTGGAATACCTTGGAGGCAATATATACCAATCGGATGTTGCCAATCTCTATAGAGTGGAATGGCAAAAAATATGCATCTTTTATGGCAAACAATTTTGAAATTCATTACAGAATGTCTTGTAGGAAGTATTACACATTACAAGGTAAGCAATGACTCCTTTTTCTTTTACATGACAACACCGTCTACCCTATAGTACTCGTATACAGATACTGTTGTTGATATCAAAGCATTTGTACTACTCGTACGCCTATCCCACAGATTGTTTTGTCCAAAATATGATTTATTATCTGTGCTTTTCTATACATACCTATAGACTAGACATTGAGCCTATTTGATGCTCATGACAAATATTTTTATTGAATGCAACACAATCATCTCTAAATCTAAAGCAATACCATAAAACTTTTTTACTTTTTATTATAAATAGCAATAAATAAATAGAAAAACAAGCATATTTTGGATATTAATTATTGTAATTTAATACAAAACCATATACATACATATGTACATACAATATTTTATCATTTCTAAATATATTTCTTTAATTTAATTCAAGTAAATTGGAAAATCTCGAATGGATATTTAAGCGCCACTGGATTTGCACTTGCATTAGTTATAAAAAATAGATACCGCAATTTAAAAATATACAAAAAAATGATATAGAAATACTTCTAGAATCATACAAAACATTATTTTTAAAAATCTGTAATCCCAAAAGATCAGTACAACAATTAAGTAAAAAATAAAGCCGAACATGGGGGAAATTTCTTATTCAAAGTTTAAATAAAGTTTTCAATCCATACATACATGATTACAACCCTTCAGCCAGGATTACGACCTAGTTTCTCACACCACTTATAATGTGTGTGTTAATTTTACAAATGAGAGGCGCCACCTACAGCTTAAAGTCGATTTTGAATGACAGATTTTTTAAAAACCTTTTCATGGCAATTTTTATTTACTTTCTCTCTCTCTCTTATTTACTCTCAGAGTTTTATGTCAGAAATCTGCTGAGAGAGGAATTCGCCGAAGAAATATTCTTTCATATTTCGTTTTGCTAGAGATGTCTGACCTGCGGTTTGAACTGTGACCTCACGACTAATAAGCCATCACACTACCTACTACTAATATGCCTCTGGAAAAACTGATTTGTCACTTGCTTTTACGCAAACTTTTAACTAAAAATTAAACACTGTTATCTTATATTTAAAGCGATCTTTGTTAGAAGAAATATGTGCCGTTTTTATCGATAACATTTTGCTATTTTTGGATTAAATCTATTTTTGTGTATTCTGACCGAAAATCTGGTCCAATTAGGTTTTGCACAACTGTAACCAATTTTAAATTTAAAAATCAACCAAGGGGGAAACTACAGGCTATATGGTAGATGCATGAAAATTTCATAATCAAGCTCTCTCTCTAACAGCTCATTAAAGATATATGTATGTATGTGGACTAGCATCGTCATGGTAGTAGACAACATCCTTTCCGTTGTTCTACTTTGATCGTTTCAATTGGATTGTTCTCTTGAATTGCGTTAACTACTAACAGAGATATTTCAATCAAACATATGACCAGTTTATACGAGTGTAGTCGCCATAGTATAGTAGATAGTATGTTGGATTATTAGACGTGATGCAGCGGTTCAAACCACAGGTCAGACCAGGTCAGACATCTAAAACAAAACGAAATATGAAAAAATATTTCCTTGGCGACTGTCTCTCTGCAGATTTCTGGTAAAAACTCTGAGAGTAAATAAAAAATTGCCATGAAAAAGTTTCTCAAAAATCTGTTGTTCGGAGTCGACTTTAAACTGTAGATTCAGCCACTCATGTACAAAAATTAACACACACAACATAAGTGATGTAAGAAGCTAGGTCGGAACTCTGACTGAAGGGTTGTAGTGAGCAAATATTTATGTATGTATATGAGTTTAAAATGAATAATTTCAATTCGACAAAAAACAGTACAATGATTTTTGTGGAATCAATTATGTTTATAACATCGTCTTATAAGCTTTTTCTTGTTTAGTACAGGATTTTTTTCTAACGCGTTATTGTCGTACATTTCTCGGTACGAGCTTTAAAAATTTCACTGTGCATGATGGTAAACAAATATCAAATTACAATAACAAAACAATAAAGGCAAGGAAAATAATATGAATAACAAATTAACAGTAAGATTCCAAAACTTGACAGAATGAAAATAAGTCAAGCAAAGAATGGGCGAAAGATAACATTACCAATGAATGGTAGTAACCATAGCTACCAGATAAATAAATCATCAAATCGTCAAATGTTAGAAAAAAAATCTTCAAAATCGTCAAAACGTCAAAGACGTTCACGGAAATCGTAAAAAAATCGTCAGAAAAAATAAATACATACGAGTACATAAATTAAAAGTTAAAATAAAATTGTAGTGAAACATATAAAGTTAAGTACATACTTTAATTCAAAAATAAATCTATTTAATCTTCATTGGAGCATCGTTGCTATGTAGGTTGTGTTTCACTGTTCCATCGTTATTACAACGTATTTTTCCCGAGCGAAAGAAGAGGAACTTATTCCCGAGAATCATGTATTCCTATGTAAAACTCGTCATTCTAGGCGAGCACATCCGTATGTGGTTGATTGGCCAATGGATCGCACACTGCATTACAGACAAAATTCGTTCTGTAGTCGGACTATTCGTTTGTGGAACTTCCTTCGTGCAAAGGTTGTAATTTTTAGGCTTTTGAGGGATGCAAAAGGCATAAAATATAGAAAAATCATAAAAGGTGTTCGCAAACAACTTAAAAAAGTACTTCATACCTCGTTATTACATACATAATTGGTCATTACAACCCTTCAGTCAGGATTACGACCTAGCTTCTCACACCACTTATGTTGTGTGCGTTAATTTTATACATGAGTGGCGCGACCTACGGTTTAATGTGGACTCTGAACGACAGATTTTTGAAAAGCTTTTCATGGCAATTTTATTTACTCTCAGAGCTTTTGCCAGAAATCTGCTGAGAGGAAGTCGCCGAAGAAATATTTTCATATTTTCGTTTTGATGTCTGACCTGGGATTGGAACTCGGGCCTTCAGTCTAATAAGCCAACACACTACCTACTAGACTACGGCGACTTCGATTTAACCTCGTTATTACTAACCTAAATTTGCAATAATAACAATTGCAAAGCAAATTCAAAACTAAAAGTGTCTTTTAATGCACCAAAGTAAAGAGTATGATGTAAATTTTCAATTTACAAAAATCGATAAATCGTCAAATCTGGCAGCTATGAGTAGTAACGTCTAAACACTGTTGTATTATACACTGTAAAGTTTGATTTTTGTAGTAACATAATCGTATGAAATGAAATTGATAACACGGTGTTATCAATCATAACCTCAAAATAATTCTAAAAACATTTTTTTAATCTTAAATATCAGACAATCTTTACTTGACACTTACAAATCAGAACGCTCACATAAATCTCATAAAAAAAGTTGATAAAATTTGATTTAAAATTCCATTTTTAACCATTTTCCTCTCAACTACCATACTGCGTTTACGTACATATGTAAGTATGTATCTGTGCGAACATATTAATGTAAAATTGTGCTGCTCTCTTAATGCGAAGTACGTAAGTAAGAAATCATGCATTAAATGATTTTTGTAATGCAATTTTCTACCTGAATAAATTTCTAACATAATTATTGCCAACATGAAAGTTTTGCAAATGAGAAAGATAAAAAAGTTTTTGTTTAAAAAATAACGGTAACAAACTTTTATTGAACATGATTAACTAATGCAGCAGTATTGAGTATCGAACTTATTTTGTATATGTAGACACGTATTAGGAACGTAAATATTTTTTAGATACATACATACACACACAGAGATAATAAGATAGTCATTTATGTGTATGTAATAAATATTTATTCGCTATTTTCTAAAATATAGTTTAATAAACAGTTATAATTACAGGCGAGGCAACATGAGTATATACATACATAGAAGCGGTATTTTAATGTTCATTTTCGAAGTTTAAGTAAAAGTAGAAAACTTTAATTTTTCAAAAGTACAGGTTAAACAAAAGTTGCAAGTATGTTAAGAAAATAAATTTACCTTTTTGCTTTTTCTTTCAATTAAGTTTCTCTAAGGTATGATATACCATATTTGCCTCAACGTTACATGTATGTAATAATTTCTGATTTTCTAATTTTCATACGACCTTGACCTCCTTCTGAAATGCAGAATATTTTAATTTTTAAACATTTTATATCAAATTTAAGAAGAAGACAAGTAATTACTTATTATTTGATTATTTTTAGTAAGTTTTCTCGCTCTCGCTGTAAAAATGTTTCGTGACATGTGACAATGATAAAAGTGTTTTCCCCTTCAGCATGACACGACGACTCCAACACCCTAAGCAGACTTGAAACAATCAAGAGTATTGATACCATATTCTGTCTTCTCAAGGTAGATCAGAACTTCTATTCCGGAAATAGAGATTTAAGAGAATATTGTAACGCATCTTGTTAACACCACGTTTCGGAGATTCGCGTTGGTTCGGAACTGAAAGTAATTATGAAGTGGTGGAGTTTTTTTCAGAGTCTGTGAGCAAAGTTTTGAAGTCGCCGTGGTCTAGTAGGTAGTGTGTTGGCTTATTAAACTGAAGGCCCGAGTTCGAATCCGAGGTCAGACATCAAAACGAAAATATGAAAATATTTCTTCGGCGACTTCCTCTCAGCAGATTTCTGGCAAAAACTCTGAGAGTAAATAAAATTACCATGAAAAGCTTCTCAAAATACTGTCGTTCGGAGTCGACTTTAAACTGTAGGTCCCGACACTCATGTATAAAATTAACACACGCAACATAAGTGGTGTGAAAAGCTAGGTCGTAATCCTGACTGAAGGGTTGTAATGACCAATTATGTATGTATGTATGTGAGCAAAGCTTTATAGCTTTCAAACTGAAGTGGTGGCCTTACAGTCTGTTGTAAGGATATTATTATACTTTCGCCAGGTGGCTGCCAGAGCAGTAGGTTCCAACGTAACGAACTCCTACATAACTTATAGCTTTTGCGAATCCGTGAGATATTGGACTGTTACGACGGTCATATAACATGGATACCAGAAATTAGTGGTATTTGTGACCTTGTACTGGCCAAACATGACACAACCATCGAACTCACCTGCTGTTGACTACATTGGGAACTTTTTTTAAAACCTACGAGCTTATAATTTACAATGCAGTTATACATAGATTCTCACATGGCCGTAAGTGCAGCTTCGGATATGAGAACAGTGCAGCCAATCATGCCAAAGCTGGGTAGAGTTTTGGCAGTTTCTGGAGTTTTTGCTGTAGACTACACTATGACAAACGACTTCTTTAGAGATGAAGCGTAAGACGATATCGCTCTTCTCCTGCCGAGTACATATCACTGGGAGAGAGGATTTTTTGGTGTATGCTAAGCATGCGATCCAAATGATCTGTCGGTAATGGACTTTAAAAGTCTAACACGTTTCATTAATAACTCTCATGTTGCAGGACTTAGGAGAAATGGATCGCTGTGATATTATAATGGGTCATATATTATGTAAGTGTGTCTTTTCTAACTTCTTGTATAGACAGCCACCTCTACCTCACACGGAATATTTTGTAAATTATGCCCATATTATGTCGTCATAATAGACACAGTGAGCAAACGTCAACAACTGTCAAAATTAGTCTGGAGAGCAATCAGACACAGCAGCTCAAGAACTGTAAATGTATACCCAACAATACCATTTGTAGACATATGCGAAGATTCTCATGTACAGAAACCATTGGTGATACACATACACATACATAATTAGTCATTACAACCTTTCAGTCAGTATTACGACCTAGCTTTTCAAGTAGCCGAAGAAATATTTTTTCATTAATTCGTTTTGTTCGAAATGTCTAACCAAGAGTTTAAACCGAGGCCTTACGTTTAATAAGCCAACACATAACCTACTAGACTTTGGCAACAATTACGGCGACCACCCATTGGTGATACTCCGGCAGAAATATTGGAAAACAATATTGGACCTTACTGATGAATCAGCTACAGCATAATACATATATGTATATACGAAATAGTCTAAGAATTAGATGGCAGTCATTCATTTATAGCTCCGAATAAATATTTCATAATCATTTGCAAGTTTTCTGTGTTATTTTCAAGTTTCAATACCCAAACGGTTGAAAACTGCCGACTAAAACAAAATTAGGCATGCAGAGGCCCTTTGCTCCACTGAAAGATAAGCAGAAGTATGAAAAACCTATACACCTTTGTGTGGGTAGCATTGTTGGCAACATTTTCTAATAAGACGAGTTAAACATGTTTTGGGAACAAAAAGAACTACTGTGTGGTTAACATCAGATCAAAAGGAAAACATTTTTGGAATGATTACACAGCCCTGCAAATTTGAATTTTTTTTATGCAAATAAGATGGCTCCAGGTGTTTCCGAAGGCATTTTGCGTGCTGATCACGAATCTGGGTTCAAAAACTTTTAATCGCATCAGGTTTTCGAGAAAAAGGATCCACCATTTTGAATTTTTTAAATCTGAATGAATATCTGTAATCAGCGACCCCAAAAACCCCTGAGTAACAATTTTCAAGTAAATCTGATTAATTTTTAAGGACCTCCGTAATGTGTTTCCTTTTCTTTTGCACCCCTTGACATAAACCCACCCCCTACTTTAAGGGTGCATGCAAACAATTTGGCTTTGGGCTCATTTTAAAGAGCAAAGATCAATTGTCAATTTCTGATAATAGCGATGGTTCTAGTGCGTCAGTGTTTAGCTCTACAATTCTTCAAAAATGGCCAAAAACGCTATTTTTAGGGGTTTCAGCCCCTTTTTTCTCGAAAACCTGACGTGATGGAAAGTTTTCGTGATCAGCGCGCTAAATGCCTTCGGAAACACCAGGAGCCATCTTATTTGCAAAACCCATGCAGGGCTGTGCTATCTTAAGGATCTTATTGACATCCTTCACTTTCAAATAATATAAGACTCAACTAATCTATAGACTCAACCACTGTACATGTACAAGTACATACTCCTCGCAAGTCTGCTACTTTGAATGACATTAAATCACATCAGTATCAAGATTCACAAAAATATTGAAAAAAAAACGCCAAAAAAGTCTGTCAGTATTCGCATTCGTTACTCGCAACTTTTCAAATAAATCAGCAGTTGCGATAACTTTTGTGATAAGAACATGATAGACGTCAGTTTATTAAACATTCATTTATCGTCGTCTGTCGCTGTAATTATGTTCGAGCAATAAAATTAGCAAATTTCTCACGCCAAACGATTTCTTTATTGTGTACTTGGATTTCCTTGCAACGGCAATACCAATAACATCATCACCGTTACCAGCAGTGGCAGTGGCTGCAGCAATAGAAAGACGAAGTACATATGTGTGTATGTATGTTGGAGAAGAAAAATAACATCGAACTGAAGCCAATGAATGCAAAAGTTTGCCTTGTAAATGAGAGCAAACTAATAAATTGAAAAATACTTTTGCGTATAGAAAATTACATGGCTGAGGACGTTGATGATGACGTTGAGGAGGACGGACGACACACAAAAAAAATTTAGTATTTATTTATGCATGAGAGAGAGAGAGAGTTTAGTAGTAATAGAAAATGAAATACAAAAATTTTTGTGTAAAGAAAATTGTAGTACATACTCGTACAAGTAAGTATGTATGTCACGAAGTTATAATAACATGAAAACTAACGAACTAATAACAGAAAAATATTTTAAAGCGAATCAAAAGAAATTTTGTAACGATGTTTTCTTTTTTTAATTTTTTTTTGTTGTTGTTGTTACTGTTACAATCATTGTAAATGTTCAACTAATTGCATTTTATTTTTGCTTTTCTATGGCACAAATACAGTAGTAAAATTAGTAAAAAAAAAAAAAAGAAAGGAAAAGTTTAAGCTAATTTCTGTTTCAAAATCAAAAAAACAAAACTTTTCCAAAAAGTTAATATTTTACAAAAAAGAAATGGGAAAAAAACTTTTTTGCTACAAAACTGCATCGCATTAAGTTGGGCAAAGTAAGAAAAAGTAATAATCAAAACAGAATGAAAAAAAAATTATTGAAATTCAAAAGGAGAAACACAAATATGTATAATGAACATGAAATTATTGCAATTAAAGAATGTTATTTTGTCAAAGAAATTATTGGAAATAAATCATGAATATTTTTCATTAAAAACAAATTTAATGGCTGTATTAAATTTTATTCTATGAATAAACTATGGTTCATTATGATTCCACAGTGATTCTCTTTGCCTATTACTTTAAATGCTGTACATGTACCCATAAGTTGAAGAACTGCTTCCTCTTCTTACTCGTCTCTGCAATTCCTGTAAAAGTCAATGGCCTTATAACCAGAATCATATACATAAGTACACAGAATCCTATGCCCCTAGTCCTTGCAAGTTTGTGCAAATTTTTAGTATGCGATTTAGTATGCATTCTATCTAACTATATATTGAAATTGCCGTAGTCTAGTAGGTAGTGTGTTGGCTTATTAGACGTGAGACTATGTTTCAAACCCCAGGTCTCTAACAAAACGAAATTTTAATATTACTTAGGCGACTTCCTCTCAACAGATTTTAGGCAAAAATTTTTAGAGTAAATAAAAATGGTCATGAAAAATTTTCTCAAAAATCTATCATTCGGAATCGGCTTTAAACTGTAGGTCCCACCACTCATGTATAAAAATTAACAAACACAACATAAGTAATGGGAGAAGCTAGGTCGTAATCCTGACTGAAGGTTTGTACTCCCCAATTATGTATGTATGTAATTATGTATGTGTGCATGTTCTATCAAACCCATGCTTTCTTGCCCGTATTAGAATCTACCCATACAGTGTTAATCTGAATTTATTACCACTTTGTCGCTGCTAACCTTAAGAGTTAGGTTAGAGGACGTGTACTTGTCAACTGTGACAAGTACAGTACCCGGAGGTCGAATTGACTCATTGTACAACGTCATAGCTTCTCACACCACTCATGTTGTGTGCGTTAATTTTATACGTGAGTGGCGAGACCTACAATTTAACGTCGACTCCGAACGACAGATTTTTGAGAAACTTTTTTCATGCTACCTTAAGGGTTCATATTGTAAATAATTCGTCAGAAAGTTCTATGTCCCAGCCTGTTTCTATGATTAAGGCCAGAGAAAATTTGTTAAACTTAACTGAAAGATATATAAATATTTTAGTTCATGGTTAAATAACAATTAAGCCATCTAACTATACGCGATCAAAGTGTATCCTGGACTAGAAAAAGGTTATTTACAATTTCTTCAGACATGGCACAGTAAGGGTACTTAGTCGGCAAGGAATTGAATAAGCAAATAATCTCGCTCATAGAGCTAGGCAATTACATAACATAAACATGGATAATTCAATGTAGCTTGAAAACCAAGCTACTGAAACGTCGCATCGACTAATGTTGAAAAATGACGTGCCAAAAAAAATTACAAAGGTACTGTGGGGCGACACTGTAGAGAGAAAAACCATGTGCAAGTAAAGGCGACTTGAGTACACCCATGAGTATCCTTACAGGACAATCCACCTCACACGTACACAGAGCCGCATAGGCGTGGTAAATAATAGTAAATGCTGGCATAGGCAGAGAATATCAAAACAATGAACTAGTTTTTTAGAAATTCCAATATTTTAAAGCGACTTAGCTCATCCCAGAGGAATAGGATGAAAAATGTTAAGGAAATGTGTTATACAAATATGATTGGTATCCCTTTACAGAGAACGTGAAGAAGCCGACAAAATGGTTTGCGTTATGCCACATCCTTGAACCAATAGTTTATCTTCTTCTCCTCAACCTAACCTAGCCACATCCAACCAAATCTGTGCGATTTACAGGAATACCACTTGTGTCCCGATATCCAAATGATGTGAAAGTTGTACCACTCCGCCATCTCCTTACGGAACTTACGTCGGCAGAAAATAGTACAAGAGGTCATTATGTATATGAGAAACCAGTATCCTGACAGGTACCTGGATATCAGAAATTATGCTGGTATTTATTTCAAAGATATTGTCCTCCCTAATAATCATCACAGCAGCATATACTACAGATACAAGGTGATTTAATGATCCAATGTCTTAATAGAGCGTACTATACCGCCTCTTATTTCTAAAAGACGCCTTCATCTCCAATTGTATTCAATCTCAAATCATACATAGTCGTCAGCAAATTCTTAATTCCGTCAGAATCTGAACTATACAGGATTCGTTGCACTGTCCTGTCGCCATAGCTGCCAGATAAGTGAAACATCAAATCGTCAAATATTTGAGAAAAACTAGTCAAAATCGTCAAAGTCGTTCATTGAAATCGTAAAAAAATCGTCAGAAATAATAAATAAATAAATTGAAAGGTTTTAACACAAAAACATAAAAAGTCAATATGAAGCAGCAATAATATTGCATCATCTATACCCATGTGTGGTGTAAATATTAGGGAGTCAGAAGATCTTGACGTTATAGGCATGAAAATTCAGTGTGCTGTTCACTAGAACTGACACATTTTTCGGTGCAAGAAATACTTCACTCATGTATGGGTTGGCCCTTAACGTCTATTTTGAGGCTTCTCGACCGTTTACAGGAGAGGCCGTAGTAGCTCGTTATTCACGATAGTGTGTCCAACTCCATTGATTCATTGGAGCATCGTTGCAATGTGGCTTGTGTTTCACTGTTCTATCACTACTACAATGGATATTGCACGAGGGAAATAAGCGGACTTGTTTATGAAAATCATGTATTCCTACGTAACACTCGTCTTTCTCGACCAGCACATTCGTATGTGGTCGATTGGCCAATGTATCGCACACTGCATTACGAACAAAGTTCGTTTGTTAGACGGACTATTCGTATATGGAACTCCCTTCCTGCAGAGATCTTTCCTGATACTTATGGTTTTAAAATATTCAAACACAGGTGTCCATAAACACTTCTCCCTCTTTCCTCCTTCCCATTACATATTTTTCTAGTTCCAAACACAATGCCATCCCCTGAGTGTTGGTCGTATGAAAAAAAAAAAATAATGGCACTTGCCTTTGTTCTTCCGATGATAATATTAGAAGCTATAATCGAATTTTTAAAATTGTCTGCAAAGGTATATGATAATTTATGCTCAACTACGATGTTATTTAGGAGTTGAAATTTTTTGACTTTTAAGGCATTAAAAAGGGATAAAATACAGAAAAATCATCACAGGTATTCCAAAATAACTTAAAAATATATTACTTTAGACCTTGTTATTACTCGCATAAATTTCCAACAGTAACAACTGCAAAGCAAGTATAAAGCTTAAGAAAGTAAAGAAAATTATGTAAATTTTTAATTGCTAAAAATCGTCAAAATAAGGGGCATTAATCGTCATGTCGTCAATATGATATTTTTGGAGCAAAAAATCGTCAAAATGACGATAAATCGTCAAATCTGGCAGCTATGCCTGTCGCCCAGTGAAACTAACTAGTATTAGCTGCTGGGCCAGTTTAATAAATATCTAGCAGAAATAGATGTAAAATTTTTTCTCGCCCCTAAATATATGCGATATGCATTGCAACTGTAATAATAAAGCATGTGCATCATTGTATTCAGTATATTAAGTTCGTACTTCAAACAGGCTCTCTATAGAATTAGAGTTGTGGTACTGTGTAGCTCACAATAATCTTCAACCAATTTTTTACAATCATTTAAGTGAGCTTTGTGACGTTATCATGTTGAACTATCTATGAGGATGACATTTTATTTGTGGCATGTGCAAAAGGACATCCAATAAAGTACAGAAAACTCTCTAGGAGTGTAGCTGGATCGTAAAATAAGGTTATTGTCAGAACGGCGATTATCAAACATGAAAAAGTCACTAGACTGCTTCGATATTATTGATAAATATTGATATTGGTGCGGCGTTTACTGTTAGTTTTAATAGATTTAAAGCCTTATGATTGAAAAACTCCAGACGAGCATTTTAATACAAGAAATTTAAAAAAAAATTAAAAATTAAAATTTAAAATTTCTTACGTAACGAAGGAAGCATGCCTTACATTTAGGACGTGACATGGTAAAAAGTTGTTTTGACTGGTTCGCTATAGGGTACTCATGGTTGCAGAGAAAACAGGAAATGTGACTTAACAGGAAACATAACACGACATGCAAATTTAACATCTACCTACACGCTTTAGTGTAAAAGCCATAAGACCCTGTGAGTAATGAGTCTTTGAAAAAGAGAGTAAAAAGCTCATCATCTACGAGGCGGATTGGAAGCAAGATCAACTCTCATAAGATATACTAGAAAATTCTAACTTCTGGTGATAGTGTCAACAAAATGTTAACATCTATAGAATTGTAGTAAATGTGCAAAAGTTGACTTTGTGACATCATTAAGAAAACTGACCGAAATATTTCTATTCCAAAGTAGCAAGCACAATACTATTCTTTCCAATGAAATGCTAACGCATTACTAAAATATATTCCAATGGAAAATATAATTCGTAGATTCATTAATTGATGGATATCTATCGCTAACACAAAATCCCTCAATTCGTTATTACTTGTATCAGCGGAATATCCCTCACTTTAACCAAAAACGACGAATGTCTTGATTTCTTAAATGTTGAGGACTTGAGTGTATCGGGTTTGAAGGTTCGATTAATGGATTTCATTGGAGTAATCTGATATTTAATTTAAATGTAGAAACATCAATTATAATAACATTTTCCTTAAATTTTACGTTATTTGACTTTCATTTGTCAATAATTTTAAATTAAGCATTTAGAACTGAATGCCAGACGAGCCATATGACAAGTTATCGAGCGTATAAATTTTTTTGTTTTTTGTCCAACAACTTCTTTTCCCATAAAGTTTTACTCTCATCAGATTCGTTTTTGTCTAGTTTGTATTTTGCAGTGATTTGCAGCTGTCAGTTAAAAAAGACCCCAACTTCAGTTGAAAAAAAAATCAAAAAAAATTATACAAAAATAAAGTAAAAACCAAAACCAAAAACAAGAAACAGAAGAAGAAAAAAACTAAATCACAATTTCAAAAATAGTTGCCAATATCAATTTGCATAAAAAACATAAAACTTTCACATGACAAAAGACACAAAACAGCAAAAGAGACACATCAAAAAACACCAAAAAAAAATATGCATTCGAAATACACAAAAAAGAAAAACTTAATAAATAAACCTACTTTTTTGAAACAATAAAAAATGAAAATCGACAGAAAAAAAAACGAAACGAGTCAAAATGTTATCCATCAAAATCAAGACTTCATATGTGCATTTAAATCTGCAAATACGTACTTGTGCATATAAACGAATACATTGATGAAACAGAGCGAGAACGAAAAAAATTAACTGAAAATATTATTTACAATTACAGTGTACGCCAAAAATTTTCATATACACTGTGAACAATGAAAATGTTTACAAGGAACTGGTTTTCCTCGTATTCGAATAAGAAAATTTTGAATGTATTTTCGTGACCGTGGGTCGGAATAAGTCTTACCATTATGGTGTTAGCTTTCTCCTCAGTTCGAATGCATACTCATCATTGATCCAATGGGAACCTATCTGCGAAAGAATTGTAGCTACAACTTCAGTAACAAAGTTCAGAATACTATTGTGATTTAATGATCCCACAGAAACTTCTTATTTTATTTTTATTTATTTTATTTATTTATTTAACCTTCCTATACCCGCGCCAAAAAGTGAAACACCAATACCCGCGCGTTGGTCTGTGAGACCGACAATGGAAAATCCTATATTCCTTGGTACTATTTCAAAAAATTTTTTTTGATGCAAAAACGAAGCTTATTACGAATAAAGAAGCTACCAGTGATATCAACTTACTGGCACTATTTTTTTACAAAAAAAATCGCAATAATAAAAAAATCGGACTAACAGACCAACTCGCGGGTATAGGAAGGTTAAGTCAAATGACTAATAACAAAAATAGCTACGAATAAAATTAAATACAATTACAAACAGTTTCTTCAAAAATACACGTAATTATTACAATAAAAATAGGAAAAGTTATGAATTAGGATAAACAATAATATTCCGTTTTATAACGCAAGAATTTAAAGAAAAATCAACAAAGTCTGACAAATAAGTAAATAATTAGTTCTGCAGAATGGAATATAAATAAGATTAAAACAGCGGAAGTTACGACAAGGAATATTGAATTTAATCGATCTTAACAGAAATTCACAGCAAATATTACCATTGATCAGGTTAATCATAAAAGATATATTTAACATTGTTCGACGACTCTTAAGGGTAGGTAGTTTTATTAATGCCAGTCTGCTAGTATATGGAGGCATATCCAAATAATTCCATCCAAGGCCACGCAAACAGAAGAGTAGAAATTGTGTCTGCACAGATTCAATGTGTTCGCTGTAAACATTATAGTGAGGATCCCATGCAATGGATCCATACTCCAAAATTGGTCTGACAAGCGATACATATAGCCGTTTTGTAATAAATGGATCAGAAAATTCTTTTGCCCAACGTTTTATGAAGCCAAGAGTGCTTCTTGCCTTTTTTACAGTCAAAGTGATATGATCATTAAAGTTTAATTTTGTGTCTAATAGGATCCCAAGATCAATAAAAGAGTCAACATTCTCCAATTGATGACCTCCAAGGAAATAATTAACCGCTATAAAATTATTTCTTGAGAACCGCATGCATTTGCATTTTTTAACATTCAGCTCCATCATGTTGTACTCGCACCACAAAAAGGAATTATTGTGATCATTTTGAAGATATATGTATATGCTCGATGAAATTATTAAAGGAGAGAAAAACTTTTCCATCGCCAGCATACATCAAGATATTGGCAAAATTATGTTGGGAAGATCGTTTATAAACAGCGAAAAAGAAGTGGACCAAGATGGCTGCCCTGAGGAACACCAGATTCCTCGTGGTTATAGAAGAAACTCTGATGAAATACTGTGTTCAGTAAAGTACAGATAACTGTGTCAACTTTTTCTCGGAAATAAATTAACATCCTCTCCACTACCATTTGGTATTTTCGAATTCGCCACCATATAAATACAAAGGGATATGTATAATGGCCTTGAAGTCGCCGTAGTCTAGTAGGTAGTGTGTTGGCTTAATAGACGTAAGGCCACGGTTCAAACCCCAGATCAAAACTAAATATCAAAAATAATTTCTTCGGCAACTTCCTCTCAGCAGATTTCTGGCAAAAACTCTATTAATAAATAAAATTGCCATGAAAAGTTTCTCAAAAATCTGTCATTCGGAGTCGATTTTAAACTGTGTTGTGTACGTATAAAATTAACGCACACAACAAAAGTGGTGTGAAAAGCTAGGTAATCCTGACTGAAGGGTTGTAATGACCAATTAAAAAAAAAAACATAATAATGGCTCTATGGCCATTGGAAACGTCAATATCATGCCCATATCGCTGTAAATAACCTCCAAAACAATTAAGATTCGTAGAGACAACTTCGATTGACAGATCTCTCTGTACCCACTGTCGACTCCAAAACACTATATTCCAATACATATGTATGTACTCACATGTGAGAGAGTATATTTTTTAGACTTTATACGCAGACATATTGATAACTGTCTGACTGGTAACATTTACATTTCAGATACAATTCTGCACGAGGCTTGTTTTTGCATGGCCCCTTTTTCATTTAATACATAAACACTACATCATAAAGCCATCGTTGCCATACACAAAAAAATATAAAAAATGGTAGGAAAAGAGTAGACATTTTTGAATAAAATTATGAATTCAAATGCAAAAAGAAAATCAACAACGAATTTAAGCAAAATCAACAAACTTGTCACATTCAGATACAGTGGAATGAAAAAACAATTCAAAAAACAATTTTTTTTATTAAAGAACAATTTTTATTAAAGCAAATTGTTGTTGTTTTTATATCTGTTCAATTTTTATGCACTTTAACATAAAAGAATATTTTTTTTTGTTATATTTCATATTCACTCGTTAAATGGAATCATAAAGTCAGCGAATAAATGAAAAAATAAATTCGATGCATTGAATATACATACATATATGAACGTAGTATTATGCCGACAGATTTGCTAAAGAAAATATATTTCCGAACTTTGAACGGAATTTTAGCAATTATGTAATAAAAATTGAAGTCGCCGTAGTCTAGTAGATAATGTGTTGGCTTATTAGACGTGAGGCCACGTTTCAAACCCCAGACATCTCCAACAAAATGAAATATGAAAAAATATTTTTTCAGCGGCTTTCTCTCATTAGATTTCTGACAAGAACTCTGAGAGTAAATAAAATTGTCATGAAAAAGTTTCTCAAAAATCTGTCGCTCAGAGTCGACTTTAAACTGTAGGTCCCGCCACTCATGCAATAAATTAACAGACACAACATAAGTAGTGTGAGAAGCTAGGTCGTAATCCTGACTAAAGGATTGTAATAACTAATTATGTATGTATGTATGTATCAGAGATCAGCAAAGAATCGTTTTTTCGCTACTCATAAGTACTCATGAAATTTTGAGTTTGAGTGCGTCAAGAGTATTGAAATTCAACTACTCTGATTCATTCGTACACGCTACAACATTGAAATATTCGAGTCACTCGAATCATTCATCAAAATTTTCAGTCTTAGTTGTTGTTGCATTTGCAAAAGAAGAAAAAAAAAAGACAAAGACAGCAAGCAAAGCAAACACACAACCTTCTAGCGAGTATTGTGGTGTTCGTACTCGAATCATACTTATTTTGTGCTTTGTGTATATGTTGAGTCATGGTGAGTCGAAATCAACAATATCATGCGTATTGTTAAGTATGAGTACGATGAGTATTTCAAACTTTGAATATGAGTAGTATGATGTTAAAATAAGTATGAATGCGTATAAGTATCAGAAATTATAAGCAGACGTCCGCACCAATGTCCCTCAGGGGAAGATTTTCTTCGGCTTTATGTGTTCATATGTTCTCTTTGTGCCGACGACTGATTATAAGTATGACTCGAATCTTTTCATCGTTTTGAATACTCATTGCTGATCTCTGGTATGTATACATATATTCAATAAAAATTATTCAATAATGCCTAATGTCCTCAAAATTTTCATATTCAAAGTTTGTGTTGTTTCTGACTATCGACTATGATAATTTGCTTGATTAGTTTTTAGCAAGCGATGCGTAAATTAAAATATGATGTACATTAGCACAATGGACATATTGACTACAGTGATGAGCAAAATCGAGTTAGAATATCTTGAATCCCCTCGTTCGGAGACATCTGGGCTGCAAGTTACCTCTAATTTGATTGTAGACACCCTTCAGTGGGCCATTGTATCATTCGAATCACCTGGTGGTGACAGCATTATAGCTGTAGACATACAGGAAACATCTGATATGGTGATTCCCTGGTTATAGAGAATCTACTATGGCTGTCACAAGTACTCTCACGTACTTGCTAAGTGAAGAGAGGCGAAGGTTGTGTTCCTCCCAAAAGCTGGTAGACCATCGATGACCACTGTGAATGATCTCAGACCTATTAGTTTAAGCTCATTCGTTCTTAAAAGACTGTTAAAGATTCTGAAGTTCGAGATAAGTTCCAACCTCTTTCCGCGTTTTCCAGTAGTGCTTACACGCCAACAATAGCGTCAGGTCCACTGACACTGTACTAAATGCATTATACTAGGAGTATTGAGAAAGCTCTGGCATACAATTTTACACAATGGTAGCCTTTATTAACGTGGATTGCGTCTTCAACAATGTTCACTAAGTGGCTGTCTTTCTGGCTATCAATAAGCGCAACATTAGTTCATCTTTCCCAAAGTTCCGCAATGAAATTTTACATCATATTGCAGGAAAGTAATTAAGTGCACACCAGAAGGTGGTGTTTTCTCGCCCTTGCTGTGGAATATCAATGTAAAAGAATTGTTGCAAGTGCTGCTGCGATATGGTTTTAAGATCTATGGTTATGCAGATAGTCTTTTCAATACGATATTAGATATTTATCCTCACGCTCCTTCTTTGAGGTACAATCAGGCTTTAAGGCCTACAACTGAATAGTGTTCGTCGTGTAGTTTGAGTGCCCATGCTCGTAGAGTGGAATTAATGGTTTTGGTAACGCGATATAAGATACCTATATTTAAACTACCAATCAGTAATGGGTTCCAAGTGTCCTCATCCAAGAGAGTTCAATTCAGAGAGTTCATTCGTCTAACTTTTCATTCATCTCCAGCTTTCTATTGTTGTCTTCATCCAAAAATTTTCGTAAACGCTCACTGGTGTTTTCTGCTTTTTGTCTTTTTGGAGTGTTAACTAAAAATGGTGACATTGAACGTTTTGACGATGTTGACGGCATTTCTTTGTCGCTTACGTTATCAACATCTTCGCTTAAGCCAATCGCAACACCTGCCACACCTTCCACTGACTGTGCTATGCCACATATACGCATCACTTCCTCTTCAGTTTGAGTTAATTGACATTTTGAAAAAGGACCACCACCTGTTGCCCTTGATTCAGCTTTGTTTTGCGAAAGTTTTCGTTTAATATCGCTTTTCCACTCAATCCAAGCCTTAATTAATAAAAAAATAGTTTAAACACTGCAATTAAATAATACAAACAAATTGTAACACACACTTTGATTACCTTTTTCCATCCATTCACATCCTTTTGTGGTGGACCTGCGCTATTCAGCGATTCTACCAGTTGCTGCCAAAGGGAATCCACTGTAGGCTTATCGCGCTTTGTAAAACCCTTTGCAATGTCTGGATATTTTTGCATAAATTCTAAAAATAAAGAGTTCTGAACTCTATTTTTATGTTTTCCCCTATATGCATAAAATTAAAATCAATATTAACAAAAATTTTGATTTAAAAAAAATAATAATTTACTTACATTTTGCAAAAATATCTTACTTTAAGAGAAAAAACTTCGCGCGTAAACAAAATCCGTCAGCTGATTGCTGATCGGTTTGTTTCCAATAACAAAACCGATAACATTGGTTTCTCTGACACCTAAAACCGACAATAACTCTAGTTCGAACATAAAACCGATAACATTGGATTTCATGACACCAAAGCAAAATTTTTGTCGTTTTTAAAACCAATACCGACAACATTGGATTCTATGACAGCCCTGAATATCTAGGGGTCATTCTTGATTTCAAGCTGTCATGGAGAGGGGGATAAAAACACGATAATAGCGCTTTACACCTGCAAAAGGATCGTAACTAAGGTCTGTATTCTTTAACCAATTGTAACATACTGGCTCTGCCGAACCTTGTTGGAACCAACCTTACTTTATGGTGTAGTTGTCTGATGGACGGTGTGCAAACACTAATACCAATGCCGATTGATAGACGAAGTAAATTGGCAGACCCTACTAGCATATTATTTGTCATTTACGATGTTCATAATATAAGCAGTCTAATTTAAGCCCACGTTTAAAAAAAAATCTTCTTTTCTTTCTTTATGTTCATGTGGATATCTGCACTATATGTGGTCCAACAGAGAGCTCCAATTTTAACACACTTTTTCCAGCATTTCACCAATGGCAGCTGTAAGGTTGTCGTTCAGAGTTGGATTTGTCGTTGACTGATCTCAAATAATCTGCTTCAAAACTACAGAATGATTGTCTACTAAAATCGCCTCTCATAGGCTCAAGTCTAATACAAACGTGTTGGTCCAAAAGTCAGTGATTATAGCACGATGGTATCGCCGACCACCGGTTTTTCTCACACCAAATTCACCAATTCTGTTTACTGAGTTAAAAATAAGCTTTATCGCTAAGATTTTTCTTGTTTTTTTTTCTACAAAATTCAATTAAAGCGTTGCTGCTTTATTAATCTATTTATTGTGAAATCGTACACAAACTTAGCATTTCTGGTAATGTTGCATGTCACGAATTTTTTCATACCGGGACTAAAGGACTAAACTGAATGAGAACATTTAAATGATTAAAAATAGAATACGAAGATGGCGATTTCTTGCACATAAATTGAAAGTTAAAAGTCGTCATACAATGTAGGCGTTAAATGGATTATATCTGGTGGGTCATCTATCGGTATTTCAGCATGTTATCTCCACTGAAAGTAATGAATCAATATACACTTGAGCAACATGGGGATTTCTTGGAAATTTATGTCCAAAACAAAGACAATTGGTAGGAAAGTGGTCGCAGAGAAGGACCAACTGGTATACGCAAGTTTGTTGCTAAAGTTCGTGAAACTAGTTTCATTATTGATGCGCCAAGACGTGAGCGTGCATCAAAGATATGGCTAAGAGTGTGCGAAATTGCCATATTTGGGGCTCAGAAAATCCGCACGTAGTCCTACAGAACCCAATGCATCGATTACGAGTGACTTTTTGGTGCAATTTGTGAAGCGGAGGCATCATTGCCCCATATTTCCTTGAACATGAGAACGGCGCAACCATTACGGTCAATGGAGGCACCTAACCCATTTTGTGTTTGTGTACCCGCTCTTCATGGTATTGATGTGAACGATGTTTGGTTTCAACAGGATGCTGCAACTTGCTACACATCTCGTGCCACAATCGATTTATTGTGTCAAGCGTTTGAAGGCCGTTTAATTAGCTGAAATGGTGATGTCAATTGGCCGCCAAGAGGCTGCCGTTTAACTACTTCCTGTGGGTCGCCGTTAAAGAAAAGTCTTATGCCGACAAACCAGAGGCAATTGAAATTTTAAGGCTAACATTCGTAATGCCATTGCCGAGACTTGACCCCATACAATCGAAAAAGTGCATGAAAATTGGTCCGATTTGAATGAGGTACTGTGAGAACAGCCGCGGCAGCCGTATGAGTGAAGTGATATTTCTTTTCTAAGCGGAACAATTTTACTTCATAACAAAAAAATATATTTGTCAAAATTTCAAACCGTTTTTGTTTTACTGCATTTTTAAATTTAAACTTTTATATGGCCTACCCTTTATTTTATATTGGCAGCGTTTTTCTCTCTCATGAATTTTATTCGTTTTGTTAAAAAGAAAAAAGACTCTATGATTTCCATGTTTTTAAGCAAGTATTGTTCTGTAGTCGCCGTAGTCTAGTAGGTAGTGTGTTGGCTTATTAGACGTAAAGCCCGGGTTCGTATCCCAGGTCAAGCATCAAAACGAAATATGAAAATAAATATTTCTTCGGCGACTGCCGCACCAGATTTTTGGCAAAAACTCTGAGAGTAAATAAAATTGCCATGAAGAGCTTCTCAAAAAATCTGTCGTTCGGAGTCGACTTTAAATTGTAGGTCCCGCCACTCATGTATAAAAATTAACGCACACAATATAACTGGTGTGAGAAGCTAGGTTGAAATCCTGACTGAAGCGTTGTAATGACCAATTATGTATGTATGTATGTATTGTTCCCTTTGCACCAACGTGATCACCGAAATCTTAATGTTTGAATGTTTGTACGACTGACGAATTAATTGTGGGCCATATTTGCTCTGACAACATTTATAAACGGATTAATCTATTCGTATTCTTTTTTATCGTTCGTGTTGGAGCATTGCAATGAATTACAATATTTATTAATAATTTTATTATTCTTGATTGTTGATTTCATCAATAAATATTGTGTAGAGTGATAATATTTAAGGATAACCATCTTGATAAATCAACAAAAAGCCCATAAAACACAAAATTGTAATCCAATTTGAATTCTAAAATTCCTTTTTAAAATAGTAACGAATTTATAATTTTAGATTTTAAAAACATTAAAAATGTACAAGTTTTTATATGAAACAAATAGAAAAAAATGTTTTTGAATTATATTTTCTGTTTTTGTTTTTATTTTGTAACTATACGAGTATAAATATTTTTAACATAAATCACAAGTTGAATTGTTAAAGTTTTATGATAAATTTGATATTCCAACAATTTCATTTCATAAAATATCACTAACAATGGAAAACAAGACGAAAAGTCGTAGCCAGTCAATATGGAATCTTGTGATGCCCTACAACCGCAGGGCTCGTAGGTAGTGTGTTGGTTTATTAGACGTAAGGTTCAAATCTCAGGTCTAGAACAAAACGAAATAGAAAAATATTTCTTCGACGACTGCCTCTCACCAGATTTCCGGCAAAAACTCTGAGAGTAAATAAAATTGCAATGAAAAGTTTCTAAAAAAATCTGTCGTTCAAAATCGACTTTAAACTATAGGTCCCGTCACTCATGTATAAGACTAACACACACAACATAAATGGTGTGAGAAGCTAGGTCGTAAACCAGACTAAAGGGTTGTAGTGACTAATTATGTATGTATGTATGTAGAATAAGGTGAATCCTTTCTGTCGCTGCCTTAATATAGTGCCTACCTTTCAAATGTGTTAAGTGAAGCGGTGAAGAAGTTACGCTGCCTGAATTTCCTATAATGATTTAAAAGTCCAAAACCATGACAGAAAACTTTTCGATTTTACCGAATTTCAAACTTCAGTTGCTCAGGTTAGTAGGTTTGTCTCATGTAGTGCGGCCTAGATTGTTAGTTTTGTCCTTTATTGTTAAATCCCACTCCTTGAATGTTATCCAGCGAATTGAATGGTTTCGGTGGTCACACAAAATTTGGATGCTGTGCGAGTCTAGGCCATATTCCTGACTAAGCCGGTTGAAACGTATGCATGTAGGTCACGTTAGTCGAATTCATTGATCAGCATGATGAGCTTCTTTATTAAGGGCTGTAAAACTAAATATTCTAATGAGGTGTTACGAACACCAGCATAACTACACACTACACTCCTTGCCATCTTTGGTGTTGTAGGTTATAAAAATACAAAAACAAAAAAAGAAGAACAAAGCACAAACTCAAACTTAATGTACAAAATAAAAATAAAAATTGAATAAATGAATACTATACTCTATATGAACACTACAATACATACATATATATTTAAATATAATAAAAAACCAAACAATTTCATTTATTGTACAATTTTTATTTATTTTTTCTTTTTTTTATTTCATATTGTTTCAGCATACTCGTACAAAATAAATGGCGTCCTCAAAAATTTAAAAAAAAAAATAAAAAAAAAATATTAAAAGTTAAACGGAATTTTGTTTTTTTATTTATAAGGAAACCAGAAATAAATTTACTAAAATTTATACGAAGCATAAAATTTTTTTCATTTCCAAAGAATGCATGTAAAGAGCACATACAAAAGAACAAAATATTTCCTTTCACAAATTTCTTAAATGTGACATAAATTTTGTATTCAAAAAAAAAATTAAATAAAATAAGCGGGTCATTTTCCTTTTTATTATTTTCCAATTAAACTTAGGTTATTTCAATATAAGTTTGTTTACAACCTTTGAACATTAATCTGTGGCTTAAATTTCGCATGAAATCAAATTAGAAATTTTCTTTAAACAAGAAAAGTTTTCTTTTTTAAACAAATAAAAGATTGCCATCTTTGAAAAATTTAAAGTCATAAGATATTTTATCACATACATACATACATAATTGGCCAATACAATCCCTCAGTCAAACCACTCAAACCACTTATATTGTGTGTGTTAATTTTATGCATGAGTGGCGGGACCTACAGATTAAAGGCGACTCTGAATGACAGATTCTTGAGAAACTTTTTCATGGCAATTTTATTTACTCTGAGATTTTTTTGCAGAAATCTTCTAAGAGGCAGTCGCTGAAAAAATATTTTTTTTTATTTCCTTTTGTTGGAGATGTCTGACCTAGGGTTTGAACCATCTAATAAGCCAACACAGTAGACTACGGCGACTTCAAGATATTTTATTAAGGCTTTTAATTTTTCTCTTATTTCAGTAAGCACACTCTCATTACAAATAATTTTTAAATTACTTATAATGTAATTATGCAATCCTAAGTCTAGAGAGATGGTAAGGGTTTCCTCAATTTGCTCCTTCCAACCTAGACAAGGTCGTCCTCTTTGTCTACTTCCGCAAATCCCCGCATCAAATATCCGTCCTCTTACATCCGAACGATATTGCCGAGCCAGTGCAGCTCATTATCGAATGTGAAAATCATCGCCAACTCGCATTCGACCGATGATCTTACGTAGGACTTTTCTGTCAAATACTACCAGGGCTGCTGCGTCGCTTCCTCATAACGTCTATGTTTCTGCGCCTTAAAGAAGCACGGGGAGGATGAGCGACTTGTAGAGTATAAGTTTCGTCGTACGAGAGAGGTCTCTACTACTTAATTGCCTATTGGGACCATAATAACACCTCTTGGCGAGAGCCAAGATAAAAAACTTCACTGACAACATGGAAAATACTTGATGACAACATATGCTTCCTTTTGCCCTCATTGACTGCCAGACCCATCTTGATAGACCACCGTTCGATAGCACTAAAGGTAGCAGTGACATCTCGCTTGGTACGCCCTATGATGTTAATGCCGTCAGCGTACTGACACTTGTGGAAAATAGTGCCAAAATGATGCACTCTCGCCTTTCCCAGAATACTCTTCATGACGAAGTTGAAAAGGTTGCATGAAAGGGAATCGCCTTGCCTGGAACCTCACACGATATTAAAAGATTCGGACAGGTCCATTCTTACTTTAACGGGGCTGCAGGCGTCGCTCATCAGTCATTCTGCATAGCCTTATCAGCAGGAATACCGAGACATTGCGGCAATAATATGATTCCTCATGGAGCTATCGAAAGCTGCTACATTTATTTAAATTCATTTGCGGGCTTCATGCCTAACCCATATAAATTCGCTACCCCCATAAACAGAAACATCATTAACGATTTTACTAAGATCCTGTTTAGCTTGGCAGATGATGCAAACAACATTGAATATGTTTACTAACGTCTGGCAACCCTTAGAAAGGTATAAAGTCCGTTAAAAAAACTAAAGTTCTCCAACTAAATGTGTTTTAGGTAATTACACCTTCTTTTACTATTTCGTAGTAATCTTTTCTTTTATTTTTTGTATGGAGAATTTTTTCTAAAATTAGACTTATTTTATCTTCTTTTCAGACTGCTATTATGTTAATCTCAGACAAGAAAAACTTAATGAAGAAAAAATAAAAAAGGAAAAAATAAATAAAATGTCCTTCTAAGCTTTTAATTTGGAATGAAATAAATTTGAAATTTAATTTTTCACTCAACTTAACCTGCGTCCAGCCATTACAATACATTGCATCTTCTTAATACCACTAGCAAAGCTAACCAACGGGGGAAGTATGTATGCTTACAGGACTAAGTTTGTAACAAATATAATTAAAGTTAGTCGCCGTAGTCTAGTAGGTAATGTGTTGGCTCTTTAGATGTGAGGTCAGGACAGGACATCTCGAACATCTCAGCAGATTTCCGACAAAAACTCTGAGAGTAAATAAAATTGCTATGAAAAGTTTCTCAAAAATCTGTCGTTAGGAGTCGATTTTAAGATATAGGTCCCGCCATTCATGTATAAAATTAACCCACGCAACATAGGTGGTGTGAGAAGAGAGATTGTAATCCTGACTGAAGGGTTGTAAGGACCAATTGTATAATAAAAGTTAAGTTGGATTTTCTCTGCGCTTTCTTCAGTTTGCTAGTGTTTTGGATCGTATGGGTTCAGATTGCTGGAAAGGGTCGTAGATACTCGTATAATAAAATGCGGTCCATTACCACATTATCATTAATTTCATAAACAAAAATTTATTTAAGAAAACATAGTAATTCTACTTAACAAGAAGACAAGTTTTAAAACTTTGTGTAGAGTACTTCTGACACATCATTGCTGACTGACATCATTCTTAGAAAACACAAAAGAAGGTAGACATTATCCGTGAAAATTTTATGCAGAGATTTTCCAAAAAATAACAAAAACAATGAATGAATTTTGGGGTGGGTGTGAAAAAGGGCAGGAGGAAACATTTGTAATTACTTGTTCGAAGAAAATGGAAACGCCATCTAACTTCGGAAAGCGGTGGTGTTTATTCATTATTTTCTTGCATCATTAAACGACATGTTGGAACTAAATAATGTCTTCTATTCATTTGTTTTTATCACGTTGTTTTTCTTAAAAAGTTCTCCTTTTAATTTCAACAAAATTTTATTAAAACTAAACCAATTGCATTGCTGTGGACTTAAGATTGAGAAGAGTGGGAACTATGTCGGCAACTCAACAGTACAATTCAGTTTTAAATTTTTAAGCGTGACAAAGTAATTTTACTCTGTGTTGTTAAGAGGTTACGAAACCAAATTCGGATGCGGTTGATAAGTTTTATTTAAATTTTCTTTTAAGTTGGCTTCTATTTTTCCGTACTTAATGGGAATAAAATATAAAAATTTTTTGTGCAGCCACTGTAATTTAGTAGATAGTGTGTTGGCTTATTGGACGTGAGACCACGGTTCAAACCCCTGGTCAGACATGTCAAACATTTCGGCTACTTTCTCTCAGCAGATTTCTGGCAAAAACTGTGAGAATAAATAAAATTGTAATGAAAAGTTTCTCAAAAAATCTGTCGCTCGGAGACGACTTTATTCTGTAGGTCTCACTACTTGTGGATAAATTTAACATACGCAACATAAGTGGTGTGAGAAACTGGGTTGTAATCCTGACTAAAGGACACCTCCAATGTTGTTGCGTCGATTAACATGCCTTTATGCAGTACTAGGGTTGTTGGTTTCTGCAACAAGCAGACGACCTTGCGATGAGGAAAGCTTAGATGTCGTTGATGGAATTAGAACCTCTCTGTAAAGTGAGAGCGGATGTTTGGAAAGGCATGCTCAATGAAAGAAAAAATAGAGACAAAGTCTCTTTTCACTCAAAGAGAGTTTAAGGCAATCAAAATTTTTGTTGGGAAATCACAATAAGAGGCGTTCTGAGACATGCATGCGACTATTCGGGAACAACCTGAAGTTGATAACCGGTCTTTTAACGGGACCCAGGTTACACTTATTTAGAATGGGAGTTGTTTCGAGCACAGCATATATGTAGATTCCGTGAGGATGAAAGTGAATCATCGCAACCCAGCCTTAGAATGTTTTTTTTTTCAATTTTTTTTTTATTAATTTTAAATAAATCCTGTTGCTTTCAAACATTATAAAAATGTTGCTACAGATACTTCTAATGATTGTACAAAGTCTTTTTGTGTTTGAATGGCCAATTAACTCAGATTGAGATATTTTGCCTGTTGGGTATATGAAGTCTATGAAATAAAATATAATGAAGCTTGAAGCAGTTCCGACAGTTAAGACACCAAATTCGGTGTCTTAAAGTTCTCCAATAGACGTACTTATTGTATAAACATACGTACTTACAATAGTTGAAGCACTGCTTTTTGAAACTCAATCTATCATAGAGAAACTAGAGTACTTGCCACAAAATTTCGTTTGCTGTAGATCGTCGAAGTATGCAAGTAATCCATACAACGGTTTAGGTAGAGTAATATTATGGCCTTGAATATTGTGTTATTAGAAGTGACACTTGATATCTTAATTTTATTTGATCAAGCGGTACTTTTTCGATTCTTACTGCAAAGATAAATTGAATTTCCAAATATACTATGTTGGTTTCAGTGTCGACAATGTACCGGAATATTGCAAGTACAAATTTGTTCTTCTATTGGCAGTAGCTTGGGCCATGTTTTCATCTGTTTGAAAACGTCATTTAGGTTAATATCACAGCCCTGCAAATTTGGACTTTTTTTGTGCAAATAAGATGGCTCCAGGTGTTTCCGAAGGCATTTTTTGATTAATTTTTAAGGACCTCCGTAATGTGTTTTATTTTCTCTTGCACCCCTTGACATAAATCTACCCCCTACTTTAAGGGTGCATCCAATCAATTTGGCTTTGGGCTCATTTTAAAGAGCAAAGATCAATTGTCAATTTCTGACAATAGCGATGGTTCTAGCACGTCAGTGTTTAGCTCTACAATTTTTCAAAAATTGCCAAAATCGCTATTTTTAGGGGTTTGAACCCCCTTATTCTCGACAACCTGACGTGTTCAGCGCGCAAAATGCCTTTGGAAACACCTGGAGCCATCTTATTTGCAAAACCCATGCAGGGCTGTGTATACTAAGCTTGCTGAGGACCTCTTACAATAATCGTTTGTGTCAGCATTAACATCACCTCCCCTTTGGTTACGTAATGAAATATCGCCGTGGAGTAGACATCACATGTTTCAAGAATTTTTGTAAAAGAAATTATTTTGTTTCTCTACTTATATTCGGCTGAGACAATAGAGAGGATATATGCGCCCCTACAAAAATAATCTTCGAGATTGGAAAAAGCAGCGCCAGCATACCTGATTAACAAATTTCAAAACTGCTGTGTCCAGCAGTAGACAGCGGGAGAACCAGGGAACTACTTAAGTTTAACAAGACAACGGTTCGCATTCTAGCAGGAATTCTAATGGGACACTGCGCTATTGGCAGCTTCGTTGACAGGCTCAGTCTGGCCCACCAGAATTACTGCAGAAGCTGCCATAATGTAGAGCAAACGGAATCGATGCAATGTGCTCTGCACCGAACCGAACAGATGTCATTGGTTGTTGGAAGACAGAACGTTTGAAGATCTTAGCATTGTGGCGAACGTGCCACTGAGGGAACTGGTCGGTTTCATCTGGAGCTTGGGGTGGTTCAAACTCACCTTTAAAGGATTATAACCTCACACTGGGTAACACAATGGGCCATATGGGCGACCGAGTGAACTTGCCTGTTAATGGCAAGCTACCCGCTAACCTAATCTAACCTAGATTCGCTTTCATACCGGATCCTTAAAGAACAGTAAACTTATGTTTGAAGACGTCCTATCACTTTAGGAAAGATAAACATTTCTGTAGCAGGATTATTCATGCTTTTAGGTGAACTACTGCCACAAGTTAGGTCTAGTTTATCAGACATATCAGATCCTTAAAGGAATGTAAACTTATGTTTGAAGACGTCCTATCATTTAAGCAAAGGCGAATATTTCTTTCGCAGGATTATCCACGTCTTTAGGTGAACTATTCCAACAAGTCAGATCTAGTTTTTCATACATTAGGTAATCCAATCCACTGCATAGTTGTTGTTGTGTCTTAGTCAAGAGCCTTGCTTTACATCAGTTTAATTAAAAGTTAAAATTAAAAATTAGCAAGAAATTAAATTCAGTATTTTAAAAAAATTTGGAATTTGTTGTTATAATTTTTATTTCAAATCCATACCTAAGTCCGTTGCAGTTAAAATAACTAAAACACAGCAACTGAATGTTGAAAATAAAGCTAATGGGTCACAATGTTCGATGGCAATGTTTTCAAGCAATATTTTTAATTTCTTTAATCATTTTAAGTAGTTTCCTCCTTTATAAACTGCCAACAAAAAAAGGCACCAACTAATGGAGATGAAATGTAAAAAAACGAATGACAATATGCACTCGAAGAACTACAAAAACTACAATAATAAAAACAACAATAGCAGCAGTAATAGAAATGACAGTATAACGCAGGATTATATATCGGGTCCGCCATCTAACGTTTTTTTTTCAACTAGTGCTTATTTCGTGAATGGTAACACTTAGCTCATGTCTGATTTGACAGATAATTAGTTTTATCCTTCCGCTGAACGAATATTGACCATCCAATGCGTTTTCGCTTCGCTAAGTGGTCCTGCGATCGACTTACAGAAGATGCCGCTTTTGGCAAAAAAAATCATCTTTTCAGATGAAGCTCATTTTGATCTTAGGGGGTATGTAAACAAGCAAAATTGTCGCATTTGGGGCACAGAAAACCCGCACGCATACATTGAAAAGCCAACGCACCCAAAACGAGTCACTGTTTGGTGCGGATTTTGGTCCAGAGGCATAATTGGGCCATTTTTCTTCGAAAATGAGTAAGGATGGCGATCGTTATCGGGCCATGTTGAACTAATTTTTGTTCACTTGGTTTCAACAGGACGGCGCTACCTGCTACACAGCCGAAGCTACACTCGATGTTTTGCGCCCTGTTTTTGAAGATCGCATTATCAGCCGCAGAGCTGATGTCGCTTGGACACCTCGGAGCTGCGATTTGACACCGTTGGACTATTATATGTGGGGTGCCGTCAAAGATAAGTGTTACGCCGACAAGCCAGAGACAATTGCCGCTTTAAAGGACAATATTCGTGAAGCCATTGGTGAAATACAGCTGCACACAATCATGTAGGCTACTGCATGGCCAGCTGAGGCAGCCATTTGAATGAAATTATTTTCCATTATTAACCGGAAGGATTGTACTTTCAACTAAAAAAAGAAATTTGAGAAAATATTAAGTAGTTTTTTTTTAAAACATTTTCAAAAAAAAAGTTATTTGGCGGACCCTTTACATACGTAAGGAATTTTTCTCATTTAGGAAAAAGGTGGCTTCAATTGGTTAAATGACTATTGGCTGGCAAAACGAAAGGAAAATAATAAGAACAAGTGAAAAGTTAACACAATGGAAATAAAGAAATAACAAGAAAAGAGAAAATTGACACAGTGCTTATTGTCTGGAATATTAGGGTTTCTGTATGCGTTTTCACTTGTTCTCTTTCTCTTTTCCCTTGCACTCCTGGTGCTTTTTATTTCTTATACCCAACCGTTCTTGCTTAATCATTAGGTAAGTGATGTTATTGCTGATACTACTATACAAGCAGCATAAGAGAAAAGTGTGCTCAACAATTTTATTTTCCTTATGCTCCTGTACAACATACCTGCCGTACTACGTTTTCATTTTAGTTTCAAGGCACTCAGTATTTTTCCATTTAGTCTTTAGGATCTGTGGAAATAATAAAAAGAAGGAACATCGAAAAGAAAATAAGAAATAAAACAAGAAATATTCATGATTAAGGTTATCCTGTTGTTGTTGGGCTCCTCTCTCTCTCTCTAGGTCCGGCTGTTCGTAAATAGCTGATATGAATGATATATTTTATTCAATGAAGAACCGTGTATCTCTCTAAATATTGTACATATAAAAAAACACACTGCAGCTACAGCTACAGCTACAGCAACAACAACAACAACAAGAATAACAATGATAATGACAATAAACTCACAACAAAAAACAAAAAAACTCACAATATACTCATGACTACAAACGGGAGTAGCTGCTAAAGCAATTGTGCCAACGTGTTTAAGTCCTTATTGTCGCGGACGTTATATTCCACTGTCATTGTTCTTGTTGTTGCTGTTGCTGTTGTTATTCTTGGTTAGCTTGTTGTTCCTGATGATGATGTTGTTACTTCTGTTGTTGTTCACGCATTGATAATGGTACTCACAAATACTTGTGTCTTGACACGACTTAAAAACGCTGTAAGACACTATTATCCTGCAAAAAATACATTCTTATGAATGTTGTCTTGCAAGAACATGAATTTGTATTATGTTGTCGTATATACTTACATATATACATATTAATATTATTCGTATTTTTATTACTTTATATTTACGTCTCGACGTTCTACTGTTTCAGCAATTTCTCAATTTGCCTTAATCTTATTTAATCATGTTTACTTTTCTTTCTTCTTCCAGCATTTTTATTGGGGGGAACATAGAGATATTTTTATTGCACAGAATATTGCACGAAAAAATGCACATGAAAAAAATGTTTACAAGTATTTTTATAATAAGTACTGGCCTAGGATCAATATCCGAACAATAGAACCCACAGGTACAGTGTTAACATGAAGAGATCTCGAAAGATTGATATACAAACTTGAGTAATTCAGGTTCGAAACCAACCGAAGGCGAAAAAATTTCCACCACGAGAATCCAAATGAATGTGTGTTAAAACCAGTTTATTACTCAAATATCCAAAGTCACTGTAGTCTAATAGGTAGTGTGTTGGCTTCTTAGACGTGAGAACAGGTCAGATATCTCGAACAAAACGAAATATGAAAAAAAAATGTTTTCGGCGACTTCCTCTCAGCAGATTTCTGGCAAAAACTCTGAAGGTAAACAAAAATTGTCATGAAAAGTTTCCCAAAAATCTGTTATTCGGAATCGACTCTAAACTGTGGGTCCCGCCACTCTTGTATAAAATTAACACACACCGAATAAGTATAGTGCGAAGCTAGGTTGTAATCCTGACTGCAGCCTTGTATTGATCAATTATCTATGTATGTAAGGGTGGACCATTTAAAAGTTTAAATTTTGAACTGCATTTAAACAAAAACGGTTCAAAATTTTAACAAATTTATTTTTTTTGTTGTAAAGTACAATTGTTCCGCTTAGAAATAGAATATTATTTCATTCATATGGCTGCCGGGGCTGGCCTCACAGTAGCTCATTCGATCAGATCAATTTACGTGCATTTTTTTCAAGTGTTTGAGGTCGTACCTCGGCAATGGCATCACGTATGTTAGCCTTTAAATGCTCAATTGCCTCTGGTTTACCGACATAACAGTTTTCTTTAACGGCGCCTTACAGACATTATTCCAACGGTGTCAAATCTCAGCGTCTTGGCGGCCAATTGATTTCGGCTAATTAAACGGGCATCAAACATTAGACGCAATAAATCGATTGTGGCATGAGATCTGTAGCAAGTTACGCCATCCTGTTGAAACCAAACATCGTTCACTTCAATACCATGCAGAGCGGGTACAAAAACATCGGTTCTCATGGCGCGATAGGTGTCCCCACTGACTGTAATGGTTGCGCCGTTCTCATTTTCAAAGAAATATGGACCAATGATGCCTCCGCTCCAAATAGTCACTCGTAACGGGAGCATTGGCTTCTGTAAGGCCATATGTGGGTTTCTTGCTTATTAACGCACCCACCAAGGCGAAAGTGGGCTTCATCCGAAAAGATAATTTTTTTTTTGTAAAATCGATATCATTGTGCATTTGTTCTTTGTCTCAATAAAACCCAACGTTGCTCAAGCGTAAATTGATGTATTACGTTCTGTGGAGATAATATACTGAATATTATGACAGAATAAAATGACATAAGTATTGCCAGATTCGAAACAACCGGTGCAAGGAAGACTGACACTGAACCTGTGATGTCGGAACAAATTTTAAGACTGCTCGACAACTATTGCACGATTTTCCAGTACAATAAGCTATTTAAGCAGAAAACATAGCCTTAAAGCCCATTTCGTTCTATACTTTAAAGGGCAACATCCAAATTAAGCAAGCACTCGCTAAGCATAGTATAAAAACTCGTATAAAATTTACAAAAAACAACACGAACAGAATTTAAAGAATCTCTAATTAAACGACCACAAAATCTTGTTCTTCTTCAAGTGTATAGCATAACTGGTGAAGTGAATGTCACAGTGTGCCCACTTCAAAGTAATACGAAACACTTAAGCCAACTTACATCACAATCATGACACACGTTTCAAATGTTGAAACTGAAAATTCGTCGTTTGCTTTGCAATTGTCTGCCTGTCTACGAAATGATAGCAGTCTTACAGCCATATGCCGTATGAAATTAATAAGGGGACGAGCAAATGATTGAATGAATGCTTGTACGTATGAATGAAGAAGCGAATGCACAAAATGAATGAATGAACATGAACGAACAATCAAACGAAAGAACAGAAACGTAATAATAAATATATGACACACAGCATGCAAGAAATGAAGCGATTACATGCAATTCCTTAAGTTTTCTTTCTCATTTTTTTTTTATTTTTTGCTCATTTCTTACTTTGATAGCGAGGTACTCATTCCACATACATACACAGCATCAAGAGACACTAAGAACGAAGAAGATATGTATAAGATACACATATGACGACAAAATCTCCTTAAAATGCTACAACACAACGACAAACACTTTCACGTTTTTGATTGTTTGCATCTGTATGTCGTATCGTACGCCGTCCACATCCGAACTTAATCTACAAATAATGTGACAAACGTTTCTTCAAGCAATTTTTAAGAAATTCGCAATAAACCTCGACACAATCCACTTTTGTTTCGATCCTTGACTTAAAATTTCACTGTAAATAAGACGTTTTTATTGTAAATTGTTCGTTTGTATTGCCGGTCTCTATGGCTGCTTGTTTGATTTTTGTTTGTCGTTATTTCGCTTTATTGTTTCATGAGATAATTTATCACAATTTGTGTGTGTGTGCTACACAATCCTAAAGGAAATTAACGCCTTTCTATAATGGTGGAGCTTAATTTGTCCATGGAGGCAAATTTTTTACGAAAAATTATAAAGGAGAACATACAATACGAAATTTGAAAAAATATTTCTCAGTGACTTCTTCTCAGCAGATATCTGGCAAAAACTCTGAGAATATAATAAAATTGCCAAGAAAAGTTACTCAAAAATCTGTCGTTCCGAGTCGACTTTAAACTGTAGGTTCTGCCACTCATGTAATGAGTAAAAATTAATAACAAACAACAAAAAAGGTTTGAGAAGCTCGATTGTAATCCTGACTGAAGGGTTGTAATGACCAATTATGTATGTACATATGTAAAGGGTGGGCCATTTAAAAGTTTAAATTTAAAAATACAATAAAACGAAAACGATTTGAAATTTGGCCAAATTAATTTTTTTTTTTTGTAAAGTACAATTGTTCCGGTTAGAAATGGAATATTATTCCATTATTCCATTATTATTATTATTATTGGAATATTATTCCATTCTAATGGCTGCCGAGGCTAGTCTCACAGTACTTCATTCGATCGCACCAATATTCGTGCACTTTTTCGAGTTTATGGAATCGAATCTCGGCAATGGCAAATGTTGTCCTTCAAATGCTCAATTGTTTCTGGTTTGTTGGCATAAAGAAATATGTGCAATGAAATACGGTCCAATGATGCATCCGCTCCAAACAGTCACTCGTAATGCGTGCATTGGCTTCTATAAGACCATGTGTGGGTTTTCTAAGTCCGCAATATAGCAATTGTACTTATGAACGTACCCACCAAGTTGGAAATGAGTTTCATCTGAAAAGATGATTTTTTTTGGCAAAATCGACATCATCGCGTAGTTTCTCGTTGGCCCATCTATTCCAATATATCCCAACGTTGTTCAAGCGTAAATCGATTTATTACGGTCAGTGGAGTTAATCTACTGAATTTTGTGACAGAATAGAATGACATAAGTATTGCCAGATTCAAAATAACTGATATAAATATACAGTGGCTCCCACCTTATTTCAACCAGCACCTTTAAAAAAAAATTTAATAAGAGTTTATAGAATATGTTTAAAAATTAAACAAAAAAGTTTTATTCAGTCTCAAATTTATGGGCAATTTGTGATCAAAACGTCCGCCAACACCAGGTTTCGAACAAGAATGACCATATAGCAGCTCTGAAGAAGGAATGGGCAAAGATAACTCTCCAAACCACTAGGAAGTGGAATCAATGCAAAAAAGGCTGAAAGCTGTAATTAAGCAAATAGGAGGTCATACTAAATTTTGAAAATAAAACTATTAGTTAATTAATCATTTAATTGTTTGTTTATAGTAAGTGGTTGAAATAAGCTGTGACGAATTGGGTTCCTATATTTTTGGTTTTTAGTTTGTAATTTTACATTTGAGACTGAATAAAACTTTTTTTCTTAATTTTTAAACATATTCAATAAACTCTTATTAAATTTTTTTTTTAAAGGTGCTGGATGAAATAAGCTGGGAGCCACTGTATATATATATATGTTCCTTTTACTCCTCTAGGGAGCATAGGGCCGCAACAAGTTGTTTCCAATGAGCTCGATCATTAACGCGATGTTTAACTTCGTTCCATTGTAGACGTAGTTTGGATAGTTCGGTTATGATTTGGCTTTTCCAAGTGTGCGATGGTTGTCCGATGGACCTGCTTCCCTGGGAGTTCCAGTCTGTGGCCTTCCTTGTTATGTCGTCTAATGGCTTTCGAAGAGTGTGCCTAATCCATCCCCACTTGCGTCTCCTTATTTCCCTCTCAATTGTTTGCTGGTCTGTATCTGACCAGAGTTGGGCATTGGATATTATGGAAGGCCAGTAAACACGCAAGATTCTAAGCAGGCATTTGTTAACGAATACCTGAAGAGACTGGGAATCGCGCGGTGCCATATTCCACGTTTCGCAACCGTATAATAATGTAGATTTAACGTTGGAATTGAAAATTTTAATTTTGGTGCGTCTCGATATGTTAGACGATTTCCAGACAGGGTTTAGTTGGGCAAAAGCATTGCGCGCCTTATTAATGCGACTGGCAACATCCGCTGATGAACCGACGGATTTATCAATTATACTGCCCAGATAGCAGAAGGACTCCACATCATCAATTTCCTTGCCGTATATTAGGAATTTACGTTCTGCGTTAGCATTTAACCTGAGTGTATTGGTTTTGTGGATATTAATCTTCAGTCCAGCTATCTTTGCGGTTTCGCTAATTAGATCTAGTTTTGATTGCATATCCGAGAAAGAATGACTTAGCAAGCATATATCATCCGCATAGTCCAGGTCTTCCAATCTATCTTGCAGACCCCATGTAATCCCTCTTCTATGACTTGTTGACTTGTGGATCACTACATCGAGGACACAGTTAAAGGGGAGTGGTGATAGCACACATCCTTGGCGGACTCCGGTTTTTATTTTAATGCTCTTGCCCAGTTGTTTCTCATGTAATACGCGGCAGGTTGCATTGTTGTACAGTGTCTTAATTAAGTTTATTATTTTAGCATTTAGCATACATATTTATTTAAAATAACCGATGGTTCAAATTTAAACCGACAGTTGACCCGCCCTATACAATAAAACATATTATTTGAAAACATTTTTGTCTTTCGACATCAAATATCGTACGCTGTGTCATCTACCATAACAGAAACAGTTGCAGTCAAAAAAAAAATACTTTCAAAATTTTACTCATATGTGGTCATTATACCAATTTGAGAACACCTCTATCGTGTCCTGGAGAATATTTTTTAATTCTTTTGTTTTCCTTTCCCTGTTTTTTTGCATTCTTAATTTTTCATAAATAAAAGGATTTTTCAGAGTTTTTCCTTGTTGTTTTGGCATGGCCTTAATCGATATACATATGTATATTGCTTTTATGAACTGTTTATTAAGTTCTTGAAAAATATTTGAAAAATATTGCGATTAATTAATTGAATAAAAAAAAGCAAATATTCACTCCAGTCATGTGTCATACGCATGTCAAATGAAAAATAAAAATGATTTTTTTCACATCCGAAAAATGTTACCCTCCCTCTAAATATTCTTTTGTATTGATTAAGTCTGTAGCGTCCATTTTTTCAGAGTTTTCCGCGGTATTCTTAATTAAAATCGTAAATGGAAACCAAATAATGTTTGTACTTTTACCCTTAGTATTGTGATAACAAAAGCAAAAACAGGACGAAAAAAATAATTAAACCTTATGTAACAATAAACAATTCTATGAAATATTGTCAATAAAGGCTTCATAATTAATGCAAATATTTGTCGTTGAAAATAAATTCACTGCATTCCTCAGTAATGGTGGCTGAAATGCTGTTGTTTATGTGTGTGTGTTTTTTAAGGATACATACATACATATATCCATACATATACACATACGTACATAATTGGTCATTACAACCCTTCAGTCAGGATTACGACCTAGCTTCTCACACCACTTATGTTGTGTGTGTTAATCTCATACATGAGTGGCGGGACCTACAGTTTAAAGTCGATTCCGAACGACAAATTTTTGAAAAACTTTTTCATGGCAATTTTATTTACTCTCAGAGTTTTTGCCAGAAATCTGCTGAGAGGATGTCGCCGAAGAAATATTTTTTTCATTTTTCGTTTTGATGCCTGACCTGGGGTTTGAAGTGTGGCCTTACGTCTAATGAACCAACACTAGACTACGACGACATCATTTTTTTAAGGATACATCACGTAAAGTGTAAATGTATACGCTTCAGGGATATAGTAATGCGTAGAAAAATAAAACAAATACTGTACATGCATATACACTCTTTTGACTGGAAAATCTTTTTGAATAAATCCTTATTGAGATTTCTATACGTCCTAGTCTAAAATTGTATTCAATATTGTGCGATTAAATAAACGTATGAATATTATTAATAACTTTTGTGTAATAAAGGGGATTGCATTGGCGACTTCAGTGTATGTTTTTGTCTTTTAAGTTTTAATAAACAAAGGTAACGTGTACATATATGGTACCTTAATAAATGTTAATAAAATATTAACTGTGTGCACAAAATTCTATAGAAATATATTACCCAGCAAACATTTTTAGTACTTTATGTTAAACTTATATAAATGTGCAGTAAAATATTTAAATTTAAATTTATTTATTTCCAGATTTCATGAATCATAGATCCATATTTCCTTGAGAACGAAATTGGGGAGGTCATAATATTATCTGGGAGTACTATACGTCGATAACTGCCAACTTCTTTTGGCTCGACTTGAAAGATTTGAACGTCATGTACTTTCGGAAGGGAGACGCTACTTGCCACACAGCTCAAGCCACATTGGATATTCTACACGAACAAGTGTGATATGTGTGATCCATAAGATTTGACATATAAACATGAATTATTAGCGGCAAAACAATGCTTCCAAATTGTACTAGGTCTAGTAACCAACCAATTCGTGTTGGCACTAATTTTTCTGCATTAATAATCGTCGATACGGCAAAAAAATGTGCATATGGACGAGAATATTGCTGTTGAGACGCAAACTTTTGAAGAAGACACCAAAATGTCGATCAGTCTGCGCTTTCATCTAATAGTCCCTTTTCATACAACAACCTTTCTACTTCAGCAACGTTTTACGTAAAATTTTTGTCTAACATGCCAGAAAGTCAAATGACCATCGTTTGCGACTCATTTTTGTTTTGCGTTCACATTTGAAACTCACCAAAGATGAGCTTTATTATCAAAGAATTGTGTTTGATGATGAAGTACAGTTCTGGCTTAATCGCTCCGTCAATGAAGAGAACACAATCCTCAAGTCGTTACTGAATAATCATTACATTCATTTACATTTACTGTTTGCTGCGGCTGACCACCAGTCTTCAGCGCATCAATCATCCTTGTTTCTTACGAAATGAGAAAGTAGCTGGTAAAGTACGATGGATGATGAACACTATCAAGTCCTGCTAAATTCAATCAACTAAATATTAATGAATTCATTTGCTTTAAACTAAACAATGCAGCTTTCTAAACAGTGTGTTTAAAAGTTGAGCGATTGTAAAATTAATTTGGCGACAACTATCTTCTTAAAAGTAATACTGTTCAATGGCTTCACGTTTGTGCTTCTTATTGCCTCTGGATTACTTTGTATAGAATTATGTAATGTCATTGGTCTACACCGAAAAGCCAGCAGCTGTAGAAAACTTTATTTGAAAAAGTAATCAAGAATTGGATTGATCCTTCATATCAATACAAGTTTTTACAAGAGTTATGATTTAGAAGAGTGTCTTCAAAATCTCACCATCCATCCCTTTTTTTTAATTATTGACAAAAATTCAGGATTCAAATGCTACTCATCTTTGGTATTGTGAATAGACTTCTTTTTCAACACAATATTTGCTGGGACTACTTTATGCAACGATGATTGCTTATATTTTTGCAACGGCTGATAGTTATTTATTACCGTAAAACATACATTCAGGCCATGTAAGTGTAAATATTGCAATTAAAACTAAAAAAAGGAAGAAGAAAAGGATTTTTATTACTTTCATGGCTTAAACAATAAGAATGAAAATAATTTCGTAGTTATTAATACACGAGTATGAGAATAAAAATCGGTTTTACGTAATCAATGCAAGTGTATAGGACTTGTAATTGAAGAAGCATTCATGAATTGATTTTGTTTCTATTGATTGACAGTTTGTTTTCACAAGTCCATAAATTTTGTACTCAATATCGGAAAGAAATTGAAAAAAAAAAGTATTATTAACTGGTTGTTATCAATCATTTTAATCACTGCGCTACACCACCTAAAATATTCATTACGTCCATATAGTGGTACCGATGTGCCAGCTAACATACAGTCAGGATTACGACCTAGCTTCTCACAACACCTATGTTGTATGTGTAAATTTTATCCATAAGTGGCGGGACGTACAGTTTAAAGTCGACTTTGAACGACAGATTTTTGGTAGAAACTCTTTATGGCAGTTTTATTTACTCTCAGAGTTTCTGCTAAGAGACTTCTTCGCTGATGAAATATTTTTTTAATTCACGTCTAATAAGCGAACACACTACCTACTAGACTACGGCGACTTCAAAGGAATGTAACCTAAATGACGATAACGTAAATTACGTTAATATCTACGTATTAATTTATCAAGTATCATTTCACAATTTCTATATTCAGAAGGAGAGTTAGTTTATACGTCGCAGTAGATATACTACATAAAAACATTGGCAGTATCGAGGAGAACTCGCTGAAGCCAAATTTGTATAGGCAAAACTTAAGTGTTTTGCCTCTAATTAACTGGATACCAGGACAGGCATAAGAAGTGTTATATTCAAAGCGTTAAAATAGCATTATAGTTGATAATTTGTTGAAGTACTACGCTCTTTATTAGATCGCATCAAACATATGTGCGTATACAGCCTATAATCTCATTTAAAATGATTGTCTGATAATCAGTAAATTCCGGAGAGATTGCAAAGAAAACTATGCCTCATAAACAAACTGAGAAATTGGTTTTTTATACAACTGAGTTCCAGACCATAGCACCTACTGTTGCATTGTATTGTGATGGAAATAAAAAGTGAGCGAGAGTGGTAGAGAAATTATGGTTAAATTTTAATTTATTTATGCTGTAGGCGAAAAGAAAACCTTCTTCAGAGAGGGCATGCCACAAACAATTCAGATATGACACTCAAGAATGTTTTACTGCAATGGAATTGATAGGAAATCGTCTGTTATAATTTGCTTTAAAAAGCCCCGTCCTATGTAAAAACTCCATGTTTCCTAAAAGCAAAAAATCGTTCTCTGTTTTACCCGTAACAAAAGCCATGATTTTTATAGACAGAAATGGAACAATATTTAACATAATTAAATAAATTACAGCATATTTCGATATATAAAATTTATAAATTTATTCAACAAAAAGAAACCACAATTTCATTTAAAAGAATTTATACAAAAATAAATAAAAACAGAACCTTTGTAAATAAAACGATAATGATGTAATGAAAAAGCAAACAAATATCTTTTATTCACGAATATAAATTCAATTATCGATTTTCATCAACCGGAGATGACACGTGGATAACCATAATATGGATTATAGACACCCCAATATTTATAGAATGTTGGATAGTAGGTATACGAATATGTCGATGGGTAATAGTAGGATGCACTTGTGCCATAACCAATATACAAATTACTATACAGACCACCACCATAAGGATAAAAGAGAGAACGTGTCTGGCGGCGTATTGCCAAATTTTTCTCTACTGTTTCGCCTACTGGCGAAAACGTTGACAATGGCATCGATGATGATGATGATGATGCCGTAATCGATATCTCTTTAGCAGGCGCTTTATTTTCTTCATAGGCAATTGAAATTGTTTTTTCTGCTGCATCATCAGACTGTGGTACTGTAACATCAGCTGTAGCATTTGCAGCACTTGATAATAATGTAGACGCCGACGATGACAATGATAATGACGGCAATGATGATGTCGACGAAGACGATAAATCACTGGCACTTGCAGAGATTTTTGGTAAATGATGTGTTAAAGCGAATATGCACACGGAGACAATAAAAAATATTTTCTGCATTTTAATTTCCATTTATTTTCACACTCACTTTCGTTTGATTTTTTTTTTTACAAATTAAAATTTTCAGATAAAGATAAACGTTATGTTATTGTCGTAAATGACTAAAAATAGTACTGTTAACGGTAACGGTATTAACCGTTCATTTATTTATATTCTCGTATGTTCCACTCAGTTGGCCTGCTGAATCTCAAGGCAAGTTTTTAATTTAATTAAATTCATTTTATTTTAAAATTTAAACGTTTTATACACTTTTTTTTTATACTTTCTAAGTGCAATTATCATTATTTTTATTGTTAAAAATAATTGTAGGTCAACTGCTTCACATTCACTTCTAAAGGGTCCGCCAAATGGCTGCCTCGGCTGGCCATGCAGTAGCCTACACGATCGGTCCAATTTTTAAGCACATTATCGATTGTGTGCAGCTGTATTTCACCAATGGCTTCACGAATATTGTCTTTTAAAGCGTCAATTGTCTCTGGCTTGTCGGCGTAACACTTATCTTTGACGGCACCCCACAAATAATAGTCCAACGGTGTCAAATCGCAGCTCCGAGGTGGCCAAACGACATCAGCTGTGCGGCTGATAATGCGATCTTCAAAAACAGGGCGCAAAAAATCGAGTGTAGCTTCGGCTGTGTGGCACGTAGCGCCGTCCTGTTGAAACCAAATGTTGCCAATATCCTTCTCTTCAATTTTTGTGAACAAAAATTCGTTCAACATGGCCCGATAACGATCGCCATTGACTGTAACGGTCACTCCTTGCTCATTTTCGAAGAAAAATGTCCCAATTATGCCTCTGGACCAAAATCCGCACCAAACAGTGACTCGTTTTGGGTGCGTCGGCTTTTCAATGTATGCGTGCGGGTTTTCTATGCCCCAAATGCGACAATTTTGCTTGTTTACATACCCGCCAAGATCAAAATGAGCTTCATCTGAAAAGATGATTTTTTTTGCTAAAATCGGCATCTTCTGTAAGTCGATCGCAGGTCCACTTAGCGAGGCGAGAACGCATTGGATGGTCAATATTCGTTCAGCGGAAGGATAAAACTAATTATCTGTCAAATCAGACATGAGCTAAGTGTTACCATTCACGAAATAAGCACTAGTTAAAAAAAAAACGTTAGATGGCGGACCCGATATATTGATCTATTAATATGGCTCAGTTAAAAGATATTACATACGTAGTCAACATATTTTTCAATTAAGAAAATTATACAAATAATTCACTATATGCCACATCCATAGATATAAATAACCCTACTTAGTTTACATATGCAATAACATATAACAATAACAATAATTGTTAGGATCAGAAGTGATTTAAATGTTTGACTAAAGTCTTCATATGCCCTACAAATTAACGCCACAGTGAGGATAACATCAGCAGTGAACATTATACAAAGATCATCCACACCAATTCTAAAGCAAGTGTCCTTTGTTCAATAACCATAACTCAAAACACTTCTAACTGTAATTCCCGAACAATAATTAAAATTTGTTGAAATCCTTGAAGTGAGTCATTGCTCCTCCTCATCTTTCTTTTCACTGAATATACTCTTATAAAAACCCTCTTACTAATTCACAGAAAGGTTTTGGCCTCATCAGCGGCGTATGTACTACCCTCTGTTCTGCCTGATGATTGCTGTGAAATTTCACATGACCTTGGATTCAACCCAGCCTTGCTGATTTACTTTTCATTCTAATCTCGAGCCAACTTTACAGGAACTGAGTGTTCTAATGGCAGCCTAGCTGTCAGTTAGGATTACTATATCCCGTTCTCTATACTTTGTTACTTGGGTTTATTGAGCACATCTTTCGATAATGAGCGAATATTTAACTTCAGAATCAAATAACTCCGCTTCTATACCACTTTGTGCTCTTGACCCATGTGTATATCATAAAATGGTCCCTTCTTTTAAAGAACACGTAGCAACCAAATTATTTTAGAGTTTACTGGAACTGTTTACGGGACAGTTAGGGGAACAGACCCCAGCCGGAATATTGTTGAGAGTCCATTTTGAGACCAACACTCTGGAATACAGGAAAGATAGTTATAGGAGAAAGGAAAGAAGGGTTGGGTGTTACAATTTTTTTTAGTGACCAGTGTAAAAACTCACTTCTTTTTTGCCTCTCACACCACTTATTTTGTGTGTGTTCATTTGATGCATAAATCGCGAGACCTACAAGTTTAAAATCGTCTCCAAACGACAGATTTTTCAGAAACTTTACATGGCAATTTTATTTACTTTCAGAGTTTTTGTCAGAAATCTGCTAAAGGGAAGTCGCAAAAGCAATATTTTTTTCATATTTTGTTTTGTTTGAGATGTCTGAGCCAGTGATCGAACTATGGCTTCACGTCTAATAAGCTAACACAGTACCTTAAAAACTAGAGTTTTGCAGAATTTTTCGAAAATTACTTTGTAAGTATTTTCACATTCTGTTTTCTATTGTGGTTAATCACAAAAAATGTCAGACAAACATTTAAACAATCACAAACACCAAGATTTGCTGGTGGGAATCGAACCCACGTCCTCGGCACTTGTCTATTTCAACCCACGTTTTCAATAGTATTTCGTCGTCGAAAATCCAAAAGTACGTAACAAACATTTTTCTAATTTTACAGGAGAAGCAAAAAAAGTTATAAAATAACAAGTACTTCATATGTAGAAACATTTTGAATTATTGATATAAAAACGTTATTTTTGGTCGCAAAAATCTAAAAATTGGTAGAGATATGTTAGATAACCTCACGAATCATAATCTATCAAAAACCCGATTTTGATTTTTTTGATGATACATTCTTTTGGATTTTTGACGACGATTTCCATAAATGTTTGCATATCTCGAGAAGATAATTTTGTCATCAACATTCGGGGATGGAATGTATTTCACTAGATTTGATTACATCACTTGTGTCCCTATTTTATACTTTTCATTTCATTTTTTAAGATGTTACAAACATCAGCATTAGCCCAAGGTACACCAACTACCTATGGTAGTGTATGTTGTATGTGCATACATACATATATTAATAATAATTTTATTAATGAATAAAATTAATTTTTTTTTCTCTCTTTTTATATATAAATATTATTTATAAATAATACACATAAATTTTTATCACAGAATATCGTAATTAATTTGTTTGAAACAAATTACAATTAATCTGTCTACAGTTTTCTGCTTCGGCCTCTTCAGTCAGACTCTGTGTTACGTTGACAAATATTTTATAAACATTGAATCATATTGTTTTCGTTTACGTTTTCATTTTTGTTTTGGTTTAGTTTTTTTTTTTTTTTTATTTCAAAATTAATTATTTTTTATTGTTCTATTCAGACAAGCGTAAACAATAATTATTATCACTGTTATTTATGAACACCTTTTATTATAAAATTTTACTTCAAATTTATGTACAAATGGAAATTCAAAATTGGTGTATTAACAAATATGCATGTATGTATAGTATGTATGTACGTAGGCGTACAAATGTAATGTTTGTTTTTGTAGACAAAAAATAAACGACACACGCAATTATTTGAAATTGTTTTGAATTCTATAACCATGAACTTGTAAAATAAAATTGAGCCATGAACGTATGATGACTTTTGGCCGCATTCATGAACACAGGATGGCAGTTTTGTGTACTTGTTTATATTATTTTTGTGTGTGTATGTGTGGATGAGTGTGCGTTTTATTGATTTAAAATTTTTAAATTTTTTAAAATTTAAATTTTATATTCAAAAATTAAACAAATAGACGAGTGGATTGTGTGCTAGCCTGTCAGTAAGGTAGTTGCATATTCGATTCCCAATAGTAACTTTGCTTTGTTACACTACACAAAGCATATTGTGCCTCGTAATATTTAGAATTTGATTAGCTACGTATGTTATGTATGTATGTATGTTGTACAGTAGGAAGTGTGTTGGCTTATTAGACATGAGGTCTCGGTTCAAGCCACAGGTCAGAAATATGAAAAAAAATATTTCATCGGTGACTTCCTCTCAGCAGATTTCTGGCCTTCAATCTGGGCTACAACCTAACTTTTCACACCACTTATGTTGTGTGTGTTAATTTTATACATGAGTGGCGAGACCTACAGTTTAAAGCCGATTCCGAACGACAATTTTTTGAAAACCTTTTCATGGCAATTTTAATTTTCCGTTTTTATTTTGTTAACGATATGCATCTCTAACTATTGTAATTCTGGGTACATGGACTCACTAAAAGTTTTTTAATCTATATCTATATACATACATATATAAAAGTGGATGTGTGTATGTATGTAACGTATGGACTCCAAAACGGCTGGGCCGATTTTGATAAAATTTTCAGGGAATCTTCAAAATATTCAGGCGGGTAACACTGTGAAGTCTGATTTTTTATTTCCGGTCTGTGGGCGGAGGGGCATGGCAAAATCCAATTTGTTTGTTTGTATGTACCTTATAGAATCGTAAACTATGCATTTGATCATGTAATGATCTTTAGCAAAGTTGTTGCACATGAGCTGGGGAAGGTTTCTAAGTTGGTATGACTAATTTCCGGCAGGGGGCGCCACTGAAAACTACTTAAAATCAATTAAATCGTAAACTGTGCATTTGATCATGTTATGATCTTTAGCAAAGTTGTTGCGCATGAGCCGAAGAAGGTTTCTAATTTGGTATGACCAATATCCGATAGGTGGCGCCTCTGAAAATTACTCAAAATGAAATAAATCGTAAACTGTGCATTCTTTAACAAAGTTGTTGCGTATGAGTCGACGGAGGTTGGTGCGATCAATTTCCAATGGATGGCGTCACTGAAAATTATTCAAAATGAATGACAAGCAATTGGTCGCTCTACACCTCAAGCACGGAAGAAAGAGCATTACGAGCATTGAGACTGGAAAATCTTCTAATATATGCCGCTGAGACCCGTTCGCTTGAACCACTTGAACAACGAAAAGTGAGATTAGAAAATGATAGAATGCGTACTACTCAAGCCCGTTCATCTGAATCATAAGGACAACGGGAAACAAAATCAATAAAATGATTCAAAATTAATTGGACATTCGTGTAATGCCTTTCCTTCAAATTTATTTTAGTTGGTGGCGCAGCAACGCGGGCCGGGTCAGCTAGTCGCTTATAAAAACAAACGCAAATATTAATCATACGACTGATGTCCCACTATTCTTGCTTAAATATACATATGTACTTACATATACAGTGGGACCTCGATTTTCCGTGATGGTCGGGACCGGAAGCATTCTGTATAATCGATTTTCCCGGTTAATTGAGTACCAATTTAGGCTAGTTTTTTAAATAGATATTTTTATTAATTAATAAATGAATATGTACATATTTATATAAAAACTAAAGAATTCAAGGAAGTTATGGACTTCCACATAACAATTAGCTTGCTCTTGTCGACATTATGCTTTTTGATGGCACGTGGATTCTCTGAATGATAAACAAGAAGGGATTTTATTTTCCCCTTTTTTTTTGCCGTTATGCGAAACTTCGTTCGTTAAGCGAAACTTTTTTTTATAAAAAAGTGTTCGTTATGCGGGGCGTTCGTTAACCGAGGGTCCACTGTATGTACATATTTATATAAAAACTAAATAATTCAAAGATTTTATATACATATGTACATGTTTCAAAAATATAAAAAAAATAATTTTGTCAGAAAACAGTGAACAGTAGATAAGGATTCCGTATACCAAAGAGGGAATTCCCCTTTTTCGCTTGTTTGTCCAAAATAATAGAAAAAAATTTTTGCTTATAATCACCGATAATTGAGGTAATCACGGTTAAACGATGCAGAAAAATTTAAATCGATCCAAAATAAAATTAAGTCGATGCAAAAAATTTTCTTTTTCCAACCCGGATAATTGATGTTGCCGGATAATCGAATGACGGATAATCAAGGTCCTACTGTATAATTATTACAACCCTTCAGTCAGGATTACGACCTAGTTTCTCACACCTCTAATGTTGTGTGTGTAAATTTTTTAATCAATGAGTGGCGAGACCTACAGTTTAAAGCCGAATCCGAACGATAGAATTTTGCGAAACTTTTTTATGACAATTTTATTTACTCTCAGAGTTTTTGCCAAAAATCTGCTCAGAGAAAATCGCCGAAGTAATATTTTTTTATATTTCGTTTTAAAGCGTGGCCTGACGTCTAATAATCCAAAGCAACACTGCCCACTAGACCCCGACCATATATGTATAACATCATGTGTAAATCCAGACTAGCTTAATTCCAGAATCTTACTGAAACTATGGAACGATGTACAGCGGCACATAACTACTGTTGGATGCCAAACGGGATCGACTTTTAAAAATCTCGGGATTCGGAATTTCGTAATCCCGATCTCGAAATCCCGGGATATTTCGGGATAATTTGGGATCCAAAAATCCCGAAAAATCCAGGGATTTCGCGATTTTCTCATAATAATAAAAATGAAAAAAAGATATTTTATTAACAATTTAATTTATATTTCAATTATATCCATTCCAATTATATTAGAATTAAATAAAATATAAAAAAAGTAACAAAAAAGCGTAAATTAACAAAAAATAAAAATAATTCATGAATATACATAAGTTCTAAGAAAATTATTTGGATTCCAAAATAAATATATTATTGCTTTAAATATTTTTTTTTTAAAGATTAAAGCATCTAACATGTCATCTGATAGCCTTAAACGAATTTTGTTGTCAACATACGCTGCCGTTGAAAAACACCTCTCGCAATCAACACTTAATGGCAAAATAGTTCCAAGATGCCTCTACCACCTCCTGATGTAAATAAATCAATTTTTTTTTTTGACAGTTGAGTATCTAAATCAGTATTGTTATTAATTGATTTTATAGGGCCTTTGCATTCTTCGATGGCATCAAATAACTTTTTAGCAATGGAAATTGGGTTCTCCTCATCTGAGATGCTATTATCGAAGTCGAGTGATATAAATTTTTTTTCAGGCCCTTTTGCAAGGTCAAAGTATATATGAATCCACAATTTTTAAAAAATCCCGGGATTCGGGATTTGTGAATCCCGAAAATCGATTTCGAGTTTCCGGATTTCCCGATTGGCATCCCTAGTAACAACTAAGTAATGTGAACTTATTCCCCAGGAGTTTCACGGCTGTTATTTAATTTAAGGTGTCTTTTTTAGAACAATAAAATTATTTTTTGATATGTTTTGGCGGCGTTACGTAAGTTTAAGAATGTCACATACATATTACTATGACAGCATAGTATATTCAGCATATTTCTACCACAGTGTAACTATATCTGTAGGAAATTTAATTTAATAGCAATCAGATGTATAAATAGGCCGATTATACGCAAGGTCGCTTATTATCTATTAAAATGTCACATTTTATAATTTTTTCTAATTCGAATAGTAAATAATAATAGTTTGAACAAAAAAAAACATTTTAATTATTTAATGTGATAATTGTATAATAAATATTTCACGAACGTTTTTAAATGAAATCGTTTTAAGGTTAATTTTAAAGCTGCTCTAATAAATGGCACTGTTATTGACCTGATTTTATACTTGTAGTAAAAAATCGTTGTGTTTTCATTTAGTCTTTGATTAAATACTATTAAATAGCATGATGCCATTCAATCAATAATAACAAAAAAAAGAAGCAATGTTCTAAAGACGTACAGACGTAAACGTACTGCTAGCGCATTATGGGCGCAACTGAATAGTTGCGTGGCAAATTTTATGAAAGAATGGATTTCATTGCAAAAATAGTTCAAACTCTTACAAAAATTTTTATCAGTTATTGTTTAACGATTACTTTTACAAATAAATATTCACCCGACTTTAAATACAAGCCTCAAATCTAATTATTTATAAATATTAACCACATTCTGCAAACATTCTTCTTTATTTAACGTATTTTTCTCATTTGAATGTTGTCGTTTATAGAAAATTCATTAGATAGACTAAAAAAACAATCTGAAAATACTTCAAGCAACATTAGTTGGCAGAAATGAACTCAATTTTATTACATAAATAAAAGGATTGTCGAATACAGTACATGACTATTGAAAAAGGACGATTAGAAAAATGTGTAATATGTTCTTAAAAGGCAATTATTCACTAGAAAATATTGATTTTTCTCTGTTATTAAGAATTTAAATACTTCCACCTTTCATCGTTATTGAAACGTTATATTAAAAGTATGTCACTGCATTAACTGGTCTTAGCATAGAAGGTGGGGGCCTCAACGCAAACAATCGTAAAAATATTTAATTTTCATACTGCATGAAACCAGTTGGTGTTTTACTTTTAAGTCAGAAATCATGACCATTTGATTAGGGTTCTAGATCCATTCAATATAAAACCAAAATCTACAAGCAATTGCTTTCGATCAATGGATCTAGCAATTTAATTTAATTTCGACTTGTTTTTATGGAAATTCAATGTCTGAAGAGTGTTGTTACAGGTGAAGAGGTAAATTATACGGCTCTGCATTTTATAGTGTGTTGGCTTATTAGATGTGAAGCCACGATTCAAGTACTTAGAAAGGAATACGACAAAATAATTCTTCGGTGATTTCATCTCATCAGATTTCTGGCAAAAACTCTCTGAGAGTAAATAAGATTACGATGAAAAATATCTGAAAAAATCTGTCGTTGAGAGTCGACTTCAAACTGTATGTCCTGCCAGTCTTGTATAAAATTAACGCACACAACATAAGTGGTGTGAGAAGCAAGGTCGTTATCCTGACTGAAAGGTTGTAATGACCAATTATGTTTGTATGTAAAATCAGAGGAAATGGAAACAAGGTCATCTGTATCTTAAAGGTATCAAAATTTCCTACTTGTTTTTGTTTTGATAGAACGTTGATTAATTTTATGCGGCTCTGAGTTCCGCTGTGGTCTGTGGCATATTCACATTAGGGTTGGCAATCCCGCTCTATATTTTCAATCCCGGGATTTCAGGATTTCATTTATCTAGTCCCGGGATCCCGGGATTTTAAAAAATTTATTCTTGAAAGATATTAACATATTATTTCAATAATTATAAAAATAAAAATTTATTCTTGAAAGATATTAGCATATTATTTCAATAAAATTAATAAGATATCACATCCAAAAATAGGTTTATAAGAAAGAATTTATTAAATTATATGAAAATTAATTTTATTTTTAATTTTACACATTTTTAAATTAATTATAAAGAGTTAATTGTTTTTATAGATATATATTTTTTTGTTGATCAAGTGCGATATGTTATTATTTTTTATTATTTTTAAAATACGTTTTGAGGAAGCACAGAGCATCCAAAGTTTCATCGCTCAAACGACTTCTTATTTTAGTTGCGAAAAATTCAGCTTCAGAAAAAGCACGTTCAGACTCTACACTGGCTGGCTTAATAGTCATTAAAAAATCGTATGCTCTTTGCAAAAAGTCACCACGTGTTCCTCCATTTTCAAACAAGAGCATTTCTCTCTGAATTTTTACAGACTACGTCTCACATCAAATTGCTATCCTCGGTAAATGTGCTTTTTTTATAGCTTCATTGAGCTCGTCTGAAATATTTAAAGGTTCTTCAAGAGAACAAGAAAGAGATTCAGATGGAAGCTCAGAAGAATCTGGAACAATTTCGAAAGGCTATTAGAAGTGATGTAGCTGGACTTGAAGCATTTAGTCTTTCGAGTAACTCAACTATTAATTTGCGACATTTTATGGAAGAAGGAACCGTTACGAAGTCTGTTTCGGATTCGGACTGAACATTTGCTCTACCATTCTTCAGATACTGAAGTACCCCACTGATATCTGTTCTCCTTTGTTGCATACGAAAGATGTGGGCTGAATGTAGTTTTTGAATTATAACGTTGTTAGCATCTTTAAGTTTTTTTAACATAAAAGTTATGGCAACATCCCGACGGCAAAGGGCGTCAACTGTTGCTTTAACTGGGACAAGAGCATTAATGATTGCGGATACCATATTAATCTCATCTTTGGATAAAGCAAAATATTCACCTTCAGGTGGACCTATGTATGTCTATTAATGCCTTTTGTATACAATTTCTTAATAAATAAAGACGTTCCAGCATTAACAAAAGGCTGCTCCACCTAGTTTTACAGTCTTTTATTAGAGTTAGTTGCTTTCCAAATTCAGCCGTAACATACTTTTGCAAGACATCGTTTTTTGTTGGCGATCGTTTAAACATCACTATTAATTTTCGCCCCTTCTTGATCACTGTACCGCAATTAACCTCAGTAATATCACATTGGTATCCTCCATGTCTATGGCCATAATACAGATCAACCAATTCTTCGTTGCCAGAAAAATTCTCATCCTCGTTATTCTCTGAAAAATCGTCTTCCTCTTCTGATTCTACACCCTCGTGGTATTGCTCATCTGTTGCTCTTTGTAAATCATGCTTTTCATATAGCACGTCAATTACCGCCAGTTGGACACCATGGGCAAAGTATAGCTGTTGAGTTACAGGTAATAATCTGCCAACTTTTTTCATGACACTTGCACCGTCTGTCATAATACCAACTATATCTTTTCTCAAGTTAAGTCCATATACTGCAAGCTTTTATTCTAGTAGCCCAATACATTTGTCTGCAGGCATTGATCCTTTTACTCGAACTAAGCCTAAATTCCAGAACTGACAGTTCTGTGCATGTAAATTAATATTCAAGTATCGATGATTACGTAGTGATGTCCATTCATCAAAAGATAAGGAATACCTTTCTCCCACACCGAATTCAGGGTTTTTTTTGTGAGCTATTTCAGTGATTATAGAATATCTTATTTTGTTGCTGTAATCTACAACCATTTGGCGGACTGTGTTGACAGTCGTAGGTAAACTTTTAAATCCCGTTGCTGTAATTTAAGTCCCGTTCTAATTTTTGGAAATTCGAATTAGTGAGAGTTCTAATATACGATTTTTTTCATTGCGGCTTAAAAAGTGAAATCCCGGGATTAAGTGCTCAATCCCGGGATTTTGGAATTGTTAAAAACTGCGTGATCCCTGGATTTCGGGACTCCGGGATCCCGGGATTCCTAACACTAATTCACATATACCTGCGAGCACAAGAAAATGTTTAACGGTGTCAAATCACACTATTTCGGTAGCCAATTCACGTCACTTCCACGTGAGATGAGCTTACCTTCAAATTGCTCGTGCAGAATATACAATTTGGCATGCGGTGTGTGACACGTAACGACGTTCTATTGGAACCATATGCTGTTGGTATCCAAATCATTCAATTCTGACCAAAAAAAGTTGGTTATCCTTGAATTGTAGTGCTTGCAGTTGACAGTGATGAGCTAGCCATCGTCGTTCTCATAGAAATATGGGCTAAAACCTACACTAAACATTGATTTTTTCTGGATGTGTTATACGCTTTTGGATCTCATGTGACTTGGTACCATCACAAACCTTTTCATCCAGAAATGGATCTCATTGTTGAATACGAATTTTCGATGAAAATAAAGATCAGTTGCCAACTGCACCAGAGCCCATTCAACAAACACTCGTCGTTGTCTGTGGTCTTTTACCTCCAGTTCCTGGGTCAATTGCAGGCCACGATTCTTAAATCAAACCCGTTGTGAGCGACATGTAATCGAGTTCTTTGGCAATGTTTTCGGCAGATATTGTGTTTCGTCGTCCTACGGGTTTTGGTCGATCGTTTACTGAATAAGTGGATTGGAATTTATCCTCCACATTGCCACGTAATTCTCTCGAAAGAATAGGCGATATGTTGGCGTTTGAGGAAAAAAAGTTGTTAAAAGATTATGTCTCCTTGTATCACAAAATTACACATGTAACGTGATAACATCACTGACATATACTGTCTACAAAATTATATATTAACAACATGCTTAATTTAGACTTGAACTATTTCTCTGCTTAGTTGTACTATTAATTTTGTATTTTTGTCGTTTGTAAAAGTCTAAATGAGATTTTCAAAAACTTCATTTTCATAATTAGAATCTCAAACAATACAACACAATTACGTACGTAATAGGAAATTTTGTAAGGAAATGATTGAGTTTTTGCTGTTCTTATTATGCAATGAATAAACAACTTCTGACTGCAATAAACAGAAAATCATTTAATCTGCAGCAAATAAAAGTAGTTCTAGTTTTATACATAATTTCAATATAAATGTATGTACATACATGCAATAGAAGGATATGCTTTGTAAGATATGGAAAATGCTTTAGTTTTCTATGAAAATTCAGAATAAAACAATTTGAAGTCAAGAATAAAAATATGTTTTATTGGCAATGAAGACTGTCGATTAAGATCAATCCAGAACAATTGAATTTTTTCATATTTTTTGATTTTGTATTGCAATTCTTAAAAAATATGAACTGGGGGTGGGATTACTTAAAAAGATTTAAAACTGCATCATTCCAATCTACATTTGCCAATTGCGTTTCTAATCTGTTGGTCAACCAGTTGTGATAATATCTCGAATAACTTGCGATCGGATCTACGTTGAAAGGACAGGTCACAGTTGTTGCATAAGAGTTATGTTTGCAAATCTTTCCTTCAAATGTCTACTCAGCTAAAATAAAAGTGATTTATGCAAAACATAAATTAAAACATATTTGTGTTAGAATAACAAACTAGCATTTCTTTACAACAACAAAAAAATACAAACAAAAAATCAAGAATTATTCAAAAATTATTTGTATAACACATATACATACGTGATATAAACAACTACATACATAAAGTTATATAACGCGTTATCCATTTCGTGATTTCAAAAGTAAACGTAAATAAAACACATATAAAATATTTTTTTCATGATACAGTAGGACCTTGATTATCCGTGATTCGATTATCCGGCAACATCAATTATCCGGGATGGAAAGAGAAAATTTTTTGCATCGACTTAATTTTATTTTGGATCGATTTAAATTTTTCTGCATCGTTTAACCTTTATGTCAACAGATAAAAAATTATATGTACATACGTCAACAGAAGCATACCCGGGTATGTTCATACATTTTATATGGAATTTCTTTTGTTGCTAAGCTTATTTCTGTTTTACTTATGTTTTGTAGTTGCATTGTTTTGTTTCTGTTTAAGTTTTGTTTTGTTTGTGCTTTGTTGCTACATTGTTGCTCATCCAAATATATCGAGCTTCCATGAGCGTGCGGCATTTTTGGGATATAAGCCGCTTTATACGTTTCGACAACGGAAACACCCGTCCATATCGTAAAAAACCGACAAAGCTGCAGCCATAACCAACTTATAATTAATGCTGAATGATAATCTACGCAGCAATTAGGTACCAGTTTCAAATATGACAGTTGATGAGCAGTTGTATCCCTACCGTGGTGGTACTGGGTTTACCCAATACATACCATCGAAACCCGACAATTACGGAAGTATGGTGGGTATGTGACTCCGTCTTATCCTATCCAATGAAGGGACAAATTTATACTGGATTGGCGGCATCCGGCGAACAGGAAAAAAACGTAGGCGAGAGGGTAGGGAAGGACTTGTGCGTCAATCTTTTACGTGGAAGTGGACGGAATATTGTTTGTGATAATTTTTCACAACTTATAACTTAGCGAAAAGTTTAATGATGGACAGCAGTTTATCAATGTTAGGTACAGTGAACAGAAGACCAGTGTTTATACCAACATATTTCGCTTTATCAAAAGGATGGGAAGTAAAGTCAACTACATTTGGTTTCAGTATCAATACTACCTTGTGCTCTTCCATCCAAAAAAAAAAAAAATAAGTCGGTTGTACATCTTTCCACAATGCATTATTCATGCGAAGTACAAGGTCCAGAGAAAAAGCCACTCATGATCTTAGATTACAACAAATATAAAGGTGGCGTCGATAATATGGACAAGCTTTTAGCAGAATATTCAACAAAGCGAAGAACAAATAGATGGCTCTTGGCTTTCTTCTACAATATACTAGACGTCGCTGCCCTTGCAACATACATAATTTACTTTGAGAATAACCCAATGCCAAAACCTTCCACAAGCCGCCGTAGAATGTTTCTACACAGCCTCAGCGAACAACTGGTGAAGCCGGAAATAGAAAACAGAGCCAAAATTAACACGCAACAAAAATATTTTCCACACACAATGCTATTGAAGCCATATATGGGGAATCTTTGACCGTAAGAGGTGCTGCAGATGAAAGCGTGGAAGAACGTGACAGCACTGGTAAAATAAAAGCGAAAGGTAATTGCTACATATGTACAAAACTTTGACCAACCAGAAAATCCTACACGTTATTCAAAAAGCCCGTGTGTGCTCATCCAAGTAATATGCCGCAATGTAATAAATGCATTTAAGAAAAATTAGTATGTAATATTTTTTTATATTTGATTGAATTTTAATTTAATTTTATTTTATTATTAAGAACTTGTAAATTTTACTCAATAAACATCCAATATCAACATATTTTCATATATTTCATTATACATACCCAGGTATATAACTGTTGACGTAAGGGATAGAAATGAAAAAATGGCCACATCCTTGGCCCTTATCCCCCATTTTTACTCAAGTCTAGGAATAAAATTTAGAAATAAAAGGTAGAAAACACTACTAGTAAGGATATAATGAAATTTCAGGTTAATACAGTTATTACTTCCTGAGATACGGCGATTTAAAAACACAAAACATACCCGGGTATGTATTTGTTGACATAAAGGTTAACCGTGATTACCTCTATTATCCGTGATTATAAGCAAAAATTTTTTTCTATTATTTTGGACAAACAAGCGGAAAAGGGGAATTCTCTCTTTAGTACATGAAATCCTTATCTACTGTTCACTGTTTTCTGACAAAATTATTTTTTTTTATTTTTGAAACATGTATGTACGTACATATATAAAATCCTTGAATTATTTAGTTTTTATATAAATATATACATACTAGCAGATTGTACCCGGCGTTGCGCGGGTTATGTAGTTTGGATTAGTTTAAAAAATTAAAAAAAATTATTGGGTAATTTTTGCATTAAAAATAACAATAAATAAAAAACGGGTTTATCGGTTTCGAAACCGGTTTTGAAACCGGTTTCTTAAAAAATGCAATTTTTCAAATTATTCGGAAACCGGTTTAACAAACAACCCAGTTTTTTGAATACTCTAGGTCCTAAATATAAATGCACTCAATTTGCCCGTTTTTCGCCCCTTTCCCCATTTTTTGACCCCTTTTGGTTCAACTTTTGAAACGGAACACCTCCAATAGCTATTTGGGAAACTTAACGAAGCTAAATCGTAAAAAAATACCTTTAAAACAGATAAAATACAGCATTTATGCATAAAGTACTAATTTTTGCCCATTTTTTCTCCCCTTTGACCCATTTTCCCCCCTTTGGGTCAAAATTTTGAAAATATTTATTGCCTATAACCTGTACCGACAAAAGTTCGATCAATATCCCAAATTTCAAGAAAATCGGTCCAGGCGTTCAGGTGTGATTGGCTATACACTCAATTTGCCCGTTTTTGGCCCCTTTCCCCCTTTTTGGACCCCTTTTGGTTCAACTTTTGAAACGGAACACCTCCAATAGCTATTTGGGAAACTTAACCAAGCTAAATCGTAAAAAATTACCTATAAAACAGATAAAATACAGATTTTATGCATAAAAGTACTAATTTTTGCCCATTTTTTCTCCCTTTGTCCCATTTTTTTCCCCCTTTTGGTCAAAATTTTGAAAAGATTTATAGCCTATAACCTGCACCGGCAATGGCTCGATCTATATCCCAAATTTCAAGAAAATCGGTCCAGGCGTTCAGGCGTGATTGGCTAACAAACAAACCAACAAACAAACAAACAAAAAAACAGACTTACAGAAAGATTTATAATATATATTAGGATTCATTTATTAATTAATAAAAATATCTATTAAAAAATTAGTCAAAATTGGTACTCAATTAACCGGGAAAATCGATTATACAGAATGCTTCCGGTCCCGACCATCACGGAAAATCGAGGTCCCACTGTATTTCTTTTTTATTGTAAAGTTTGAACGTTGACATTATATGTGAAACACTACATCATTTATATGACCTCCACGCGAAGGGTTGCAAGCATTGATTCTTTTGAGGTATTTTTCGACCACTTTTTGACACATATTGGGCGGTATCTCAGCCATAACTTGACGAATGTTGGTTGAAGGTTTATCTGCATAAACACAGTCTTTCGCGTAGCCCCACAAAAAAAGTCTAATGGTGTCAAGTCGCATGATCTTGGTGGCCAGTTGATATCGCCACGACGAGAAATTACGCGGCCAGGAAATGTCTCTTGCAATAAAGCCATATTCGCTCAAGTTGTGTGGCATGTGGCACCGTCTTGTTGAAACCACATATTCTCCAAGTTGTATTCTTCAATAGCAGGCAAAAAAAGTCCGTTATCATATGACATAACGCTCCGAATTGACGGTGACAGTCGTTCCATCGTCGTTTTCGAAGAAGTAAGGTCCAATCACACCTTCGGACCAAAGAGCGCACCAAACAGTGACTTTTTCTGGATGTAATGGCCTCTCTTCAATTATTTGAGGATTCCCAGAACCCCAAATACGACAATTTTGTTTATTAACATACCCACCGAGTGTGAAATGTGCTTCATCGATGAAGAAAATTTTGTTCGATACGTGGCTGTGGCAGAATCACCATTTTTGTAGTAGGTTTTGATAATTTTTATGCGTTGTGTGATAGTTAAGCGATCCATTTTCGTCAATGTCAGACTTTCAACTGAAAAGGAAAAAATTGGTTTCACAACTTAGTTTGACAGATGTCGAATTCCAGTCCCATACTTTTGAAACCACGAAATGGATAGCCCTTTACATATATTCATAGAATATATTGTATATACATAGTATATACAGTGTCTGAATGTGTTTCGTTCGAGTGAATGAAGAATTATTTGTAAATGTAAATGTTGAAGATTAATTGCTATGCAGCAAATGTTGAATCCATTCTTGTTTGCATTTCAAAGAAGCTTAAATCTACAATATTCTTATTACACTCAGACATACAATATACACACATACATACATACGTACATACATACACCCATACTTATGATAACAGTATGTATGCATATTACTTCGAGAATACTTGCGTGAAACTTTTCAGTAGGGCAATAACATTCTATCACGACTTAAGCTCTCTTTCTAACTATAAGATGAATGTTTTCATACGAATTTCTATTTGTATGACAATAACTTAAAAAAATTTAAGTAATTGAGTGGTAATAACTACAGTAATTTTTGACCAATTTTATCAAACGAAGTGTCATTCTCTTCACAATATAATGCACTTTCAGAATTTCGCCACTTTTCATAATTTTTAATTAAATCTTGCAATTAAGAATGGTCAAACTTGAAAATATGTACAGGTAACCCTCCTACAACGCGGTACTTCTATAGCGCGATTTCGCTACAACGCGGTTTGCGAATTGCGGAATGTTTCCTATAACGCGAATCCTACAACGCGATTTTTAAGCATTTTTTAAATACATATTCTATAAACTATTCTATAAACACACAATTATCAAAAATTACTTGTGTATGTATATCTATTATTATTATTATGTTTGTATGCACTATGGAATTTTGCAAACCGCAATTTTTTCAAATATTTACACACACGTCTTTAGATAAAACAAGGGGTTTCCCCGAAAATTAACTCTTGAGAATGTTTTTGGAAATTTTTTTTTTTTTCGATGAAAGGTCTAATATAATTAATTCGGCTGAGAAAACTTTAACATGTTACTTGCGTGATATTGTATAAGAAAAGGAAAAATGGAGGAAAAAAGTTTCCTACAACGCGATTTTCCTACAACGCGGAGTTTTTCAGGAACCAATTAACCGCGTTGTAGGAGGGTTACCTGTATTAGAAAAAAAATAATATTTTCCAAGTTTACCCCATCAAAACTCATAACATATAAGTTTGAATAAAACGTTTATGTATACCGTTTTAAAGCCTAATTTCTTCCCTTCCTAAAAAACTTTGAATTTTTGAAATAGCTTCAAACATATTTGTATAATCAATAATTTTGTGCGAAAAGATCAAAAAAAACCGTTTTTGTCAAATAATACTGGTTTGAAGGGTTCGAGAAAAATAAAAAAAAGTATTTTTGAGTTCTACTCAACCCAGTGAATAACTTAGACTATGTAGTTACTCGGGTGTAGTTTCACTGTCGCACCGTGTTATTAGTACTTTAGAATGTAAAATCTTTGGTAAGAAAGGGTGGACCATTTAAAAGTTTAAATTTAAAATTCGGTTTCGAATGTTGTCAAATTTATTTTTTTTTTTTTTTTGCTGTGAAGTACAAATGTTCGGGTTAGAAATGGAATATTATTTCATTCATATGGATGACGCAGCTGGCCTCACAGTACCTCAATCGATCGGAACAATTCTCGTGCACTTTTTCGAGTATATGGTTTGGTATCTCGGCGATGGCATCACGAATGTTCGCCTTTAAATGCTCAATTGTTTCTGGTTTGTCGGCATAACACTTTTGTTTAACGGCGCCCCACAGAAAATGGTCCAACAGTGTCAAATCGCAACTTCTTGGCGGCCATTTGATATTACCATTTCGGCTAATTAAACGGACATCAAACATTGGACGCAATAAATCGATTGTGCCAAGAGATGTGTGGCAAGTTGCATAATCCTGTTGAAACCAAACATCGTTCATCAATATCATGAAGAGAGGGTACAAAAAAATCGGTTATCATGGTGCGATACGTGTCTCCAACGAGCGTAGTGGTTACACCCATGGGGCCAATATGAGCCAATGTTCCACAAGCCGCACCAAACAGTCACTCGTAATGGATGCACGGCGTGTGGGTTTCCTGAGCCCCAAATACGACAATTTTCCTTATTAACGTACCCACCAAGATGAAAATAATCTTCATCCGAAACGATGATATCTTTTTTTGGCAAAATCGGCATCGTCGTGCAGTTCTCGTTGACCCAATTTTCCAATAAAACCGAATGTTGCTCAAGTGTAAATCGATTCATTATGTTCAATGAAATTTTGTGACAGAATAGAATGACCTAAGTATTGCCAGATTCGAAATAGCCGATGGTTCAAATTCAAACCAATAGGTGGCCTACCCTATATAAAAGGTAACATTTTAAGGTTCCATTTGTGGCAAGACATTATTATCATCATGATACTGTTACAATTATAAAAAACTACAAAGTCGATGAACAATTGAAAAAGACCTCTCAAAGAAAGCTAGTACGTAGGAAAGCTCGATATTTAGGTGTCACATAAGGCAATAAAAAGTTTAATGGATCGAATTTTCATTAGCGATTCACTGCTAAAACGGAACGAAATCTAACTTATTCCAAAGCAAATGATTACAGACGATGAAATGTTAATCACATGCGATAATAATGTGCAAAAAAGTAGAGTCAAAAGAAAAATTAAGCTTCGAGGACTGTGACAAAACCAAGAAAGGTAATGCTGTATGTCTGATGGGATTGAAAGGGAGTTGTTCGTTATAGGATTATACAATTTGCTCAAACGATTGATTCTCATCTCTGAAACTGAAATAGAACTGTGGGTGGTGCAACTTTTTCGAAGCCGCTAGGCATTCCTCCGTAAACAAGGCTAGCAGATCAATGCAACGTCTTATAGGCAGGAATGTCGGTCAAATAGGCTGCGATAAAGATTTTTAATAATAATAAAATTTGTTAGAACACTCATCTCTAGCGTAAGGAGTTCTAAGACAGTTTATGGTTATTGCCAATCTCTCAACGATGTAGCACAGCAGTGCGACATTCATATCATGTGGGACATGGTGATATTCCAGGCTACTGTAGAGCGGATTGACAGTTGAGACCCGGAACAAGTTCTCAACATTAAGAACAACTTTGAAGACTTGCGTGCTAAATATAAATAGAAATCGCATGGAAAAGCTGCTCCTCCTTTAACGAGCACACTCAACCTAGTTGTTGGAATCATTATGTCAAACGACTTCTTCAGAAACTTTAGAGGCAAGGAAGAGGACGAAATAGTACTTCCATGGCTACATGTCCAACGCTTTGTTGGAGAAGAAGAAAGCACCATTGGTGTCTACAATGTCAATGATCTAAGTAATCTATCGGTAAAGAACATTAGCTGTCTGAGTGCCTTTATCAGAATCTACGCATGGTTTCAGTACTAAGTGAAAGGGATAACTTTGGTGCCAACCTTTTCTACCCCACTTACAGTCAACAATTGATGAGATTGATACAAGCAAATCAATAAAAAAAAATTACAGAATTGATCAACAGAAAAAATGTTGTATTCCAGCAAAGTTATCTTGAGTGAAAGATCTTGACTGAAAGGTTTCGTTGGTCTTTGCACCTTTAAAATAACGTTTATTTGGATCTGTGCAGAATTCTTTTAATGGTAAGAATTTAAATTGAATAAATGAGACTACCAGATCACTGCAGTGTCTTTCAGGCGGAAGTGTCGGCAATTCAAGCTGCGGTGAAAATTGTTGCGGACAAAAATGTTCGCAAGCAAAGGATCATTATACTTTCCGATAGCCAAGCGGCCATCAAGGCGCTGGATTCTAGTGTGATAAACTCCAAGACAGTATACGACTGTCGCAGATGTCTCAATAAGATGGCGAACCGATGTGATGTTTGTATTACATGGGTACCGGGACATAAGGACATTCCCGGCAACTGCAGAGCGGATGAATTGGCCAGAAGGGGCACGACCGTCGAGCTCTCTGATGAATTTTCTACATTGGGGATCCCTTTAAGTACCAGTTAGCTTATGATTGACAATGCAATCGTGGACCTTGCCAACAGCCCATCGGCAGCTTCGGATAAAAGCAGAGCGGATCATAAAATCTGGCCAAAGATGGATAGAAGGCGCACGACGACTCTGCTTAAGCTCCAAAGAAGCAGGCTCAAAGCTGTTATCGGGGTTATTACGGGGCATTGTATTATAGGTACACATGCGAGGCGTATTGGTCTTGGACACCTAGCGAATGATTTCTGCAGAAGCTGTGGAGATGAAGAGGGGATGAAACTATTCTTCACCTACTTTACACATGTCCGGCATTTGGTCGGAGGAGAAAGAAACACCTGGGTGCCTACTACATGGGGGACCTAGAAGAACTGTCATGCGTGGATATTGGCAGTCTAAGTGGTTCCTAGAATAGGGGAAAGATGAAACTGTGGTATCACAATGGACCCTGTATGCGGCCTAAGTGTGTCCGCTCATCGGGTGGACAGCCACTTCTACCTACCTACCTACCTAAGAATTTAAATTCCGTAGAGATCAACTCTTACGAGCTATCGCTACACTGTGGCACTATATCTTTAAGTTTTTAAATGTTATTAAAATATCTTCCAGGACATTATGTTGTCGAGTTAATATTATTCTGTGTGGATCGTCTCTACGTACTGTTTGACTGTTGTGGTTTCTATCCTTCTAATTACACAATACCTTGAAATGATTACGAAATATGTGACCCATATTTTTTACTATCCTGGTCTCCATCTTCAGTACGGGTGTCTGATTACACATTTCCTCGAGAGGATTCCGAAATATGTGACACTATAACCAAATTTTTGTGTATAACCTTCAGTGATAATATTCTCCATATTCTGTTCTGATTCTGTTCTTACGCACACCCCTAATACCGAGAAACCACAAACCTATACATAGATACACGTTTACTTTACATACAAAGTAAATGATAACTAATATTTACAAGGATACATACAATCGCAGATTCGAAATATTCTTGTTTTTCATGCATAGATTTAACGAAATCTCGTGCATCTCTATGTATCGCATTTTCCTGCTACTGCTTTATATTAAAAAAAAGAAGAAACAGAAACAAAAACAAAAACAACAACAACAACTTCTAACTAATGTTGCATAAATCTGTATCAATGTCAACTTGTGTTGTGGAGGTTTTGAATCATTTGGCTGAGATTTCAACAACAACAGGAGCAGCCAGCGACGAAAACGACAATGTAACTAGCAAAAAAAGTATGTGTTGTACTGACTGTAATCAACGAATGCGAAAGTGAATGCTCCTTTTTTTTATTTTTTTGTATGTTTTCTGATTTTTGCTTTGGTTCGGTCCTTGTTAAACCCATCAACCTAGTGACGGAGTTCAAAGAAAACGCAACAAAAAAAATAAACAGAAATGCTATGTATATGTGAGGAAAATATTCAAATATATTCAATGTGAATAAATTTTCAAGTACTTCTATGATATACACAACGTAGTTATGTATTAAATGAAAGAAAAAAAATATACACATTCAACAACAACAACAACTTGATAATAATAAAAAAAAATCATGAACATTTTAACAATTCTAAAATTGAATAAATATCGTCTTCGAGTACTTTAATCTTTTATCAGGTTGTATATCGTATACATATACGTACATATGGTTTAAGACTGTACATTTTTGTTTGACACTGTATTTTAATATATACAAATACACAAAAATATTAAAAGTTCTTGTTATTAAATCTTTAAAATAAGTTTGCTGAATATGATATACATATGTATTGTAAGATTTATCATTTGCCATTGATTTATGTTGTGGGATTTTGATTAAAAAAATAATCAAATGTGCTGACGTTAAGCTGCTAAGTCTGCTCGAAACAAAGATTATAGAAAAAAAAACCTTTAAATTAATTTAAAATACGAAATTGAAGGAAATTTCAGTGAAAGAGCAAATATATTTTTTATTCCTTTATCAGAAACCAAACTAAGATTGCCAGCTTTCGTAGTGTAGAAACTGCACCTTCTGTGCACCTATATCGGGTTATTGTATTCAGTTTAGTTTTGGGAAAATTTAATCATTGAATTCTTGCCTTTTAAGGAGTTGGTGGAGCCTGACATTAAAATGATGTTCGTTGTTGATATAATTCTCTCATGTTACTCATAGTGTGTCTCCTTTTTTTTTTTTTTTTTTATTTTTTCTTCGTTCCCGGCCTCACACTAACCCACCCTCACCCGACCGCGGAGGGCTCGTCCCCATTACCGGACTGTAACGGGTAAGGGAAAAGTAATGGCAACAAGAACATAAAACAGCTACAGAACTTAATCACAAGCTGAATAAAGTAACAATAAACCGGAACTACATAAGACAAGAACGAAAATACATTTTTATATTTTTTTTTTATCCGGATGAATTATTTTGTAAAACCTTTTTTCAGAACTCTATGATACCTCATTTGTCTTTAGCTGCATTTGAATCGTAGTCTAAGGGATATTATGTTAGTTTATTAAACGATAACACAAGAGTTCAAATCTCAGTGTAAAATTTTCTGTAATCCCCTCACAGCAGTCGCTGAGAGTAAACTTAAACGCCTGCAAACACAACCTGACGGCAAACCAATCATCTCGTACAATAGGGCAAAATTCGTGTTTGCAAACCTAAGCCGATGAATATCAATATTTTGAATTTTGATATTCGGCTGGGTAGCAAAACGCTCTCTCTTATTAGGTTGCGGTTGCAGGCAAAGTATGTTGGTGTTATAGGTGCTTTAGTTTACTCTCAACGCTCAAAAGCCTTTGTTTGTTTTTTACAATTTTACTCCTTTTTTATCGGCATTTCATTATGTATAGATTTTTCTAAAGCAGCGTTTGCAAAATTTTTTAAATTTTTTCTAATCAAAATTATGGTTTTGGTCATCAAACTTATAATGCACTGCCTTAATTTTATGGCGTACTAATCGACTAATTCCAATCGGCTAATATCGCTTACTCTTACTGATAACGTGAATCCCTTGAGACGCCACACAATGTGCACTGAAGAAACTTGCCTCATATGCAAGAAAGCATGGAAGAAGAACCAAATCTATCAAATCGTTTGCTGTTCTCAACAAATTAGATTATGTTCTCTCACTTTGTGGAAGATTTTACCAAATAAACTTGGCTTAAAAGTTTTCAAAATTCAACTTACGGGAGAATTACAGCAAAGTGATAGATTGGTATTGATATTGAATTTCCATTCAAAATTTTGTTCTCCGATGAAGTTAAATGGATCGTAAATAAGCAAAATTATCACATTTGAAGTGAGAATAATCCACAAGCTTTTATCCAAACACCATTGCAGCAAATTACAGTTTGACGTATTAGATGGGCTATAAATGGTCCATATGTCTTCAAAAACGATATTCACCAGTGATGAATGGTATACTATGGACCCGATTAGATAGTTTTTGTGCCTCAATTAACTGACATGAATTTTGCTGACATTTTTTTTTCTAAAAGAATAATGTCATATGCCACATAGTGTGCGCTACAATTGTTTTAGGAATAGAAACTTTTGATGAAAACCTGCATTCACGTAATGCTCCAATAAATTGGCCACTAAGATCATTGTGGCCTTAAGGCTTTATTTTATTGAAAATATTTATCTGAAAGTGAAGTGAATAAGTTTTTTTTCTATTCCATTAAATGCCTTCTGTATTCTTTTCCACATAATTATGAACTGTATTAACACATATGGGTTTGGATTATAGAACATTAGAAGACCTAAAGTTTGCTTATAAAGCATTATAACTCTAGCTGTTATTTATTTTTGCATTTGATTAAAAGCCTTAATTAGGCATTACTTAACGTTTCTTTAACGTGAGCGAAAACTTTTCAAATGCCAGTTAAAATTTAGTGTTATCGTATAGACAGGCTATTGTGGCAGTAATAAACGAATAACGATTACTCGTTATATTCGAATTTCTTACAAAATATTTTATTCTTACTTACTTACTTACTTACTTACTTACTTACTTAAGGCTTCTTGCGCGCCTATGCCAGTTGGTCACACCAATCGATGACAGGGCTTCCTCGACTTGATCCTTCCAACGAATACAATGTCGTCCTCTTCACCGACTTCCGCAGATCCCCGGAGCATCCTGCTCCATTCGAACGACATGGCCGAGCCAGCGCAGCCGCTGGATATTAATACGCTGCACAACGTCTATGTCGTTGAGGAGCTCATACAGTTCACTTTTTTTATTCAAGAATATTAAAAGTGAGTGCGTTTGTTAAACGGACTGAATTAAAATAATTTTTATAGGCAACGAAACTAATTGTTCTATTTAAATGAGATGAAAAACTTCTCTATATAAAGAAGAGAATATTTTCGGTGCATTGAGTTTTTTGTTGATGACTTCCACTTTTTATCGATGACTTCCATCTTTTAGGCGATGACTTCTATCTTTTTGGTCAATCAGTTGAATTTTTGGGCGATGACTTACATTTTCTTTGGTAGACGACTTGAATTTTTTGGGCAAACATATGCATTGTTTTGCTCAATGACTTACATTTTTTAGTCGATGACTTGCATTTCTTTGGTTGATAACTTACACTTTTTACTTGCATATTTTTGAACGATAACTTGCATTTTTTGGTCGATGATTTAAATATTATTGGTCAATGACCTTCATTTTTTGGTTGATGATTTGCATTTTTCTGGTCGTTGACTTGCACTTCTTTTTCTAATTCATTTATTACGTCTTTTTTATGAATATTTCCTGCAAAGCGGCATATCGATTCGATTGATTCGAATGCTGAAAGCTGAGACACTAAAAATTATTGCCTAATAAAGAGAAATTCTTTACCAGTTTCATATACCAAATACCATATGCGAAAATTATAATAGAGTTTTGCTCATTTAGTCATATTATTAAAAAGTTTGTTTTTTTCTCTCGTTTTTGCTGAGTTATTAGTATTTTGGGAATACATTTGTTTGTTCAGTTGGGATTAGAGTGGAAAATAAGTAACGATTTACCATTTTTCTAAGAAAGAAAGAAAAAAAAACAAACTGAAAAAGAGCAACGAACCAGCCAAGCAAAAATGATGCATTGCACAGGAATTTGTTGTATAAGGTATGTGTAAGTACGTTTATATGTACTTACATATGTCTGTATCTATTCCGTGAATTAGAAATGTTTGTAAGTAGCAGTCACTTAGTTTACATACTTTATCATCATAATCACAACGCTTCAATATGAGTGTATTCTGTAATTTGCAACTGTGTTATACAACTTGATTTGCGAAGAAATTCTAAACTCTCACATACGGGCACAACATTTAATTATCGTGCATTTTAATATGGCACCAGTGTGGGAGTAGTGAATACAGGGAGCCTTGAAACTCCAAATACAATAAAGTTGGCAGTTCGGAATTCGACTAATATTTTTTAAAACGACATTTCAATATTTAGGAAGGTTTTTACGAGAATTTTTTGCAGCAAACATCAGGCATATGGAGCGTTAGCACGGGACAATTTGTGAATATGTATATCCAGACCAGAGATCAGCAATGAATCGTATTTTCGCTACTCATAGGTACTTATGAAATTTTGAGTATGAGTGAGTCAAGAGTATTCAAATTCAGCTACTCTGATTCATTCGTACTCGCCACAACATTGATTTATAAGTATAGGTTGCAATGAGTATGAGTACAACGTTGACTTCAAACTCACAACATTCGATTCATTGTTTGATTCATACGCCTACTCATTCAGATTCATAAATTGAGAAAAATACTTATAATACTTACGAATGATTCGAGTCACTCGAAACATTCATCAAAATTTACAGTAGTAGCTATTGTTGCATTTACAAAAGAAGAGAAACGAAAAGACAAAGACAGCAAACAAAGCACACACACAACCTTCTAGCGAGTATTGTGGTGTTCGTACTCGAATCATACTTATTTTGTGCTTCGTGTATATGTTGAATCATGGAGAGTCGAAATCAACAACATCATGCGTATTGTTAAGTATGAGTACGATGAGTATTTCTAACTTTGAATATAAGTAGTATGAGTATGATATTAAAATAAGTATGAATGCGTATAAGTAGCTGAAATTATAAGTATGACTCGAATCTACTCATCGTTTTGAATACTCGTTGCTGATCTCTGATCCAGACATGGCTCAAATCAAAATAGCTTCCTACACAAACTACGAATTAAAGAAATTTTAACAAGAAGTGTAACCCGCAATTGGGTTGTCACATACATACAAACATACATATATACATAATTGGTCATTACAATCCTTCAGCCAGGAATACGATTTAGCTTCTCACACCTATGTTGTGTGTGTTAGTTTTATATATGAGTGGCGGGACCTAGAGTTTTAAGTCGTGTATGAACGGCAATTTGTTTTGAGAAACTTTTTCATGGCAATTTTATTTATTCTCAGAGTTTTTGCCAGAAATCTGCTGAGAGTAAGTCGCTAAATAAATATTTTTTAATATTTCCTTTTATTAGAGATGCCTGACCCGGGGTTTGAAGCGTGGCCTTACGTCTAATAAGCCAACACACTACTTAATAGACAAAAGCGACTGTCACACTGTACTCTACTTGCTAGTGTTTAGAATTTTGCTATGGTAGAAGGCCCTACCATAACTGTCATAGTTGGTTGCTATCAAACCTTGCCTCCATCTTGATTCAAACTACTACCACTACTGGCCGTACATAGAATATGATATCTCCCAAAGGTACGTAGTATAACTTACTTTCCAATTTGTGTAAAACTTATATTCTATACAAATACTTACGCAATCACTCACACAAAAAAAAAAAAAAAAAAAAAAAAAAAAAACACTGACAAGTGAACTTAAAAGTGCTTTAATGCAAAAAACATACGCGAATTGGTTTTTTTTTTACTTTTTGTGGAGTGTTTTGCCTTGTGATATTTGCTTGGTTCGTTGGTTGTTTTTTTTTTTTGTGTGTCAGTATGTTAGTTTTTCGCTAGTTTTTCCTTTTTTTTTTTTGGAATTCTACTCGTACAATATTTTATTTCCCAAACCTGTAAATTGCAAATAAGTAACTGGTGTAAGCGTAAGTGGTTTTAAGTGATTTAATTATGTCAACAGGGATTACGCAGGGTAAAGTTTTGCTGATGTTTGCATTACTCAAATATGAAGATATTAATATAAATTATGTTCATACAATACATACATAAGTATATACATATGCGTATATGATGCACTGGTTTGTATTACTTATTCCTCAATGAAACATAAAAAGTTGTATACGTTGAAAAATAAGTTTTCTACTTAACATCTTAAGAATTCATATTTCCATAGTTTTTAGTTTTTCTAAAAAAAACAAAAACATTTTAATTTGGAGAATCCATTTTAAGAGTTGCAATATAGAAAAAATAAAATAAACACTCGAGTTTTAAAACTAAACAACAAAATGTGATAATTAACCCTATATTAAACAGCACTTATGTGGCTAAAAATATTTAATTGGATAGGTTTTAAAGCTTAGTAAAGCTAAAAGAGACTGGAAAAGTAACAAACGAAAACTACATTTCATTAAATGCCAGCAACAATCTTGAATTTAGACTTACATACATACATACATACATAATTGGTTATTACAAGCCTTCAGTCAGGATTACAACCTAGCTTCTCGCACCACCCATGTTGTGTGTGTTAACTTTATACATTAGTGCCGGGAAATACAGTTTAAAGTCGACTAAGAACAACTGACTTTTGAGAAGGCTTTCCTGGCAAATTTATTTATTCTCAAAGTTTTTGCCAGTAATGTGCTGAAAGGAAGTCCCCGAAGAAATATTTTTTCACATTTCGTTTTGTTGAAACGGGGCCTCATGCCTAATAAGCCAACACACTACCTACTAGACTACGGCGACTCCATTAGACTTACTCGACGTTTATATAAACGAATAACTAACAGTAGAGATAAAATACCAAAAATAGCGCTTATATGGCGTGCAAAACCAGATAATATTATTGCAAACAGACTTTAGAATTACCCTTAGGATTCGTAACTTTAAGGAAATGAGAAGAATCTATTGTTAACAACGACTCAAAGATGACAAAGAGTGTTAATAGAAGCATATTCTCTACCATGACTTTTGAAAGTTTTCGTAGTTTCACAAATGTAATCACTTTAAGGGCCTTTATTTTAACTTGCCGGTAAACTTGGGTTTAGTTAAAGGTACCTTTAGCTAAAAGGAACTGTAAAGTTACCTTTAACTTATTTTCGTTATTACAAATTACAGATAAAATAAATTTAACTTTTTCAAAAATATGGCAGTGCCGGAGCAAAGTCGATAACACTGCTCAATTAAACAAGTTTTTTTTTTAACGCAGTGGCAACGACGGGCGTCGTTTTTTTTTTTTTGAAGTTTTTATTTATATTTGAAGTTGCCATATTGAAAATATTGTTACGTTTTTACCTTTTTAAAAATGTTTAAATATGAGTTCGTTGATTGCAAACCAAGTAAAAACAAATATGTGTCTTATTTTAATTAAACTCTCTTTATTGTCCACACTTTCTTATGTGCCACTGTTCACACTTAACCGATACAACAATAATTACTACAATTTATTGCTTGTTCACTATTATTCACACACAACTATTCGCTTTACTGCTCACAACGGATATCTTCGAACCACGACTTTTTACTTCGCACGCAACTTGTCTTCACGCCGCGACTGATTAGTTAACACGCACTCGTCTGCTTTGTCTTGCCCTTTTATAGTCTAACACGAACAGTACATCGAACGTTCTTGAAGAAGAACGTTCGCGGCTTCGCACTCTCGAAAATTCTATGACGACTGCATTACTTGTTGTTGCGTTTGCTTATTTATCTATCTCCTTTTGCTCTCATGCTTGTTGTTGCTTTGCTTGTAACAAGTTCGTTGTGGTTGTTGGTGTAGCTATTATTAACATCATGTCCATTGTATTCGTTAGTGTTAGTGTGTATTTGTGTCGTGTACACATTATCTCTTGTTTTTGTAGCTTTTGTTTATTGTGTTTATGTGAAACGATATTAGGTCGTTTCGATATGCGTAACAATATTATATAATATGGCAAGTGCAAACATAAACTTAACATTAAAAGTTACCAATAGGATAATCCTTCCCCTTTGGCTTAACGCTCACTTCTACCATATTGTCCACTTATAATAATGAAAAACAATTTATCTGCCCGTTAACCCATTCGCTGCCAAGCCTAAATTATATGAAGTCATTCCCATTGCCATTTATATTTTGAGTGTTATTGTTTACCAAAACCCTGATATTTCTTGGTAAGAGCACATACATTATCATACATAATCATTTACAAGCAGAAAACCAAAGACTTGTATACTCATCGTTGGCAATAGGAAGGCAGAAGGACTCGATATCCTTTTTCATATTTGCGTACGTTTTAGTAGAAATAAAGTATTATTTTTGTAAAAAAAAAATGTATTTGTAGTATTTTTCAAGTTTTTTACATATTTATATTATGTTTGTGACAAAAAAAAATTTGCTAATTCAAAAGCCTGCATGTTATAATATATTTAAAGTAGGACGAGTATACTCGTCTTGGCAGTGCGGGATACCCTGTCAAAGACGAGTATACTCGTCCTTGGCAGCGAATGGGCTAAAATCCTCCATTTAGTTAAAGGCAAGTTGTAATAATGGCCCTAAAGCTGTTCAGTGTATACAATCATCTTATTTTCGGCTGAAGTTTATTGTCTTCTCAATGACTACCTTAGTAAGTATGAGTTTAGCTATATTATTTCGATAAATTACTTATTTTTTAATCGATCGAAATACCCTGTATATTAACAATGTTACGTAGTTTAAATTAATTAAAATAATTAATTCAGTATTGCTAACGCATACTTTTAGGCCAAATAATTCATCTGTTTTAAGGTTATTTTCAAAAGTTTCTGGAAAGACTTCTTCATACATACATATATAAGCTGTAGTTGAAATAAATTCATTGTTTTTCCAATAGATAGCTTTTGTAAGTTAAAATTCGTGTTTTTAGGTGTTGTTATTATATATAGAAAACAATGTTAGTTAGATAGGTCTGTCGAAGTGGTAGCTTTGATTACCAAAGCTCACCAGTTTTGTTGCCACAGGTAAAAAATTATAATATTACAAATCTAAAAAGTTTATTGAACAACTTAAAAATGAAGAATTTCAAATGGTTTATGTCTTTAATAAGTTACAAATCATTTTAACTAAAGTGTGTAAGCAACAAATATTTTTTACCTTAAAAATATCGTACTTTCTGCCAGCAAAAACATTATCTTACAAACGTTTTGAATTATTTCCAAAATTAACCCATTATTGCCCTGTACATGAAAACTTTGAGCGATTCTAATGAAATTTTTTGTGAATTAGTTTTTAGGTCTCACTAAGATATATTTAAAATTTAAAGAAAATGGAACGATTGGTTTTCGAGATATGAGGTGGTAAGTTTACTTACCAGTGGGATGATGATGTGTTAACTTTTTTATGAATAAAACACAAATATTCATATTTTTTTTAAGATATTTATTAAAACGCAAAAAATCTATGCATATTATTCTTCAAAAGAAAAAAATATTTTTTGAGAAGAAAACGTGTATTAATTTATAAATAAAGCACATTACATGTGGTTTGAATACATCGAAAAGCATTTTTGATGTAAATCCACGCAGCATACCTGACATACATATATACGGTGTATGGGAATGGCAGACGACACATCGTCTCAATACATGTAATTTCCATGCAATTACTATCATATTTCCCAATAAATTTATGAAAAGTGGCCACCACCATTTCTTAGATCGTACAGCAATTCTATAATTAGCCAACGCATTATCATGAAGATCCATGAAGATTCATTATCATGAAGATCCCATATATTTGTTATATTGCGCAATAGCATTAGGAACATCTATGTTAACATTCGTTTTAGTTGAACGATTATAACGCCTGGTAGTTGATTTTGGTTCCACGGTGCCATGATTTGTCAGAATAGTAACAAGTGCATTATCTTTCCAGCGTATGGCCAACACCTCACTTGTCCGATCAAAAATATATGCACTTTCGCCTTTTGTCATTTTTTTCTGGAAGCTGACCTCCACCAATTCTGTTGCTTCGGACGGTTCCTGAAGAATAAGACAACTATGTTAAGAAAACACCGGTGTTGAGCATAGAGTGGTTATGTTGTTTCTTCTAGCGCTTTTATGAAATATTGCCTGATTTGCGATACGTTTCTGCCCATTGGTAAGTAAAATTACCACATCACATTGTTCATCAAATTGTTTTTTATATGTAATAAAAGTACCATGGAATATTGGTTAGAAACAGATAACTGTTAGCCAATTTCATTTCTTATATTAATTTTATATAAGTTTAAAAAAATGTCCATTTTTGGATGTTTGCGAAAACGTTAGCCAAAGGCTCATGAATAACAATATATAAAAATCCTTCAATTTGTTTTCTTAAAAGACTCTAAATTATGGCATAAACAAAACAAAAAATTTAATTTTTTACATATTTTTAGCTTTACAGCTGTTTAAAGGACTGGTAAGTGAAATTACCGGTTGGGCAATAATGGGTTAAAAAAATTTATGATGCTGAAGGTTATCGATTACTCACCTAAGTTCATCACGAAATACGTTCCAACAATTTCAACATGGGTGAGATGGCTTTTGCGATCCATCCAGGTTGTTGTCAAAATCATGAAGAACTTATCGATTCATTTGATGCCAATCAAAAAGCAATTTAGGAATGTTTGCAAGCACAGGAAAGTTAAGTGACAATTTTGATGGCTCAAAATACTTTTAAAACGTTTTTGCTCGGATCATTGCTAACTAAAAATCTATCAAAAATATCAAGTAGAAACTAAAGAAATCAGCACTTTTAAACTGTAAAGCATTGCTTAGTAGTTTAGTCCCCGTAGGTAATGAATTACAAAGACGAATACCACAGATAAAAAATTGGCATTACCATACTAATGTTATGTGTCTGAACTGAAATGATATCATCATTTAGTCTCTGACACCGAAGAAAAGTAATTTTATCAAAGAGATACCTTGGTCCATGGGTGTGACTTGATTTGCTGTAAATGTAAAAGTACTCTAACTTTAAGAAGGTTAATAAATGTTAAGCCATAAAGTTTAATTGCAAAGTTAGATACACGGTCGACAGGATCACAGGAGTTGAAGATTTCACATTCGTACAACAGTACTGGTGCTAAATATGATTTAGCGAGTAATAGCAGCAGCTTTATTGGAGTGAAGTAATGTGTTCTCCACAAACTTCTTAACATAGAAAAAGCTTTCTATGAAGCATAGTTTATATGATCAATCAAAGTCAAGTTATAAACTGTGAAATAATGTTTGAATCAGTGTTCGAAAAAATACTCTAAAGTACGCAACGTTTATATACTGTACTGAATGTCGTGGGTAAAGAACACAAACACATTCACTACAACGAGAGCGAAACTTTTCGTTTCTTTTTTAATGATTGTGAACATGTACGAAAACTCTAACATAACGTACTGAACAGAGTTCAAAAACACTATTTTTTAGTGTTTGTGTACAAAGTACACTAAAAAGATCAGTACACAACGAAAAAAATTGGGTTTTAGTGATCTTTTTTTTGAGTACACTGTAATCCATTTTCGTCGTAGACGTCATCCTATAACATCGTTTCTAGCTTTGTTCTTAAATTCATTTTTCACGAGTCCCTAATTTCACATTTTGATTCAAGATGGTTAGGGAGAACAAAGCTGCCTGGAAAGCCCAATACTTCATTAAAGTAGTCGAACTATTCAACGAATACCCCAAGTGTTTCGTCGTCGGTGCTGACAATGTTGGTTCCCGTCAAATGCAAACTATCCGTACCAGCCTCCGTGGCATGGGTGTTGTTCTTATGGGTAAGAACACTATGATGCGCAAAGCCATCCGCGGTCATTTGGAACAAAACACCCAATTGGAAAAATTGTTGCCCCACATTAAGGGTAATGTTGGTTTCGTCTTCACCAAGGGCGATTTGGCTGAAGTACGTGACAAATTGTTGGAATCCAAAGTACGTGCCCCCGCTCGTGCTGGTGCCATTGCTCCATTGCCCGTCATCATCCCTGCCCAAAACACCGGTTTAGGTCCCGAAAAGACCTCTTTCTTCCAGGCCTTGTCTATCCCAACCAAGATTTCCAAGGGTACAATTGAAATCATCAACGATGTACCCATTTTGAAGCCTGGTGACAAGGTCGGTGCTTCCGAAGCTACCTTGCTTAACATGTTGAACATCTCTCCCTTCTCATACGGTTTGATCATCAGCCAAGTTTACGACTCTGGCTCCATCTTCTCTCCTGAGATCTTGGACATCAAACCCGAGGACTTGCGCGCCAAATTCCAAGCTGGTGTTGCCAACTTGGCCGCAGTTTCTTTGGAAATTGGTTACCCCACCATTGCCTCTGCTCCTCACAGCATCGCCAACGGTTTCAAGAACTTGTTGGCCATTGCTGCGACCACCGAAGTGGAATTCAAGGAAGCCACCACTATCAAGGAATACATCAAGGACCCCAGCAAATTCGCCGCTGCTGCTACCGCCACCGCCCCAGCTGCCGGTGCTGCTGCTGCCGAAAAGAAGGAAGAAACCAAAAAGGAAGAATCCGAAGAAGAGGAAGACGACGATATGAGCTTCGGTCTCTTCGACTAAGTACCCAAATTCTCAACATATTTTACCAGATTCACTTGGTATTTTTGTTGAAAAGATTACGATTTGCTTTCTTGTTGTCCTACAACAACATGCTATGGTGTTTTTAGAAAAATATTCAAAATCATTTTTTAACTGTGATTTTTATAAGTCTACGCATGTAACAAATATTTGTCGCGGTGTGACAAACCCAATGGCAAGTTGTTGCATCTGTAGTACTGCTTAGAAATTACTTTAATCTAAAAATAGTCCCCCACCCTGGGTAACAATCTTGTCGCGATGTGGGGGCTTAAGTGTACTTCGATTCATTCTGTGACCCAGCGTGAGTTGGAGTGCATGACTAAAGGTTACCCTAATATCGTGGGAAGACTCTGTTTCGGATCGACGTCATGCTTGATCTTTTCGAACCGTCGGATCACGTATAGTTTTCTTTTATACCCCTAATCCGGAGTGTAAAGCGACCCGTGCTGTTTTTGGCTTTAAGTCTTTTTTTGTTTTTTAATTAAATGATCCGTTTTTAATCGCCTGAAGGTACTTAGAGCCTCAGAAACTTGAATTTTAATATTATTTTGAGGCCATTATTTTTTTTACGATAATTGCATTAAAGACATATTAAAATTGTTAACAAATTAAAAAGTGTAACAAATAAGTGAATAAATAAGTGAATAAATACAATGTGCAACCAGAATTGTATTTAAAGAAAGGAAAGTGTATTTTTTTGTGAACTTTTTAGCAATTTGGAACTTCTTTTAATTTTGGTTGCCTTTTCATAGTGCTCCACCATTGAGATCAACAGTGGTAAACGATAATCTCCTTCCTTTGTCCCCATATACAGTCCACAATCGATCATTTCATGCACAATAAAATAATAAAAGGTTGAATAAATATTTCATAAAATTCCTAAGGATTAAGTTCTTCACACAATAGATCCCTTTTTATAAAAGCCTTCGAAATAAATCTATCATTGTAATAATGTTTGCTGGTGATTGAAAAAGAACACAAAATATTTTTATTTAAATCTTGTTTATTTATTATTTTTAAAATCTTATAAAAAATTATTAAATTTTAGGTTTATCACATAACACATAATATACACAAACGTTATAACAACACTAGACTAAGATACATATTTAACCGTAGTAGCCAAAGCCACCATAATAGGGGCGGTAATAACTGTAATAGGGTCGATAGTAACCGTATCCATAATAAGGCCGATAGTAATAGGGTCGATAGTATCCATAATAGGGACGATAGTAACCACCAAAGAATTGTCTAACTTGACGCTCTCCTTGATTATTTTGATCAACAGGTAAATCTACATCCAATAAACTTGTAGCAGCTAAATTTTCGGCATCTGGTTGTTGTTCAACGGCAGCCGACCAAGCCAAAGTCATAGCACAGCACACAATAGCAAAAATCAATACAAAGCCGCGCATTTTTTTTTTTTTAATTTTCTTGTCCGATTTTGTAGTAAAAACAAAACAATTAGCACCTCTTTTTTTTTCTTGAAATATTGTAAATTGTTTATATTCGTGATTTATTTTTTTGTCTTTTTTCGTTAAGTTCCACACTAATTCTTATTAGTACAATACGATTATTCTATACTTGTACCTTTAACGTCTACGTATGACAAAGTACTGAACAAAAACTTCGTTTTTATATAAAAATGGGAGTCTGGATATGTGAAAAATAAAATTATTTTTTTTTTTTTGTTAAACTGTGATATTTATAAAGTCTGTGACGTTTGTTACCTCCGAAATAATAAAAACACGCATATACAACCACATAGGCGCATACATGCAATTAGTTAACAAATTACTAAACTCAGTGGCCAGAACCCAACAGTACGTACTAAAGTTTTAAGTACAGCAAGTAAAAGTTTTTAGTTCGCCAAACCTAACCATAATGTAACCTACCTTAACGGAATATCATTTAAAATAAGTGTCATGTCGAACAAAACGATCAATGGGAACACACACATTCTGAAAGTTACGAGGAATGTAAAGTCGCCGTAATATAGTAGGTAGTGTGTGCTTAATGATCAGCTACAGCATAGTCGTGGGTTAGATTTATATGAAATAGTTTTTAATAAACAGATGACAGGCATCCAATTATAGCTTCAAATAAATATTTCACAATCATTTGCAAATTTTCTGTGTTATTTTCAAGTTGAAGTCGCCGTATGTAGTCCAGTAGGTAGAGTGCTGGCCTATTAAAAGTAAGGCCACATTTCAAACCCCAGGTCAGGCTTCGCCGACTTCCTCTCAGCAGATTTTTGACAATAACTCTGAGAGTAAATAAAAAATTTGTGATGAAAAGTAGCTCAAAAAATCTGTCGTTCGAAGTCGACTTTAAACTGTAGGTTAGAGTACGTGTACTTACTTGTCAATTGTGACAAGTACAGTACCCGGAGGTCTAATTGATCCATTGTATAACTTCCTAGCTTCTCAATCCACTCGTTGTGTGCGTTAATTTTATACGTGAGTGGCGGGACCTACAGTTTAAAGTCGACTCCGAACCTCAGATTTTTGAGAAGCTTTTCATGGCAATTTTTATTCTCAGAGTTTTTGCCAAAAATCTGCTGAGAGGCTGAAGTCGCCGAAGAAATATTTTCATATTTTCGTTTTGATGTCTGAACTCGGGCCTTCAGGGCCTTCAGTCTAATAATAACGGGACTTCTTATGTATGTTTATGTATATTCATCTCTAGGTGCCAGAATTTGTTTGAAACTGAAAAACTATGATGGACTCTTTTACGCCTTCTCCCAAGTTTGCTTGGGTTTGAAGTGAATCAGTTTAACTACTACATCACTCCAACACCAAACATCTTAATCCTGCTGTTTAATTATGATTCAGTCGGCTATAGTATAGGGCGTCGTCATATATATTGTCTATGGAATATCTACATATATCGCTGTTATTAGTATTTGACAGAAACTGTTCGAATTCGTTGCGGGTGAATAGAGGTTCACAGATTTAAATTTGGTTAATGACGTTTCATATGCGTTAAAAGGTATAGAATCTGTAGCCTTACTCAGTATTTTTTATAAAATGTTAACACCCTAAACAACTTGACCCACTTTTAATCCCTTGGCTTACGATGTTTATCATTCCACTTTGTACTCAATTTGATAACGTCTACTTTTGATGCGCACTGAAGCAATACTGAGTCAAACAATCACTAGATTATCAACCAAGTTCAATTTAACACGCTATATAGCGTGATCTAATCGTACTTTTAACTGTATTTCTATTGCTAGGCTAATGTTCTACTTTAAAACAGTTTATCTCAAACAAAACGAAATATGAAAAATATTTCTTCGGTGATATCCTCTCAGCAGATTTTTGACAAAAGCTCAGAGAGTAAATAAAATTACAATGAAAAGTTTCTCAAAAATCTGTCGTTCGGATTTGACGCTTAAACTGTGAATCCTACCACTTATGGATGAAATTAACATACACAACACAAGTGGTGTGAGAAACTAGGTCGTAATCCTGGCTGAAGGGTTGTAATAAGAAGGATCCAATAAAAAAAAAATTTTTTAAATATAAATATATTAATAAATACCGGATCCAATTTAATCAATTCCGCTTCGGACGTTAGAAAGAAGTTTCAAAGATGCTTCTTGCTCGACCCAGGTGATAGAGAACATCATCCAAATCCAAAAACCGTTTAAAAACGCTGACTACACCAAAAAGTGTTTCATGTTTGGAAGATATTCCAAATAACGTAAGTGTAACGATTTTGAAGTCGCCGCAGCCTAGTAGGTAGTGTATTGGCTTATTAGACGTAAAGCCCGGGTTCGTATCCCAGGTCAGGCATCAAAAACGAAAATATGAAAATATTATTTCGGCGACTTCCTCTGGCAAAAACTGTGAGAGTAAATAAACCGGCCATGAAAAAGTTTCTCAGAAATGTCGTTCGGAGTCAACGTTAAACTGTAGGTCACGCCACTCACGTATAAAATTAACGCACACAACATGAGTGGTGTGAGAAGCTGGGACGTAATCCTGACTGAAGGGTTGTAATTATGTATGTATGTAACGATTTTGAAACGGATCGTTCGGTTGATATAAATGAGAATATTCAGATAAAAAATCATGGTCAGATACAAACAATTTTAAAATCTGAATACCGACAAGGAAAGTTACAGTGTTTGATAGTATTGGAAGGAAGTTAACCATTAAGCCTACTAAAACCAGATAAAATAAATAAGTTCTGAAATGTTTGAATGGATCAGGCAAGAAGAAGCAATTAGAACTGGTCAACGGTAAACTCATGTGTTCCGAAATAAAATGAAATAACTTTCTAGTTAAGAAGTTTACATGCACCCATCCTTTCATAAAGACCTTGCAGGTTTTAACTACTATTGTTACTGTGTAAGCACAGAATATCATGCGATCACAATTTTTCAGCAATAAACTACCGAAGTTCTATTACACATACAAGTTCTTAACGCTGCCTCAAATGCCATAAAAAAGTATATTTCGAAATTTGTTTCAATCGCGGCTTTTAGCCAATAAAATTAAAAATACAGTGGGACCTCGATTTTCCGTGATGGTCGGTACCGGAAGCATTCTGTATAATCGATTTTCCCGGTTAATTGAGTACCAATTTTGGCTAGTTTTTTAATAGATATTTTTATTAATTAATAAATGAATACAGTAGACCCTCGGTTAACGAACTTAATTCGTTCCAGCACCTGGTTCGTTATGCAAAAAGTTCGTTAAGCAAAACGACTATTTCCATATAAATACATGTAAAATAAATTAATCCTTTCCATCGATCGAAAAAACTACACACTAATATGTTTCAATTTGAACTTTTATTTAAAAGAAAGTTACAAAAAATACTTCAAAACTTTTAAAACGGAAAAAATAAACCAATACATATCTCTTAAAGATAAAGGAAAATAGAAAATAATTTTTTTTTATAATGGGTACATGCATACCTAATTTTCTTTTAACAAAAAACTGTCTAGGGTCGTTTGTTTCAGACGTCGCTTCAAAATTTGTTGAAAATGAGACACAGTATTATCGTTAAAAAATTCTGTTGCACGTATAGCCACTGTCTGATTGAGGTGATGCTTTTTAATGTATGATACCACAGACTCCCATGAATTCAGCATTTCTCTGATATCTTCTGTTATCTCCTCATCCGATAAAGTTGACTGCTCAACTTCTTGTTCTGAAGGAAATTGCAATTTCACAAGGTCTTCAGTAGTCAGATCTTCATTGTGCTCTGCCACAAGCTCAGCAATGTCATTGCTATCCACCTCTAACCCAATCTGTTCAGCTAAAGATATAATTTCGTTGGTTATTGGGTCAGTGGATACTGCGTCGAGTTCTTTAAATGTGCTTTCGGCAAAGTGTTCGGGCCAAAGTTTTTTCCAGAAAGATTCAAGTATTCTCTTAGTAACGCCATTCCATGCCGTTTCAATAATTTTGAGACAGCCAACAATATGAAATTGATCTTTCCAACTCCTTTAAAGTGAGATTGGTTTTTTCAGTCACTTCAAAGCAATGCTGGAAAAGTTCTTTAGTGTAGAGCTTCTTAAAGTTTGAAATAACTTGCTGATCCATGGGCTGAAGCAATGATGTTGTATTAGGAGGCAAAAAGTGGATTTTTATAAATTTCAACTCTTCAATGAGATCATCTTGCAAACTTGGTGGATTTGAAGGAACGTTATCCATACACGAAGAGGCAAATCCTTCTCGATCGAATATTTCTGCACGGAATGACTAAAAACGTTATTGATCCAGTCAGTAAAAGTGTCACCCAAGCTTTACTGTTGGACTTCCACATAACAATTAGCTTGCTCTTGTCGACATTATGCTTTTTGATGGCACGTGGATTCTCTGAATGATAAACAAGAAGGGATTTTATTTTCCCCTTTTTTTTTTTTGGTCGTTATGCGAAACTTCGTTCGTTAAGCGAAACTTTTTTTTATAAAAAAGTGTTCGTTATACGAAATGTTCGTTATGCGGGGCGTTCGTTAACCGAGGGTCCACAGTATGTACATATTTATATAAAAACTAATTAATTCAAAGATTTTATATACATATGTACATGTTTCAAAAATATAAAAAAAAAAAAAATAATTTTGTCAATAAACAGTGAACAGTAGATAAAGATTTCATGTACTAAAGAGGGAATTCCCCTTTTTCGCTTGTTTGTCCAAAATATTGGAAAAAAATTTTTGATTATAATCACGGATAATAGAGGTAATCACGGTTAAACGATGCAGGAAAATTTAAGTCGATCCAAAATAAAATTAAGTCGATGCAAAAAATTTTATTTTTCCATCTCCGGATAATTGATGTTGCCGGATAATCGAATCACGGATAATCAAGGTCCTACTGTACAAAATCAATCTGTTGAAGTTGCATTTACATACTAAGTGCTACATACATAAGTATGTATGTATGTATATAAATGCTTTTACATTATACATACTAATTATCAAACAAATGTAATACAGAGATTAAATTTAGCACATTAGTAAAGCCGAGAAAATAAAGCTTCTTTAATTTAACTCAAATACGACTATTTTATTCAATTGTAGATTGTTTAACAATCATAAATTAAAGTATTTAAACTAATTTTCATTACATATTATTTAGAAGCTATATTTTCGTAAATACATAATTTTAAAAATCTAAAAAAGAAATCAATCATCAGTACAGAATGTATTATTAATAAATATGATAAATATTTGTTCAAAATTCTAGTCTAGATTTAAGTCAATATAATCGAATCACAATAATGAGAACAAAAATAAGAATTCAAATACAAAAACTCACATAAACAAATTAAAAAGCAAAAGTAAATATTATTTTAAGTAATAATTTAAAAAAAAAATTCCCTCAAGAAAGAGAATTTTCTACGCCATTTAATATTTAAACAAATATAATTTTCATTTAACATGACGAATGATATTTATGTGCATACACCGATAAAGTGGTAGTCTATGTTAAAGTCTATAAAATAAAAAATTTTTTAATACATATGTAACTCATAAGCATAACTGCCAGATTTGACGATTTTGTGCTCCAAAAATATCATATTGACGATTTTGACCATTTTTTTCTCAAATATTTGACATTTTGATGCTTCATTTATCTGGCAGCTATGATCATAAGCCATGCCAATAATTGTGCAAATGAAAATAGATTTTAAAATAATATTGCCACCAAATATTCTTGATGATAATTCCATAGATATGTATGCGTGGTTATAATAAGTCGCCGTTGTGTTAGTTTATTAGACGTGAGGCCATGGTTCAAGCCCCAGATCACACATCTCAAACAAAACATAATATGAAAAAATATTTTTTCGGCAACTGCCTATCAGCAGATTTCTGGTAAAAACTCTGAGAATAAAATAAAAATTACAATGGAAAGTGTCGCAAAAATCTGTTGTTCGGAGTCGACTTAAAAACTGTGGGTCCTGCCACTCTTGTATAAGATTAACACTCACAACATAAGTGGTGTGAGAAGCTAGGTTGTGATCCAGGCTGAAGTTATGTATGGATATTTTCTAAGAAAATATCGTAATTAGTCTTGTCCACATACATAGTTATATGTAGAGTATATCTATAGTTTGTTTAAACTTATTTAATTTAACGTTATTTATTGTGAAATAAATATTTATAACAGAATAAAAATTGCAAATTCATGTTTCTTGTCAAATAAATATTAATTATCATTTAATAATATTAAACAAATACTTCCGAGATATTTATTTTAATTCTACAAAATGGTGTTAATTAGTTGTATGACTAAGATGTTTATTTGTTAAATTTCTTTCTTCGAACAATTGATGTATAGATGCAGACGTACATACATGCAATACCTTATTCTACTATCAAAGAGAATATAATTTTTATACAACAAATACAATCATCAAATAAAATCTAGCTAAGGCTATACAAAAATTTTGCATTTCACTTTGTTTGGTGTTGAGTGGATCACGTTAGCCGCATGGATTAGTGCTACAAGATTTCATTACAAAACTATGTTGTCTAAATTTAAGAGAGTTCCTCTCCTTTAGTTTTGGTCATTACAACCCTTCAGTCAGGATTACGACCTAGCTTCTCACATCACTTATGCTGTATGTTTTAATTTTATACATGTGTGGCGGGATTTTTAAGAAACTTTTAATAGCAATTTTATTTTCTTTCAGAGTTTTTGCCAGAAATCTGTTGAGAGGAAGCCGCCGAAAAGATATATTTTCATATTTCGTTTTATTGAAGATGTCTGAGCTGGGTTTTGAACCGTTGACTCACGTCTAATAAGCCAACACACTACCTATTAGACTACGGCGACTACTAGTTTTGGTATCTTCATTTAAAATATAGCGTATGAGTTGATTATGATTTTTATATTATTTCAAGTCATAGTTTAGGTAACTTGACGTTCACAGTCAAGTTCACTGGGTGGCCTATATGGCCCATTGTGTTACCCAGTGTGAGGTAAGCCACCTTGTAATGATCGCCCGGAGCTGCGGTTGAGACCGGCTAATTCCCTTTGTGGCACGTTCACCACCATGCCCCGGTCTTCAAACATTCTGTAACCTAAAAATCGAAGACGTCTGTTTTTAAGGGTAGGACACTCACATAAAAGGTGTTGTACCGATTTCGTTTCTTGCACACCAGAGATCAGCAACGAGTATTCAAAACGATGAGTAGATTCGAGTCATACTTATTATTTCTGATACTTATACGCATTCATACCTATTTTAATATCATACTCATTCTACTCATACTCAAAGTTGGAAGTACTCGTCGTATTCATACTTAACAATACGCATGATGTTATTGACTTCGACTCGTCTCTACTTAACATTTACACGAAGCACAAAATAAGTATGATTCGCGTACGAACACTACTATACTCACAAGAAGATTGTGTGTATGCTTTGCTTGTTGTCTTTGTCTTTCCTTTCTTCTTTGTTTGTATATGCAACAATAACAAAGGCTGTAAATTTTGATGAATGATTCGAGCCACTGAAATCACTTATAAGTATTATAAGTATTTTTCTAAATTTATGAATCAGAATGAGTAGGCTTATGAATCAAACACATTTCGAATGTTGTGAGTTTGACGTCAACGTTGTACTCATACTCATTGTAACCTATACTTATAAATCAATGCTGTAGCGAGTACGAATGAATCAGAGTAGTTGAATTTCAATTCTGTTGATTCACTCATACTCAAAACTGAATGAGTGCTTATGAGTAGCGGAAAAACGATTCATTGCTGATCTCTGTTGCACACCATGGCAGTTTCTGGAGTAACCCTGATGGGGCTGACTTAAGTTTGTCAACGAAATTCCAATAGCGCAGTGTCTCCTTAGAATTCATTTCAGAGTGCGAACCATTCTTTAGTCGAACTCAAGCAGTTCCTTGGTTTTCGTGCTGTCTACTTTGAAATTCAGCAATCAGGTATATTAGACCACCTACGGTCTCTTGAATTCCATGGTGCTTTTGCCAATTTGGAAAAGTATTCTTGTAAGAGTCGCCGCAGTTTAGTAGGTAATGTGTTGACTTATTAGACATGAGGCCACGGTTCAAACCCTATGTCAGACATCTCCAACAAAATGAAATATAAAAAATATTTCTTCGGCGACTTCCTCTCAGCAGATTTCTGTCAAAAACTTAGAGAATGAAAAAATATCCAATTCCTTCCATCCCAGTTCGTCCGACTTTTCGTTTCCCTCTATGCCACAGTGGCCCGGAATCCAGTAAAGGCGGGTGTTTGACGAGGTTGGATCCCAGCGCTTTGATTGCTACTTGACTGTCCGCACATATGATCAAGTTCGAAGAAGGTAGATCCCCGGTTTTAACCATTCGTGCTGCTAGTTCAATAGGAAAAATCTCCACTTCAAATACACTGGCCTGGTAAGGTAATTTATTGGGTTGGGTAACAATGTCACAATGTGCATTGAGTATTATTGCGTTAGAAATAAAAAGTTCATTTATTTTACCTTTAAATAAATAAAACAAGGAATGCATTCAATCTGCATAAACATTTATAAAAATTTCTTCGTGGGAATAAATAAAATTTTTTTAAAGTAACTCCCAAAAGAAATCATAAGAAAAGGCTCGTTTCAAATGTAAAAAAAATGGAAAATAAACGACAGTTTATTCACATCACATGGTTTTGCTAATGCTAGGTTGTATGGTCAATTCGGAATATAACCTGGAAGTTGTGCAACTTGTCAGAAGTGTTGTAGTTATGAAGCATACAGTGTCGGTCAAAACAGATTGGACAAAATTCAGGTTATAATATTTTGTACGATTTAAAAGAAATTAGATATTTTAGAAACAACAAATACATATTAAAATAAAAATACATCCCTAGTATAGTTAAAAATAAAATTTAATTTTAGTGTTTATTATGTTATTATTAAAAATTAAACAAAAAGGTAAATAAAGGTAAAAAATTCATACGACAAAACATATTGGATTATGCAGCATGATCTAATATTTTGTTGCATAACCGCGATTTTTCAAAACTTCAGCACATCTTTTCGGCATAGAACTAATAAGATTCTCTATTATATTTGTTGGAATAGCTGACCATGCCTCATTTATAGCTTGATATAACTTATTTGGATCCCGATGTGCCGATTCCCGATTTACCTTTCTATTTACTATTTCCCATAAATTTTCTATAGGGTTAAGGTCGGGTGACTGTGCAGGCCACTACATGACATTAACGCCTTCTTGTTACAAAAACCCTTTCACCAATTTGGATGTGTGTTTCGGGTCGTTGTCGTGTTAAAATATCCATTGGCGTGGCATTTTATCACGGGCATATGTGGCAACATCAATATATTTTTATACATTTGTTTGTCCATAATACCGTCGATTTTGTGTAAAGGTCCTAAGCTTTCCCCAGAAAAGCAACCCCACACCATAACATTGCCACCTCCATGCTTAACTGTTCCGGAACGGTATTTCGGATTTAGTCTGCTACTGACAGGTCTTCGAACTCTACTCATTCCATCAGAATTCACAAAATTAAATTTGGATTCATCGGAAAACAAAACAGTGTTCCATTGTCCAACTGTCCAAATTTAATTTTGTGGATTCTGATGGAATGAGAAGGGTTCGAAGACCTGTTAGTAGCAGACTAAATCCGTTAATGTCATGCAGTGGCCTGCACAGTCACCCGACCTTAACCCTATAGAAAATTTAACCTTTGAAATTAAATTTTATTTTTAACTATACTAGGGATGTATTTTTATTTTAGTATGTATTTGTTGTTTCTAAAATATCTAATTTCTTTTAAATCGTACAAAATATTATAAACTGAATTTTGTCCAATATGTTTTAACCGACACTGTATATCAGCGTAACAAAAATTTTTTAAATTTGTAGACTGTCTTTGACTATGATTGAAAGCAGTTCATAGCCTATATTGGCATTCATTTTCGATCAAATTTACTTAACCGAAGAAAATGTTTTTATGAATAAAAAATACTTCATTTAAATTAATTTTTTTGACAAATTTAGCTGTCATTTAGAAAATTAGATCCGATATAAACGTTCATACTTCTTTTTGTTAGAAAAGAATTTTTGCTTTATCACTTTTTTGTTAATTCAATATGAGAGCATTATTATGTGGTATTTTGAAACATAGAATCGCAAATAAATCTTTTCGAATTAATTATTGTAGATATTCTTTTAATTTTTCAAATTCTATTTTGATGACTTGCAAAAATTATTCGCTTTTTTGAATACGAACAACAAGTTTTTTGGGAAAGAATACGTAGTAGTTGGACTCTTTTAGGTCAAGTAACAAAATTTTAATTAATTCCATTTTATTTAGAAGTTTTCAAGTATAAAAGTCCGATTGAAATCAAGAAAACGGTTTAAAGTAATAGAAATAATAAACGTAAACGCTTCTTTGCGTCGTTAATAATGCGTAGAATTTTATTAATATTTTGCATTCTAACGTTAGTTTGGCCAATTCAAATAATATTTGGCCAAGATTTGGTAGATGATGTAAAGAGTGTGGAAATTACTAATGGAAGTGAAATTAAAAACTCTACTAACAATGATTTAACAACGCTTAATAACGATAATATAGAGGTAGTGCAGAGTGACGTACGCAATCATGATTCAAGTGAAAAACGTATAAAGCGCACCATTTTTTATCCTCCACCATTTTTTGGAGGTTTTCCTGGCCGACGTTTTGGGGGTTTTTATGGTCGTAGACGTTTCTTTAGAAGGCGTCGCTTTGGTTTTTATGGCTAAAAATATGTTGTTGTTATTATTGTTAGAATGATTCGAGTTTATTGTTAATAAAAATTAATAACTTTTTTATTAAATTATGAAACGTGTTTGTTTTTTGTTTTTTTGGTGCAAAATACTTCTGAAGCAGTGTGTCTTGTGTTTTTGGAACGCTTTAATATGTTTCTTCATTTGCTTGCGAATTTTTTAAGTCGAATTTATACAATACTGGGAAATAACTGTCATTATCTATCCGCTTTCAAGAGATAACTCATATGAAATCCAGACAGCTGCTAACGTGAGAGTTTTCTCTGCTTCCTTCCACACCCCAAATGTTTTTTGGTATGCTCGGATATCCTTTTTAAAATCTATATTTTAATATCAAAGCAAAGCAGACAATTTTTAAACATTTTGTGAAATAATGGGTGATTTTTTAAGAGCTATAGCAAAATTTTTCAAAAAAAAAAACCCATAAAATTCAGAAAAATGCATGAAATATTTATTTGAATCGATAGTACGGTCCATATAATTTAATGTTTGAAGATTATTTCATGCAAATGCTGACCGCGACTGCGCCTCAAATGGTCCATTCGCTTAGTCCAATTTTGGCATACTCTTTCCAACATTTCGGCCGGTATCTCACGAATAAATGCTTCATTGTTGTCTTCCAATGCGTCAATTGAAGCGGGCTTGTCTGTATAGACATGAGCTTTAACATAGCCCCACAAAAAATAGTCTAAAGGCGTTAAATCACACGATCTAGGCGGCCAATTGACCGGTCCCGAACGTGAAATAAAATGTTCACTGAACTCGCCTCTCAATAAGTCCATTGTCACGCCTGCTGTGTGGCATGTGGCACCGTCTTGTTGAAACCACATGTCATGCAAGTCAAGCTCTTGCATTTTGGGCAAAAAAAAGTTGGATATCATCTCACGGTAGCGCTCACCATTCACAGTTACGTTACGATTCGCAGCATCTTTGAACAAGTACGGTCCAATGATGCCACCAGCCCATAAACTGGACCAAACTGTGACTTTTTCTGGATGCATTGGTAGCTTTTGCAATGCTTCTGGCTGATCTTCACTCCAAAATCGACAATTCTGCTTATTTACGTATCCATTGAGCCAAAAATGAGCTTCGTCGCTGAACACAATTTTTCGATAAAGAAGTGGATCTTCGGCCAACTTTCCAAGAGCCCATTCACCAAAAATTCTGCGTTGCAGTAGGTCGTTCGGCTTCAATTCTTGCACCAGCTGTATTTTGAAAGGCTTCACACATAAATCATTCCGCAAAATTTTCCACGTTGTTGAGTAACAGAGGCCCAATTGCTGCGAACGGCGACGAATCGATAATTGATGGTCATCATTAACACTGGCCGATACAGCTGCGATATTTTCTTCAGTTCGCACTCTAAGTAAGCGTGTTGGTGGTCTAACAATGTAAATTTGGTGCGAAATTTAGTCACAATAGCCCGAATAGCCGCTTCAGTGGGTCGATTAAACTGACCATAAAATGGAAGAAGCGCGCGATGAACTTTCTTAACAGAGCACGCATTTTGATAATAAAATTCAATGATTTGCAAGCGTTGTTCGTTTGTAAGACGATTCATGGTTAAATTATAGACCAAACTGAAGATGTTTGACAGTGAAACAAAACACGAAACGTGCGTGAGCTGTTTAAACCAGTGTTGCCAAAAAGACAATAGCTAAAAAATCACCCGTTATATTTTGAGCAATGTTTCCAGGTTTTTGAGATACGCAGATATGTCTGTTTCAATATGGCATTTTAATTCTGTAGACACATACCAATTCTTATTAGGCAGATAACCCAGGTATTTAAAGAGTAAAGGGTAATTTTTTTTTCTAATTAACAATCATGTATTTCAGATGGCTAATATTAATTTCTAATTTCCAGGCTTTGCAGTTTACCACTATCGTCTAATTTTGGTAGAGCGTAAGGCAGTCATCTACCAAAATCGTATCAGCATACTTTATATTATTTATAGATTACTCGGGGCTTTGAACCTCTTTTTAAGAACAGTCAAAGCCAGTCTACAAATATTGAAAACATTGTCACGCTGATATATGCTTTATACCTACAACACTTCTGACAAGTTGCACAACTTCCAGGTTATATTCCGAATTGACCATACAATCTAGCGTTAGCACAACCTAGTGATGTAACCAAACTTGTCCTTTGTTTTTCCAGACTTTGAAAGATCATTTAAATGCCATGATTTTCCCATAGTTGAAAAGATTTCATAATTGCTAAGCTGCTGCTTTAAAGTATTCTTCCCATTTACTTGGCTATCAGAATTAAACAAAAAAATCTGTGAACATGCAAATGTCTGCAAGGAGAGTAACTGCAAAAATTACTACAATTATTAGGCCATTGCTTCGGGTTGGTTTCAAGCGTAGGGTAGTCGTGCTTTAGAAAGTGCAGCCCTTGTGCTGACCAATTTCTTCTCCCCTGATCTGGAGAACTTGGTCGGTGCAGAGACTGCCTTCACCTGTGGCATCACAACGGGTCGCTCAAGTGAGCTCAAGTAAGCTTTTGGCATCAAGGCTACCACTCTAACCTAACTTAACCTAGGCTAATGAATCCCTTGGCCGATAGAAGATAACGGTGCAGTTTTTTTGAGACAGGCATGTAGAAGCATTCATAGGTGTCCAACAGCTATCATTAAGAACTATTTATCCTACACATCTTTTTAAATTAATGTCCTACGATCTAGTTTGTTCAATCATAGACCATATGAATCATAAATTTTTCTTCAACAGAAGGTCAAGTACTTTCCTAATAACGGGAATTGGGTTTCAACTGATGTTATTGTCAATTTGAGGAGACTGAAATAGTATACCAATCAGAGATCAGCAACGAGTATTCAAAACGATGAGAAAAATTCGAGTCATACTCATAATTTCTGATACTTATACGCATTCATACTTATTTTAATATCATACTCATACTACTCATATTCAAAGTTAGAAATACTCATCGTACTCATACTTAACAATACGCACGATGTTTTTGATTTCGACTCTCCAAGACTCAAGTTATACACGAAGCACAAAATAAGTATGATTCGAGTACGAACACCACAATACTCGCTAGAAGGTTGTGTGTGTGCTTTGCCTGCTGTCTTCGTCTTTTCTTTCTTCTTCTTTTGTAAATGCAACAATAACTACTACTGTAAATTTTGATGAATGATTCGAGTGACTCGAATCATTCGTAAGCATTATAAGTATTTTTCTAAATTTATGAATCTGAATAAGTAGGCGTATGAATCAAACAATGAATTGTGAGTTTGATGTCAACGTTGTACTCATACTCATTGCAACCTATACTTATAAATCAATGTTGTAGCCAGTACGAATGAATCAGAGTAGTTGAATTTCAATACTCTTGACTCACTCATACTCAAAATTTCATGAGTACTTATGAGTAGCGAAAATACGATTCATTGCTGATCTCTGATACCAATAAAACAAAAACTAAAATAGATGTAGAGGTAGGGGTCTTATAACCTTATACAACGATCTCCGTATCATTGGGTTAAGTTCTAAATATTACATAAAGTCAGGTTTGGTTGCATAAATCGCGCGATATTATTGTGAACTTTCACCGGCCCTGGTACTCGGGGCCAATGTATTTCTTTTTAACTAACAATCCCATGAAACATCTGAAAAGCCCGACAGATGATTTAGCGAAAACAGATCTTTCTTTGAATTCGTCGTAGCCTAGTAGGTAATGTGTTGGCTTCTTAGACGTGAGGCTCCGGTTTAAGCCACAGGTCAGATATCGCCAACAAAACGAAATATGAAAAAATATTTTCTTGGCCGACTTCCTCTCAGCAGATTTCTAGCAAAAATTCTGAGAGTAAATAAAAATTGCCATGAAAAGTTTCTCAGAAAATCTTGCGTTTGGAGTCGACTTTAATTTGTAGGTTTCGCCACTCATGTATTCACAATAGAAGTGGTGTGAAAAGCTAGGTCGTATTCCTGACGAAGGGTTGTGTATGTATGAATGTATGTGATCTTTATGAACGGAACGCGCAATCCATAAAGTCCTAGCAAGACCCAACCAGTACTCAAGGCGAAATTGATATTGAGTCAGTCCAAAATTATGGAAGAGACACTTGTCATTAATCCGATTGCTCCTCTAACTCATTCTAGCATCTCCTATATCTGAATAGGATGCCTTCTGTGTGTCTTACAATATATTGCTCCTAATTTAAGCCCACTAGTTAATGTATAACTTTAATAAAATGTTTCAAATTTTTTTTTTTATAATTTTAATTGCATTTTAATACTTTAAATTTTGTTTCTAATTTTCTAAATTAAAAATAAAAACACTTACAATTAAACTTAACATTATTTTAAACGTAGAAATGCCAATAATTTTCTTATTATCACACACCATAACTGCTTCTATTAAAGCTAACATGATGGTGGTAATTCAAAAAAAAAATTTTATTGTTCCGGTGGTAGTAATATATCATCGTAATTGGGAATATCACCAATGTTTGCCGGTGGATTTTCGGCAAAGTCTTCACCTGAATCAGCGCCCAGAATTGTTTGCAGCAGACAAACAAATATAACAACACAAAATATCAGCGTGAAATTCATTTATGCGCGATGTGATAGAACTTTAATACCCGATAACTAAAGCTTTTCTAATGAAGATTGTAAACTTGTAATACGATTTTATATGGATTTTGTTCATATGCTCGCTTAGGTTTGAATATTTAAATCTGATTACTTGGGAAACAAGTTATTCAAATATGAAACGCATTTAATAGGCATTAAACGTTCAACACTTTTCAATAAAGACGATTTGGTTTACCAAAATCTTGAATTTTTAGATTAATGTGATACAAAAAGTTTTTAACAAAAAAAAAAAACGTTCAAACAACACGTTTGTTAACAGCACAAATCAACAATATCAAATTTTATATACAGTTAAGGAAAAAAGTATACATACAGTGTACAAAATTATAAAAATACTCAAGTGCATTACTTCTCCATACAATAATACACGTCTCTGTATTTGAATTTAAAATAAAATCTTCTAAGAAGAATTGTATTCTTGAAAATCAAGTGCAAAAAAACCCAAAAAAAATTTGTTGTAGTGCTTAAAAGTGATAGTGAAAGTAGGTTTTTCCAATCTATAGAATATATTGGGCGTTTTATTAATCGCTTTCTATCTTTAGAATTAAATAAAACAAAATGAAGTCGCCGTAGCCTAGTAGTTAGTATCTTGGCTTATTAGACATAAGACCGTGGTTCATAACCCCAGCTCAGGCATCAACGAAAATAAATATAAAATAAAAGTCTCACCAGTCTTACATCACCTCCACGCGAGAATATGATGCCTTCAAGTCGATCGTGAAGAATGTCTAGATTAGGATTAGTTCTGTGGCACGTAGCGCCGTTCTGCAAAAACTACACGTCATTGGTGTCCGAGCATAAAATCCAGGTCAAAAGAAGTAGGTAATCATCGATCTATAATGCTCGCCGTTGACAGAGATGACCAGGCAAACGTCATTCTCTAAGAAATTTGAAACGATTACGCAGGCAGCTCAAAATCTACGCCAAACAGTGCTTCTTTCGGGATGAATGTTCTTGGATCTAATGAGATTTGGTTTGCTTATGTCTGTTCATGAAATTGATATTTGAATAAAAATTAGGAGTGCCAGATTCCGATTCGCAAAAAGCTGGACATTGGGTTTTAAAAAGCTGGACAAAACAAAAAAAGCTGGACATAAAGAAATTGACTATCGCTCGCAATAAAATTTATTATGACATTAGCTGTTCAAGTGTTAAGACATGTTGTCAGTGATGATAGAAGAGGGAAATCATAACTTAGTTGTATAACAAATGTAAAATCAGTGTTGGCTAACATGATTTGACAAAGATAACATGAAAATTATTGCCCTAGTTACTGCAGTTTACTAAAAAAAATTCTATTTAGCTGGACAAATTAAATTTTAGCTTGAAACTGGACAAGCCTCAAAAAAGCTGGACAATCCAGCCAGGTTGGCAACCCTAGACAGAGCATAGACATACATATTTATTAAACCATGGTTATGTAATGGGTAGTGTGTTGGCTTATTAGACGTGAGGCCACGGTTCAAACTCCAGGTCAGATATCTCCAATAAAATGAAAGGCGAAAAAATATTTCTTCGGCGACTATCTCTCAGCATTCTTGCAAAAACTCTGAGAGTAAATAAAATTGCCTTGAAAAGTTTCTTAAAAATGTGTCGTTCGGAGTCGACTTTAAACTGTAGGCCCCGCCACGCATGTATAAAATATACACACACATCTTAAGTGGCGTGAGAAACTAAAACGTAATCCTGGCTTAAGGGTTATACATACATAATTGGTCATTACAACCCTTCAGTCAGGATTACGACCTAGCTTCTCACACCACTTATGTTGTGTGCGTTAATTTTATACATGCGTGGCGGGGCCTACAGTTTAAAGTCGACTCCGAACGACAGATTTTTGAGAAGCTTTTCATGGCAATTGTATTTACTCTCAAAGTTTTTGCCAGAAATCTGTTGAGATGAAGTCGCCAAAGAAATATTTTCATATTTTCGTTTTGATGTCTGACCTGGGGTTTGAACTCGGGCCTTCAGTCTAATAAGCCAACACACTACCTACTAGACTACGGCGACTTTCTGAAGGGTTATAATTTATTTTATATATGATTTGATAAAACAGACTGAATAAATAACAACTAAATTTGACAGAGGTAGCTGCAACAAAATGGGTGTCATCAACTATCTAAATTCGGCAGTCTCTGTTGAAAGACCCGATACTTAGATCAAATCAGATTTGAAATATATTCATAAAATAACACAAACAACTTATTCAAACATGTTTTTTCCTCAAGCCTATTTGTGGGCAAAACTTTTTAGAGAGATAAGTATCTTCTATTATTGAACTAGTTCCTAAGTACAATGATTAGACTAACGCAGATTAATTTTTATTAAGTTAGGTTAGGTTAGGTTAATGTGGTAGCTTTATACCAAAAGCTCACTTGAGCACGCATAGCGGCCCGTTGTGGCACCACAGGCGAACGCAGTCCCTGTACTGACCAAGTTCCTCCGAGCCAATGAGGGGGAAATCGGTCAGCGCAAGGGCTGCACTAATTTTTATTAAATACTTACATAAAGATTTTAGGCTTCATTCAAATCAACTTACAATTTTAGGCGACTTTATTAAGGCTATTAATTTTAAAATGATAAGGTTTAAGCTAATAAGCGGTTATTAGTCTAACAAAAGTCAGTGTTTGGTTTGAAAGACGTCAAAGTACGAATAACAGATACAAGTTCGAAGCATAGAGTATACAGCACCGGTTAAAAATTCAAATATTTTTATAAAAAAAAGGTTGTTTTCTTTTTTTTTTTTTGATCGGGGTTTATAGCTTTAAATTAAAATGAAAACAAATGTTTTTTTTTAATCTTAATAAAACTGGTTATTTTGAGGGTGATAGATAATTTTATGTCATTAACTTTTGGATATGCTAAAGAGCTCTGCAGCAAAAAAAAAACCAACAGCTGACATTGAAACCAAAACTGAACTTTCACAGCCGCAGATAATATCAGTCTGGGAGGAAGAAAGGCTGTTTATAACTTGAAAAAAGGAATCATTGTAAACCTACAGACATGTGACAATTTAAAGTATTATAACAAGCGCAGAGATAGAAGACTATAAAGTAAAATGGAGAACAATTTGCAATATGAAAACGAAGATTTTCGGAATCTGCTTACACCTGCTTACAATCTTTCGAAAGCCTCGCACTGTCTGTTGTATTTAAAACATTGAGAGGGAAAGAAGTACCTTAGAAAAGAATTTGAATTATCAGCGCTTTGTTCAAGGAGACAGAACTACACTTTTTCACAAAGGAAATGTCAAGAATTTTATAGCAATACCTGAGTTATACAAGAACGCTTTCTATCAACTGAACTATTCTCTATCGCCACGATATTATGGACATGATACGAGGTGGAATTACAAGGATTGTTTTCTACCAATTCGAAGATGCCATTGTATTACATACATACATACATACATACATACATACATACATAATTGGCCATTACAACCCTTCTGTCAGCATTATGATCTAGTTTCTCAAACCACTTATACATGAGTGTCGGTACCTATAGTTTAAAGTCGATTTCGAATGACAGATTTTTGAGAAACTTCATGGAAATTTTATGCACTTTTTGCCAGAAATCTGCTAAGAGAAAGTCGCCGAGGAATATTTTCTTCATATTTCGTTTTGTTGGAGATGTCTGACCTGTGGTTTGAACCGAGGCTTTACGTCTAATAAACCAACATATTACCTACTAACTAAGCACTACAACCTTTTAGTCAAGATTACAACTTAGCTTCTGACACTACTCATATAATGTGTATGTTAATTTTAATCCATGGGTGGCGGGGCCTATAGTTTAAAATCGGTATGGCCTTTCGTCTAATAAGCCAAAACACTACCTACTAAACTACTGCGATAACACCAGAGCGATATTCAAACGATTACAGTCAGTATGGAGACTATCAAAAATATACAAAATTTGCTCTTTCGAGGAAATCTGAATGCTGCATCGTACGCAGTATATCCTTGCTTCAGTGTTTCCCGTAATACATCAGCAGCCATTAGTAGAACTACGGAAACAAACTACATACTGAAGCAAAAATACACAGTGCAGGTATATCTGTCATGCCCTCAAGAGAAACTATGATAATATAATGAAGATGCAACTAGAGTAGAATCTTCAAGAAGTCATGGTCAAGATAAAAATGGAGACACAAAAATAACAACATTAAACCGTGTAATATGAAAAAAGAGGGGCACTGGAAGAAGAAAAGATGTAGGTCATGTGATTGCGAAAGAAAATGGGTTCAATTCAATGCAATTCAGATTAAAAAGATGTAAAACCTTATATAAAATTTATTGCATGATGCTTTTATCACCTACTCCAGTAGGTTATAATAATAAATTTCACTTTGTTTACTGAAATATAGAAAAAATTTTAAACATTAAACAATTTAAAATAAAAACAATTAAATTTAATTTAAAACATAAATAATAAGTAACATGTGTGTTTAGAAAAAAAAAAAATAATTAAATGCCCATTAATAATTAGTTAAGCGTGAAATATGACAAAATTATTGTTCATTCAACACATTCTGAATCTGAACAATTTTTAATTTTTACAATATTGTACCACTATTTCAATTAAATTTCTATCGAAATTAATGAATGGTTAAGCGATTGTAAATATTTCATAAATATTGTACAATAGTTTTAATAAATGATGAGAGTTTTCAATAATACATATACAAAAAAATATCTTTAAACAATGGAAACTAAATTTACATGTTAAACAACGAAAAAAAGGGGCAATTAATATAAATTATAGGAAAACCAGCAGAAAAAAATGAATAACATTCAAGCTCAAGGCAGTTTATTGATCTTTTTTTATTTTTATTTTTATTTTTTTTTTTTTATTTTGAATTTGATGATTCATAATATAAAACACAAACTTTTATTTTTTGTATTGTTTTAATATAAAAAATTAGAAAAAAAAACTAAAAAAACAATTTATAATGATCAGACAGCTCCCCTCTGTATAGTAGCAAAGCGGCGAAATATTTTGACGGCAAAATAAATAATTCGAGATTTAAGATAATAAACACACGTAAATTTAAGTGTAACTTCGTAACACTTAACTACGTAACACTTAAATTAAAGTTTTTTAATTTAAACGTTTGGTTTTAGAAGATTAAAAAATATCCACCGAGAAATTGCAAAAGTGAAGGAAATAATTACTGCCGCCAGAGTTTATCAAGGAAGGCGCAGCATATGCCAAACGCTTAAGACTTAAAAAGATCCGCTTAGCGCTTGACTAACGGTAATATGTCAATGTGGAAGTTTTTTCTTATAGTGTTTACCGTTGACAGTGATTGCTTGGCCAATGTCGTCGCCAGCCTAAAATCCATATCAAGAAAGACTTTTTCGGAATGCATTGGACTGTCAAGAATATCACTTGTGTGGGTATCGTTTCAAATTTGACAATTTTGTTTCTTTACCTGTCCATTCACCCAGAAATTGGCCTCATCGTTGAAAACGATATTTTAATGAAATTTAAAATCAGAGCCCATTCAGTGAACACAAGTCGAAATTAATTGTCCACGTCTATTCGTCAATGGCAATTAATTTGACAGATGTAGTTTCAACAAGATGGTCGTAAACAATTGTTAAAGTTCGAAAGCCGCTGTTGGAAGACCCTCTAGAATTGAGAGTACTCTAGTGAAATAAAAGAATTTGCGTTCAAAAATTTAATGCTATGATGTAATACTTTCCTCACATACATTTATGGCCAGTTGATCACAGTGCAGTACACAGAGTATTCACTTCTTAGCCACTCTATTCGTAGGTATAGGATGGGAAATTTTAAAGTTTTAATTTAAAAATGCCACAAAACTAAAACGGTTTGAAATTTTGCAAAATTTATTTATTTGCTGTGAAATACAATTATTCTGGTTAGAAATAGAATATTATTTCATTCATATGGCTGCCGCGTCTGGCCTCACAGTACCTCATTCGAACGGACTAATTTTCGTGCACTTTTTCGAGTATATTGGATCGTATCTCGGCAATGGCATGACGAATGCTGGCCTTCATATGCTCAATTGTCTCTGGTTTTGTCAGCACAACACTTTTCTTTAACGGCTCCTCACAGAAAATATTCCAACGGCGTCAAATCGCAGCTTCTTGGTAGACAATTGACATTAGCATTTCGCTTAATTAAACGTTTGACGCAATAATACGGTTGTGGCATGAGATGTATAGCAAGTTGCACCATCCTGTTGAAATCAGACATCGTTCACAACAACAACATGAAGAGCAGGTACAAAAAATGGTGCGTAATGGTTGCGCCGTCCTAATTTCTATGAAATATGAGCCAATGATGCCTCCGCACCAAACAATCACTGGCAATGAGTGTATTGGCTTCTATATATGCCAATTTTGCTTCGTAACGTACCCACCAAGATGAAAATAAGCTTCATCCGAAAATATGATTTTTATTTTTGGCAAAATCGACATCATCGTGCAGTTTCTCGTTGGCCCTATAAATCCCAATGTTGCTCAAGCGTAAATCGATTCATTCCGTTCAGTGGAGATAATATACGGAATTTTGTGACAGATTAGAATGACATAAGTATTGCCAGATTCGAAATAACGGATGGTTCAAATTTAAACCTATAGATGGCCCACCCCATAAAATATTGCCAAGTAGATTATTATCTGATTTGTAAGTATTTCCCTAAGCAAACCATACACCAGTTTTCTTTTTTAACGCAATCCATTATATAAATAGGGGAGGACATTTCCCGCCTATTGATGGCAGTTTAAATTTCGATCATTATTTTATCCTGATGATTAAGTACATATTCCATATACGATAAAAATTATTTGATAATTAAAAATCCAAAGAAGGCCAAAATTATGGATGAACCCTACTATCGAAATGGGATTTATTTTTCAAACAACCCTCGTACAATAGTTATTATATTCTGGTTTTATGCATAAGTACTTGCATTCATATGTAGATAGACCAAGTTGACCAGATTTACTATTTCTTCCATTTTAATTTTATTTTACAGTTTAAAACATTTTAATACACCAACTTTCTCATTCTTTTCTAAGGAAATAAGGAAATTTCAGCAGATTTTTTTTCCCCAAAACTATGTATTTGCATATCTACTTGCTTGTAACACAATATATTTTATACTTTTCAACAACAAAAAAAAAAAAGAAATCTCGTACGATATAAAGCAAAGAAAAAAGTTAAAGAAAAAATATGAAAAAATTTAATATTTTGTCAAAAATTAATTTAAAAAGTTAAAATTGCACCAGGTATTAGTGCAACAACAAACAACAAGTATGGATTTTATATTTTAGAGATATTTCTCTTCATCTGACAATAGTTGCTGTTGCTGTAGATGTTGATGTCGATGTTGGTGTTGTTACTTCTTTTGCAAAATATTGTTTTCCTTGTTTTATTCTTGTTGTAGTTGTAATTGAAAGAGGATTATAAAATTTCTACAGTGATGTAACATTGTACAGAAGAGTCTGGTTAAAGCAAATATTTGTGGAAAACAGTTTTTTCACTAAATTTGCACAAGTGAATGAAATATTTATTTAACTAGCTGCGGCTTTATTTTTAAGGATTATTTCGTAGAAGTCGCCGTGGTCTAGTAGGTAGTGTGCTGGCTTATTAGACGTGAGGCTACGGTTCAAACCCCAGGTCAGACATCAAAAAGAAAATATGAAAAAATATTTCTTCAGTGACATCCTCTCAGCAGACTTCTGGAAAAAATTCTGAAAAAATTGCTATTAAAAGTTTCTCAAAAATCTGCCGTTCGGAGTCGACTTTAAGCTGTAGGTCCCGCCACTCACGTATAAAAATTAACGCACGAAACATAAGTGGTGTGGGAAATTAGGTCGTAATCCTGACTAAAGGGTTGTAATAACCAATTATGTATGTATGTATTACATAGAAATTTATATTTGCATATCATGTAAATATTGCCAAGATCTAAGCTCTAAGTGTTCCATCCGTCATATAAAATGTTGGCATACTTTTTCAGAACTTCAGATAAAACTTCTATTCCACCTTATACCCTTGACATGTGACAAGTCATATATTCGTCTCAAAAGGACGGATTCTGCAGCTTTCTTTCCCCATAAGATATGAAGGGATTTCTTTTGTATTTTGATATTTCAGTGTAAATTTTTTCCAGTAAAAATGCCGAAAATGCTCAATTTGTCATTTGTGTGTCTTGTGTGAGAATCTAACGCAACATTTGTCTTTAGCGGCCCAACTCACTTTTGCCTCAATGAATATGTCAGCAAACTGAATGGCCGAATTTAAGAGCAGCCAGAGGCAGTGCAAATGCAGTTTGTGTGGTTTGTTGGCCGGCGGCATCATAGGATCGTAATTCTCCAATGAAAACCGCAGTGCTATAGCCAATGGAATTTTTTTTCTCCAAATTAGAAGAATGCCATATAAGTACATCACTGTATGCTTTATAGCATTTATCTATTGAGAGATGGATTTGGCGGGCAAATAATCTTACATCTTGGCCGTCGATATCATGCAATTTGGCATTAGTAGACCGATTTTTGAGGAGGAGAATCATATTTATAGAAACAATTTAGTCAGGATTACAACGTAGCTTCTCTAACAGCCCATGTTGGGCGAATTAATTTTATCAATGAGAGTCGGGAGCTGCAATTTAACGTAGACTCCGAAAAAAAGATTTTAAAAAAACTTTTCATGACAATTTCTATTTACTCTCAGAGTTTTTGCCACAAGAATGCTGAAAGAAAGTCGTTGAAAGAAATATTTTTTAATATTTTGTTTTGTTCAAAACGTCCGAGCTGGGGCCTGTCGTCTAATAAACCAAAACACTACTAAAAAGTCATGATAGCCTCTAATTGTAAGACACCCATAGAAATACTGGCAAAATTATACCAAAAATAGGACTCAACATTTATGTGCAGGAAATATTTTGTCAACAACTACATAACAGAAATTTTTAACACAACGCCTTACAATAAAGGATTTTTCAAAGCAGCGTTGCCAGATTTTTTTTAAAAAAACTTTATTTCTGGGAAAAAAAAAAACTTTTTTTACAAAAAAAAATTGTTTTCTACAAAAGTACCAACATTTTTAAAAGAAATTCCGGAGCCCGGTGCCCTCTGTTGGTGTTTTTTTGCGTTTTTTGTCCGGGCAATTTCGTGTCAAGTGACCCAATTTTTAAAATCAATGTCTTCCGATTTGGATGAAATTTGCACCAAGATGCACAATGAAAATAGTGCATATGGTAAAAATTGAAACACTTTCTTCTTTGAGTTGCAATTTTTTTATAGATACCCCAAAAAAATAAGTTTTTCCACTCGCATCCCATTAAGTGACCACAAAGCTCTTAAAGGAAAAGAACTAAGCTTTCTTTGACCAAAAAAAAAACATCCATTCAAAAAAAATATAGTGCATATGGTAAAATTTAAAAACTTTGGATTTTGAGTTAAAATATTTTTTTAATAGATATGCCTCTTGCTACTAAGTGCCCACAAAGATCTTAAAGGAAATGGTCTAAGTTTTCTTTTGAGGAAAAATAAAAAAAAACTCCAGTTCGAAAAAAATGGGGGAAAATGAAAATGGTACATGTGCCAAATATGGAAAAATCTTATTCTTGAGTTAAAAAATAATTTTAGATATCCCACTCGCATCCCATTAAGCGATTATAAAGGTCTTTAAGGAAATTGTATAAGCTTTCTTTTGAGCAAAAAAAAAGGCCCAAATTGAAAAAAATTTAAAAAAAAAAAAATTTTAAAAAATTAAAAAAAAAAAATTTAAAAAATTAAAAAAATTATTTTTGGAAAGATTGAAGAAATAGCTATCTAATATCCTAAAATCCTAAAATTTTTGCTAGCACCAATAGGTGAAAAGTTACACACATTTTAAAAAAACCCTGTATGACCAAAATGTCCAACTTTGACCCCCTCTACCTCCGGCAGTTCAGGACTGATAGAGCTGAAAATTTGTGTCTGGCCTCCTATCCAATAGTACTAACTTTGGTCCAAATCGAAAGACATCGATTTTAAAAATTGGGTCACTTGACACGAAATTGCCCAAATATTTCCTGTTTTAATACTGAATTTATTGAAAAAAAATTTAAATTTAATTTTGTCGAAAAAAACTTGTTTTGTTAGAAAACAAATTTAATGAAAACTTTTTCGCATCTCCAAAAGTTTGAAAAAAGGGAAAACTTGGCAAATGGCAACACTGCTTTCAGGTTATACACCAAAAACAATAGGCTAATAATGCACTACCTCTTTGACGACTGCTAGTTGGGTATTAAATTGTTTATAGGATTTTTTATTCCCCTTAAAAACGATTTAAAAACTGAAGTGATTAATGTTTATTTGGGCCAATTACGAGCGCTAGACTTAGAAAATTCTAAAAAATTTGAATTGATATTCAGAAGGGGAGTGAAAAAATGGAACACACCACAAACATCTTTTCAAATTTTAAATTCTGATCTATATTTCTCAGTGGTCAAACATGACAAGGCCATGCCACACACATATTTAATGAGCCACATATTTAATGAGCCACATATTTAATGAGCCACATATTTAATGAGAACCTCACTTTAAAGCTTTGATGCACCCAATGTACATGCATATATATAGCGCAATCATTCGATTATTTTGTTGTCTACAAACCTATCGGGATAATGAAAAAAATTGACGAAACCTGTAGCCTCAGAAAATCACTTGACCAACTTTTCCGTCAATAAATCAAAGAAATGACAAGAGATCTTGAGGAACAGTGCCAAAAACATGACTAAAAAATTTTCGTTTAGAAATTTATACAAAAAAATAGCGGATGCTTTAAACAAGTACATATTCTAGAATAGCTTGACTCATCTGTAATAAAATTAATCTTTATATTTTAATTTGCATGCATAAAATATTTAAGAAAAAAATCTATAAAAAGGATACATACAGTAACAACAAAGGCGTTATGAATTTTTAAGATTTTTAAAATTGTTTTCGAATTAATATTCCACATATATGGTACAGTCATCTTCAAAAGGAAAGCTCCCTTTTTAAACAAATTCCTTTAACAATGAATGCAAGTGTTTAATTCTTTGGATCTACACCCTTTAGTCTTTTTAACCATGATGATACAATATTATAAATTCATAAATAAACTTACACATTGTCATCTAAAACTATTAAATTTTATTACAAATTTTTTCTTTGCTTTTATTTTCTTTTCTTTCCTTTTATTTCTTTTTTTGGAAACTATGTTGGATCGTTTGTTGCTCCAGCACTTGTTGTTGTCAGTGACGTATATTTGCATTTCTAAGCATTTTTTTTTTTCATTTTTTTTTCAATTTTTAGAGAATAAAAAATCAAAAGTCTATTAAAAAGACTGCAATTCCTGTTGTTTAAAACAGAAACTCATTCGTTTTTAAGTATGTTGCAGGATATTTTGTTAAAATCAATGCTTTTCTATGCAATACATGCCATTTATAATCGCCAAAGAAATGTCATAAAACGCTTCGTAACTACATTCTTGGAGTTGAGTATGTTACAGAGATGAGCTTGCGTTGGTATAAACGTTGCAACTAGTGTTTGTCCTCATAGTACAGGCTCTATTGGATTTCAGCCCATTCCATAAGTAGTGAGGAACCGACTCATGGAGACTTTAGTTATGTTAAAGGGAAACAAATCTAATGCGACAAATCGAATGGCTGACATTTCCCTAGACAGAGGACCAGTAACCTTTATGATTTTGGGAAATACTTAACAATTAGACTGAGGCTGCTACAGGCTGCTCTTTCTGTGGTATACTGATAGGTCAAGAACATAGAGTCGGATAGTCAGAGGCAGACAGAGTGCAGGAACATTACCTTCAATCGACAGATTACCAGTAGACTCTAAGGTTTTGGAAAACACTTTAAAGCGAAATTGGGTAATAAGGATAAAAGTAATAATTTGGCTGCTACAGACACTTTCTGTGATATACTTACAGGTCAAGGGCATATATTGGAAAAGTCCCAAAGTGAAATATATAGATCAATTTTTAGAGCATCGAAAGATGTAGTCATTTAAATTTGGACAGGAAGTATACAAATACTTTCTGACAGTAAGGTCGGGCTTTGCTCAACTCCCATCAGACAGAGGCAAAAGGCAGGCAATCGGCCTGCGAGAACATTAACCTCCACCCTGCTGATGAGGTTTCTTCTTTCTGTGGAGTAAGAAGAGGAGTTTAGAAAGGCATACATACATATACATAGTTAGTCATTACAACTCCTCAGTCAGGATTATAAAAATTGCTTCTGACATCACTTATGTTGTGTGTGTTCATTTTATACATGAGTGGCGGGACCTACAGTTTAAAGTCGACTACGAATTAATGGCAATTTTATTTACTCTCAGAGTTTTTGCCAGAAATGTGGTGAGAGGCTTTTTCATATTTCGTTTTGTTGTAGATGTCCGACCTGGGGTTTGAACCGTAGCCTCATGTCTAAAAAGTCAACACACTACCTACTATACTACGGCGACTACAGAAGGAATACTCGGCCCAACATGAAGACACTATGAAGTGAAGGACAATATACTTGGATATACTTGGAACTTATGCGACTTAAATGTATTCCTACTGATGCGGTATAACTAAAAAGCCACTAACACTTTCTATAGGACAAAATTTATGTACATTGAAATTTTTGCAAATTCTAACATTAATTTGTTTATAAAGGATAATATTAATTAACACCACTTGAATTAATAGTGTTAATTGTATACAACAAATGCTTTCAAGTTTAAAGAAAAATATTTTTTTAAGAAGACTACGGCTTTGATCTCTTCTTAGGTCTAAACAATTGTGTAATTCCTTTTTTCATTTACATTTTTAAATATCCTTCGCAAAAGACTTGGTTATGCCATAATAATTGAGTTCTTTTTTTTAACAAACAAGTAGAAAAAAGTTTACAATTAACCCAATAAAAGAAATAAACCCCTATTTTGCGCAAGTAATTCAGTTGTGGAGTTTTCAATGTTCAGTGAATCTCATAATTTCTTTGCTCGTCCAAGTCATTCATTGTAATTTATATTGTTGAATATGAAGTATTACATTTTATTTTCTTCATTCCTTTTCAAATCCTTTTTCTCGAAAAACAAAAACAAAAATAACTCCTTTATGTTGCTATAGATTTATTCTTTCTTTTATAGTGTTTTTATTCTTAATAAAAAATAAAAACAATAAAACGTTAAAAGTTACAATCCGTCAAACTCGACATGTTTAATGGGCATTTTTAAAAGTATGAATGTAATGGGTTTAAAATCCATGGTTATTTCTGGATCAGAAATTTAAGTAAGAATCAGACAGAACTTACATACATACATACATAATTGTTCATTACAAACCTTTAGTTAAGCTTACAACCTAGCTTCTCACACCATTTACATATGTTGTGTGTGTTAATTTTATACATTAATGACGGTACCTACAGTTTAAAGTCTCCGAACGACAGATTTTTGAAAACCTTTTTCATGGCAATTTTTTATTTACTCTCAGAGTTTTTGCCACAAATCTGCTGTGGGGCAGTTACCAAAAAAATATTAATTTATATTTATTTTTATTGGAGATGTCTGACACACTACCTACTAGACTACAGCGACTACAGTCTATTTATTGGGTCACTTATTAAGAGAAATATCGTGAGATATAATCGAAAATTTTTTATTGGTTTGAAAGACCTATATATGTGGAATAAAACATCGTACACGGCTTCTCTGTCAGGTGCACTTATGAAATGTCAAATTTTCATGACTCTGGTGCATAATCAGTCCGAAATTTACCGATGGCATGGGTTATGTCGGCTTAGAGAACCCCTGTGATTTGTGGCTTCTTCGCAAATACATGGAGTTAAGAAAATTTCACAAGTAAAAGTCTAACAGACTTACATAATTCACAACGAACTCGTGAGATGATCATGCCCTAAAACCGCTTGTGCAGGATATTGAATGTATCATGATGTGTGTGGCACTTAGCGCCGTCCTGTTGACACCACATGTCTTTCGTGATCAGATTATCAGATTCAGTTTATGGTGCTCGTTGTTCAAGGTGATGGCGTGGGAAATGTCGTTCTCAAAGAATTATGGACAGATTACCCTGCGACCCAATGTATATACAGTAAAAGTCCATTAGTCCGGCATCCAACAGTCCGGAATGCCCAATAGTCCGCCATCGCACCGGAAAATTGTAAAAATTTTGGTTTGGTAAAGCAAATAAAAACGCTCTAGCGGTATTCGGAAGTTTTAGGGACAGTTCGGGATCATCCGGAAGCGCTCGGTATTGTTCGGAAACAATTAGCGACCGGCTATTCTCAGCTGTCACAACAAATTAAGGTGCAGTACAGCTCCGTTAATCAATTACGAAGCGTCTTCGCCATTTTTTTGTGCGTTGTTGTTTTGTGTCCTTTAACTTTTGAAACTGTTTATAAAACTGTTTGTATGTATTTGCATACTGTATTTGTAGTTTAATTATTAACCTAATTATTCTTATAATTACCGCCCTATAGACCGGAATCCGGTCCCGAACGTTCCGGATTATCAGACTTCTACTGTATACCAAACAGTGATTCGACAGAAATGGACTTTAGCGCTGAAGATAATTTTTCGATTAAAATTAGGGTCAGTTGCTAAATGCTCTAAAGCCCACTCATCGAACATGCATCGTTGCATATCCATGCCTATCCGTCTGCGGTACTTTGGCAAAACAAACTGAATAAATAATAAATATTTTAACAGATGTTGCTTTAGCAAGGTGGGCGTTATTAACTGTCATTTGTTTCGAAGGTCCTATTGAAAAATTCGATACAACTGCATTCGATTATTAGATGGACTAGTTTGGATGGTTGTGATGATCGTGTAAGTGACGTGGTGTAGTAGTTAAAATGTTTGTCTAGAAAAACCCAGATTACCAGGTTCGAATGCAACAAAACACAATCAATTTTTAAAATAATTGACCTTTAAAAATTATCCCTCAAGAAGCCCCTGACACCTCAGGAAGTATAATTTCATACGAAAGTTAGGCAGCATCACCTCTTTAAAAGACTAGCGGTCAATAAGCAAGGTTTTTCACTACTACAGTCAACGCATTTCCAATGAGCGATTTGTTTAGCTGGAAAAGCTTTATTAATGAAACTGAAACAAAGGAAATAAAAAACGGACACAGAAAAATAGGATGAAGGATATGTCCTGTAACAGGCCTGTGCTCTTTAAAAGAACTTAAGGCCTAATAAAAAAGTTATCGGCCAAAGGTCAGAGTCATGCTATCCATGTAATCTCGCCTAAATGAGTTATGCTTATGATCCATATAAATTGATTAGATGATGAATCTTAAAGTAAAAAAACTAAAAAATTGCAAGAATTTGATAAGCATCTAGTGAACTGTCTTTATTTTGCGTCATTTTAGAAGTGAATCGCTAAAACTATGCTGTCCATCAACATTCATCGCAAGTGACGCCCTTTTAGAGTTCACTTTATATACGAGCATTTTGATTTCTTTTTTTTTTCTTTTATTTCAATGATTTTTTTTTCTGCATTTTTATCACGTAATTAAAACTTGAAACGCATATAAATTAGCAGAAATCTTCTTTATTTTCATTTTCTTCTCTGTTTTTTTTTCCCCTGATGCTATTTTTCTAGTACCAGCAAAAATCCTGTAACAAGCCAAAGATGAATGAAGGGAATAACTAACTAACTAACTAACTGACTGACTGACTGACTGAAGGACCAACAACAGACATACATACATATACATGGAAACATTTTAAACGTATAGTAAAACTGAACAGGATGTATCATCTAAAACGTATGCGTGCAATGAATTCAGCTTTTATTCAGAATAGTCTCAAGCAAGATGAAAGCGAAAATATAACACAAGTAAGTTAGGTACTGCCAGCCAACAGCATAGAAGAAAGCAGATTAAGAGAAAATAAATTTGAGAGAGAAGAAAAGGGCAAACATTGCTTAGCTGTGTAGAGCTAAATGACTAACATTGTTAACCTCGCTGATTAATTTTCTTTGTCACGTTAATGCCAACATGTTTTCCAATGTAACCACCACTATTAGCATTTCAACGCTTAAGATTGAAATTAGAACTTAATGAATTTTTCTTCTTCTTTTTTTTTTCTTTTTTATTTTTCTATTATTATTACACGTTTCTATATTGTCCTCCGCCATGGGGCATATAAATTATACGTTCAAAACCGTCCATAGAGGAATTGCACAATCATTTTGGTCAACAGGTTAAAGAGAAAAACATCTCAAAGGACAAAGCGACGAAGACTTGATTCAAATATAAATTTCAACATGAAATTTTACAGTATATCGTATATTTTTTTTTTACATTTTATGACCAGCGGTTAAATTTCACAATTGAAGAGCATACTGACCGATCTAAGTTTACGAACTATTTAATAAAGTTGCAGAATGGATGGTTGGATAAAAATAAAGGAAAACCTTAAATGCCAATAGTCGTCGACGAAACTTCTTATTATTAACTAAAGCAGAGTAACTACAGTAACTATTTTTATTGATTCATTGGAGCTCCATTGGAATATGAAATATATTTTATTGAAATAATGGATCTGTCCTATAGAACATATCCGTTAGTTGTCGATTATTCAGTTGATTGCATAATACTTTACAGAAAGAAAAAAAAAACTTGTTCTTTAGCCGCATTATTCGCATGTGAAACAAAAATCTTTTCCACAACTTTCGATATACATACCTAAACGCATTCAAACCCCCAGGTTAGTCATCTCGAACGAAACGAAATTTGTAAAAAAAAAAATATTTTCTCGGCGACCTCCTCTATGAGATAAAATTGCCAGAAAATTTCCTCCAAAATCTATCGACTTTAAACTGTAGGTCCCACCGCTTGGGTATAAAATTAACACACACAACATAAGTGGTATGAGAAACTAGGTCGTAATCCTGACTGAAGAGTAAGTAATTACGTCTTCTTTCCTACCTCTTAAAACTAACTTTTCTGCAAAATTTTCCTATAATATGCTGTATTTCGCCTTTTCAAATTCCCGCTAACATGCCTTATGTTTGGTCTGCTAGTGTTATTTGATTAATATACATACATACATATAATATACATATATACATACATAATTGGTCATTACAACCCATCAGTCAGGATTACGACCTAAGTTGAAAAACAAACGACAGATTTTTGAGAAACTTTTCATGGCAATTTTATTTACACTCAGAGTTTTTGCTAGAAATCTGCTGAGAGGCAGTCGCCGAAGATGTATTTTTTCATATTTCGTTTTGTTGGAGATGTCTGAGCTGGTATTTGAACCGTGGCCTCATGTCTAATAAGACAACACACTCCCTACTAGATTACGGCGACTTTAGATTTAAGGGCCATAGTTCTTGAAAAGTACTTCATCTCTACAAACAGCATATACTAAACAGAGTAGAGTTTGTCAAGCAACACCTACGTCGTATTAAATGAGGTGAAGTGTTGTGGCCTGCGAACATAAGATTAATTTCCTTGGTTTAGATGGAAATCATATGTATGCTGGCTTCCAAATAAAACTTATGATTCGGAATACGTTAACGTTTTAGTGATGTGTCTGCTCATATATCGTAGGTGTTGACCATCTGAATATTATGTAGAATAATAAGAATATCTACCATCTTTATGGACTTATCGAAAGCTTAGTCAAGAAAAATGAGCAGCATCGTGGGAGTATAAATCGAGATATTGCGTATTTAGAAAATTTTGATCTTCTATCGTTGATTGTAAGACCCGCTTGCTACTTTAGATGAATATGTCCGTCCAGCGTGGTGACAGGTTTTCTTTCTATTGAGTTGTTATTGAAGCCTGTGTTGTGATAAGGAGAAGTTGGAGTTGTAACAATCCAACCCTTGGTAAGATGAAGTAGCTGATTCTACTAGGGTAGCTGATTCTACTAGGAGTTCAGGCTCTACTGAAGCTTATAATTGAATTTCACTGGCCATGGAATGCTCTTCTTGGCAAATTTAGTATAAATATTTACCTGTTTAGCTTTAGCCAATGCAGAATTAAGAGCAGATGATCACCAGAAATGTCGACAACACAAATGAATTGAATTTTTAGTGAAAAAAAGAGCAGTTTCGTACAGGCGGTTTCAATAGTAGTAGTTGTAGTATCGAGATATCTATTCAAGGTACCTCCAGAAGTTCTCGGAGTTATTTTGTGCTTTCCTTAAATCTCTTTGTGTTCCAAACACTTTCATTAAAAATTCGTTTTTAGTTTCCATTTGAAAAAAAAACTTCATTGGATAAAATCTGTACTTATTTTAGAAAAGTGCGCTCTATTGTTTAGTTTATTAAATTTAGGGCCATTATAACAACTTGCCGTTAAACTTGGCTTTAGTTAAAGCTACCTTTAGCTAAAGAGAACTATAAAGTTATCTTTAACTTATTTTCGTTATTGCAACTTAAGGCCCGTTCACACGATCACACAAGTAATATGATCTGTCAAAATTTTGTGTAGAAGAGTACGGATATGATCGTCTAAACGTACTATGTAATGAAACCATCAGACATTGAGAGAAAATACGGATGAAAATTTTGACAGTCGTATGGCTCTCTTCATTTTTTGAAATGATTTAAAAAACAAGCAAGTCGCATTAGATCAGGGATGTATTTTTATGTAAACACATAGAAAAAAAAGTGTAACAGCTGTTTTCATTTTACTTTGTTATTGTCTTATACCGATCATGTAAACACAGAAAAAATAATCATACGACTACTAGCTGACCCGACAGACGTTTTTCTGTCCAAATTAGAAAAAATGTTTGTGTTCGATTTGTGAATTTGTGAGAAGCTGTTTGAATTGTGTAAAAATAGTGAAAAAGAGAAAAACCACGTACTTTTAAATGATAATTTTTATTTATGTAGGTTTGAGGTGTGTTTAAATTACATTTGATTTGAAAATATGTACAATATGGTGTTATATTTACATTTTGATTGAAAGATCGATGTTCAGGAACCAATTAAAATAAAGAAATACTTTTTTCTGTTGCTTTGCAGTGATATCGTAGTTTCCTTCATTGCAATGCTTTATGATACACGACATTTTTAGTTTTGTTGCCTGGGGCGTAAATAAATAATGCTGATGGTGTTCCGACACGGGAACAGGCGACATACAATTGACCATGCGAGAAGCATGGATTTTCAAGGTTAATGCCGCAAACACGTAATGACTGCCCTTGAGATTTATTAATTGTCATAGCGAATGCAAGCCGTACTGGAAACTGCAATCGTTTAAAATCGAATGGCATGTCGGTCAGAGCCATAAAATTACCCAACGATTTAATAAAAGTGGGCGAATAAGTGGGAGTATCAGTGGGCGTGGACAATTTTTCTTTCTGTAAGTAACTTTTGTAAACTATTGAGAATATTTTAAAAAAATAAGACAAATCCGTCCAAACGTTCCAAGATTTTAGATAAATCGAAAAAAAGTGGGCGTGGTCAATTATTCTTTCAGTAAAACTTTAAATTTGATTACTACGAACATCTTTTAAAAAATTTAGCCAAATCGGTGCAGCCGTTTTCCGATTTTAGATAAATCGAAAAAAGTGGGCGTGGTAAATTTTTCTTTCAGTAAAAACTTAAATTAGATTACTACGACCATTTAAATAAAAGATTAGCCATATCGGTGCAGCCGTTTTCCGATTTTAGATAAATCGAAAAAAGTGGGCGTAAAAGTGGGCGTGGTCAATTTTTCTTTCCGTAAAAACCTAAGTTGGACTATGACGAACATTTCAGTAAAAAAATTGTCCAAATCGGTCTAACCGTTCTCAACTGATGCAATTACCAACGAACGACAATTGATTTTTATTTATATAGATAGATTATTCTCTTTTTTGAAATACGGATGGAATTTCATTTTACTTTTTCATCAGACTTTACGTATTACTTGTGTGATCGTGTGAAGGGGCCTTTACAAATAAATAAATTTAACTTTTTCAAAAATATGGCAGTGCCGGAGCAATGTCGATAATACTACTCAATTAAACTATTTTTTTTTAACGCAGTGGCAACGACGAGCTTAGTTTTTTTTGTTGTATATGCTTATTTTGTTTATATTTGAAGTTGCCATATTGAAAATAATATATAATATGGCAAGTTCAAACATAAACTTAACTTTAAAAGTTACCGGTAAGATGATCCTCAATTTAGCTTAACGCTCACTTCTACAATATCGGCCACTTATAATAATGAAAAACAAATTATCTGCCAGTTAAAATCCTACCTTTAGTTAACGGCAAGTTGTAATAATGGCCCTTATTCTGTGTAGAACTGGTTTCATTTGAACACCAATCCCACTAAATAATGGTCGGTAATACCAACATTCTAATCAGATTATTTTAATACGTCATTGTTTGCTTCTACGTTTTAGTTGATTAAAGGAATGATGATTCTCATTTTTTCTGTCAATCAGTTGTTAAAAGTTCTACCTTTTTGGGCAATTAAAAGCATACGTAATTAATTTAATACCACGAAATTCCATTAATGTTTACAAAAGTGTTGGGGAAAAAAAACTTAAAGAATGTTTTTAAAAACTAATATAATCATTAATCAAGTTTTTTTTATTGTTGTTGTAATTATTAATAACTGTGAATGGTTTTTAGATTCGCGTATTTCTAAACTTTGGCTTGGAAAGGTATAAATATAAAGCAATATTGCGAATACTACAATATTTACTTAAAACTTATTGTGAAAATCATTTACTTTCGTTTGTATACGCATAGTTTATGGGAGTTGATAACGTTAACATGAAACAGTTTTGGTTTTTAACGATTTTTACTATCATATTGGCTTTTGCTCTTAACGTCTGGGCCGAAGGAAAGGTGGCGGATAAACAAGTGCCATCACCATTAATTGATTTGGATGCCGATGTTAATGATGATGGTGATAGTGTTCGTGAAACTAGACAATTTGGTTTTAGACGTCGCTTCTACGGTGGTGGCTTCTATAGGCCAAGACCGTTCTATGGTGGCGGCTTCTATGGACCCAGACCTTTTTATGGCGGCGGCTTCTACCGTCCTAGACCATTCTATGGTGGCTTCTATGGTCCCAGACCATTTTATGGCGGTGGTTTCTATGGTTAATTAAGTAGTTAGTAAATTGTAAGCTTTAATGTTGTGCGTAGTTAGATTTAAAGAAAACGATATTAAATAAAATAAGTTAATAAAATTATTTACATTAAAATAATCATTGTTTTATTGTAAACTTGCACCTTTTAGCAGCTGCCATATAGAAGTCATATGATTTGCCAGCATAAGTTTAATTTCACGATTAATCGTATAAAAATTTTCAAAATAAAACTGCAAAAAGGTAGTCGCCGCAGTGTAGTAGGTAGTGTTCAAAACCCCAGGTCAGACAAAAACGAAATTTGAATATTTCCTCGGCGACTTCCAATCAGCAGATTTGTGGCAAAAACTCTGAGAGTAAATAAATTTGACATGAAAAATTTCTCAATAATCTGTCATTCGGCGCCGACTTTAAACTGTAAGTCCCACGACTCATGGATAAAATTATCACCCACAATATGGGTGGTGTGAGAAGCTAAGTGGTAATCCTCACTGAAAGGTTGTAATAACCAATTATGTTACGTATTAATGACCCATAAAACCAGCTTCCTTAAACCTTTTTCTTATTCCACAGCTTGAAACAGGATCATTGATTTCGTTTTTAAGGCTATTTAATGACATGAAGATCTGAATATTGGATGTCTGAATTATATCTTTATCAGGACGGTCAATTGTTCTTCAACTTTCATACTCTAGCCTTTAGGGTTTGCTATAAATGAATCACACTTTAAACACTTTACTACACTTTAGTAGAACTGTTCCAATTACTACTTCTTTCAAGCAATTGTACTTTGGCTCTTTTTTAATCTAAAAGAAAGAAAACAATTGAATTTCAACGAATTTTACAATTTTTGTGATATACTTTAAGAAGTAATACATTCGAATATCAACTGATGGTTTTTTTGGAATCAATGGCTACTTGATGGCTGCTTGCTATTCTTGTTACTACTATCAATTATTGGTTATTCTTTTCGCATTAATGGTTGCTCAATGGCGGCTTGGTATTCTTGTTACTACTATCAACTATTGCTTATTTTTTTCGGAGTAATGGCTGCTCGATGTCGGCTTGCTATTCTTGTTACTACTATCAACTGTTAGTTTTTTTCGGATTAATGGCAGCTCGATGGCGGCTTGCTATTCTTGTTACTACTATCAATTATTGGTTATTCTTGTTATTGTTATCAATTAATTTTTTTTTTATTGATGTTGTTTTGGATGACTTCTCTCCCAATAGTATTCTTTAAGATGTTTTAGTTTCAATTTGCTGTCGATTTTACTATAGACACCATTTAACAGAGGCCCGAAGAATAGCCACCGGGAGGAATACGATTTTTATTGATGATCTGATTGGCACCATTCATAGTGGGTGTATGATTGAAATCATTTGATTTGTTGTAACCCTCACCAGTAACTGGATTGCCATCCGATGATGAGGTCGACGATACAAAACTAATTTTGCCATTGTAATGACCGTTACCGTTGCCATTACCATTGGTAATCAATGCTTGAGCAGCTTCAGTCTTTACACCAAATGGAATATTGCTCTTCATGTAATTTTTGGCAGGAGCCAAAATTATGGCTTTTAATGTCTGTTTGATGGCTGCTCAATGGCGGCTTCCTATTCTTCTTACCACTATCAACTACTTGTTTTTTTTTCGGCTTAATGGTTGCTATCAACTATTGGTTATTTGTTTGGGGTTAATGGCTGCTCGATAGCGGCTTGCTATTCTTGTTACTACTATCAATTGCTAGTTTTATTTCGGATTAATTACTGCTCGATGGCGGCTTGCTATTCTTGTTACTACTATCAACTATTGGTTATTTTTTAGCATTAATGGTTGCTTGATGGCTGCTCGATGGCGGCTTGCTATTCTTGTTACTACCATTAACTGCTGATTATTTTTTCGGATCAATGGCTGCTCCCTATTATTCCTTTCAGCACTGTATTCTTAATAAAAAGTTGCCATGATATAAAAATTCTTAAACAAAAACTCTTTTAAAATTAAAAGAAATGCGATTATAAATTAGTTTTAAACTCTTTAATCGTTGAAATATCACACTACTTCTCTATCATTATCCTTCTACCGGCATTAAAAAAAATATCCTGAAAAAGCCTTCGTAAAAAATATAAAGAAAAAAACGTAAAAAAATAATCGAAATAATATTCATAACCTTTTAAATACAAGTTTTATATTTTTAACACTTCCAGCCCCTTAAAATTACTTGAGATTCGTTTTCTTTCTGTTTTTTTAGGTTGGTTGTTAATGAAATAATTATTGCAACAATTTCATTTCTATGCTGGCTAAAAAGTTTTTATTCCCTCATAATACTTCCTTACCACTTGGATCTCAATTAAGAGGAGTGAAAAAAGGACACAATGCCACTTAAAATAATCAGAATACAGACAGACACATACTGGTGGTACATTTACAAGTGAGCTTAAATACATCCTTAGCATTTCATTTGATTTTTTTTTTTACAACTTCTTCCTCATAATGAGCATTGGATTTGTATAAAAACGTATACGTATGGGCGAACCTTTTATAAAAGGAAAGCAACAGAAATTAGTTGAAAAAATTAGAAAAGAAATCCTAACAAAACCATAATCAACGCAAACACAAAAACTTAATAAAAAATTATAAAAACATTATCACATTTTATATCCTTTTTTTTTTTGCCTTAATCAGGTCAAATTTGAGAATTACTGACATGATTATATAATGATAATATCAGGGTAGTAACAATAATAATTGTCGTGAAGAAGTGGCATAATATTGTGTCCATATAATATATGTGAACTGTCTGTCATCAATTTATAAGGGGTGTCCCTATAATATCGTATCCAAGCCTATTGCATTCACTGGCTATTTGTCAGATGTTGCTCGGTGTTGACAAGGATAATTCCCTGCCCAGTGGTATGGTATGCACACGGGTGTTCCTTTGTGGGATTCAAGCATACAGGTTTCAAGTGTGTTGTAAGGATTCATTCCCATCATCACAGAATCTACATGTATAAAATTAACACACACAACATGAGTAGTGTGAGAAGCTAGGACTGAAGGGTGCGGGCTTCTTGGAGACGATTGCTGTAGACTGTCTAATGGTGAAGGTATAGCACAGGCCATTTTATAGTCACCTAGCAGCAACTCGTTTCCTTTCCGTTCGCATCTTGAGGTGTCCACAAACACTACTCCCTCTCTTCCACCTTCTTATAACCCATTTTCCTAAAACCTGCACAATGCACTGCATGAGTAGGGGCCATCCCCTGAGTGCTGGTTTCACCAAAAAAAAATAAAATGTTGTGTTTGACACGATCCAAATTTGTTTTATAATGCCGGTTACTACCATCAGGTTTAGTTTGTAGTCGCTGTAGTCTAGTAGGTAGTGTGCTGACTTATTAAACGCGAGGCCACGATTCCAATCCCAAGTCAAAATCCAACAAAACGAAATATGAAAAAATATGTTTTCGGCGACTTCCTCTCAGCAGATTTCTGGCAAAAAACCCTGGAAGAAAATAAAATTGCCATGAAAAGTTTCCAAAAACTTGTCATTCGGACTCGACTTTAAACTGTAGGTCACGCCACTCATATGTAAGAATTAACACACACAAAATAAGTGATGTGAGAAACTGGATCTTAATCCTGACTGAAGGATTCTAATAACCAATTATGTCTGTATGTATAGTTTGATGCATAACTGAAATCTCTTCCTATTGTAATTTCTCAACAAAAGTTTTGACTGCCTCAAACCCACTTGATCTGAGAGATGGCTTTGTCTCCATTTATCAGCTTCTCCAGACGGTATCATATTATTTTTGATTTATCCTCATAGAAGCTTTCTACTCGGGTGTTAACCTAATTGCCAGATAATATTGCAGTGTCCTGTCTATTCAAATTGAATTTAGCACATCTTTTGATGGCATTGTCTTTCACTTGGAAAATACCCGCGAGTTTCCCCATGGATTGTGACTACATATCGAGCCATAACCGCAAAAATATCTCAAGCGACAAAAACGAAAATTTACAGGGGAAGTTTTTTATTATTTATTTCTTGTACAAATTACATTAGAAAGTTAATCTTTTTTTTGTTATAAATTCATAATGGTACAGAGTATGACCCTGAAATTTTTATATATGATGCAAATGGTGCCAATGAATTTATTTATTACAAAAAACGATATATGAAAAATATGTCGCTTGAGATATTTTTGCGGTTATGGATCGATATATCTAACTTAATTTGCACAAGAAATAAATAATAAAAGCCTTCCCCTTTAAAATTTCGTTGTTGTCGCTTGAGATATTTTTGCGGTTATGGCTCGATATCTTTCTGGAACCAAAAATTCCTACTCCCATCCGTAGATCTGTACTGAATCCATCTGTATGTATACTAGCTTCTAGATTGCTCATTAATCCTGTCATCTAGAAGCGTTAAATCAACCGAAGTTAACAGGACCTCACCAAGAAAGATATTTGTCACCAAATTGATTGTTAAACGCGCTGTATGACAAATTGTGGTGTGTTGTTGGAAACAAATTTCATTGATGTTTAGTTGATTTTGAATTTTTTGGAACCAAAAATTTAGTCAGTGTGGATGGATGGCAATTCATTGCCCATTTTGAAAGCAATGAGAAATTATGTTGTAGCCAACGTCACCTTTAATGATGCGTTAACGTCTTGAGAATTAATTTCACTTTAAATACTACGGTTTTGGTTTTAACGTAACGTAAATGAGTTGTAACGTAACGTAAATGAGTTGTAAAATTTTTCACGCAGACGAAAGACAAAGGACAACAAGTCGAGAACAGAAACAAATCGACATTTCGGTGTATTCTTTAAAGCTTTACACTACAGCAGAAATATTCTCTTTGGTATGCAAATTTCTTTGTTTTGTTAATGGTCTTGAATCCAAAAAAGTGAAATTAGTGCGAAAGCGATAAATACATAACTGCACGAATGGCTCGCCCACTTTGCCCCTTATGTTAACCCTAAAATGGTCAATATACTTTATGAATTTTACGAATACGTCTCTCTTTTATTTTTCAAAATAAATTTCAACAATTTGAAAAACGTTATTCTCTCGATGAAGACCGTACTATACAGAAATACCAACACAGTTTGACATTCTCACTGTCAAACCATAATTATCAATATTGATAGTTCTCATGCACAGTGTTTCTAAAAGATTTGATTTTGATGATTTGACGATTTGATTTCTGTTCTGTTCCATACGGTAGATGGTATAAGTATAACGTTATATAATTGTGCAAGCCGTTTACTCATGGTAAACTTCCGGAACAAGGTACTCTATTCCAAATAAATATTATAAAATACAACTTTATTTAATAATTAGGTTGATGAGTTTTATGGCCAAACAATTTCTTGTTTTCTTTCAATAGAATATTCCAATGGTGAATTAGAATCGAGCAAAATTTTCGTTTCTTTACAAACGATAGTCCCCGTAGTCTAGTAGGTAGTGTGTTGGCTTGTTAGACGTAATGCCAGGGTTCGAGCCCCAGGACAGACATCAAAACAAAATACAAAAAGTATTTCTTCGGCGATTTCCTCTCAGCATATTTCTGGCAAAAACTCTGAGAGTAAATAAAATTGCCATGAAAAGTTTCTCAAAAAATCTGTCGTTCGGAGTCGACTTTAAACTGTAGGTCCCGCCACTTATGTATAAAATTAACACACACAACATAAGTGGTGTGAGAAACTAGGTCAATAATCCTGACTGAAGGGTTGTAATGACCAATTATGTATGTATGTTACAAACGATAGAAATTAATAGGTTTACATCGTATCAAAAGCAAAATCTCTAAATATACAGTGCGAAACAATAATGTGTAGATGTTGCCGAGATATTTACATTTTGTGTAAATAACTTCGAATGCGCTCTTCCCAGAGGACCGAAAGGCAAGTAACCCTTGGGTGATTTCCTGTCCTGCAACTTACCTACCTACCTACATATCTATCTACCCGTGCTATATTTGAATCCGAGATGCTGCAGTTAATGTAAATTTTTGTAAATACATTCTCGAAAGCAACTCAAGTAATTTAGATTTTTTAATTACGGAATTCACTTAATACCCAATAGGGCAGTTTGAAATATTCAGTTTTATGCTTTTTCAATGTTAAAAATTCATAAAACTTTTGTTTTGTACTGTAACAAAAGCTTACTCACTATTAAGCCAAGCGATATAAAACGATAGTGTATTATAAAAACTATTCATTCATTTACTATTGCCACAGTGATAGATATAATGTTTCGTTTTAATACACAACGTATTTTGCTTCTTTTCAAAGTTACAACACAAATGGAAATGGAAATACATTCAACATAAAAATAAGAGAAGATGTTATTTTGATTTACCACGGAAAAAGAATACGAAGGCAGTCTGAAAATTATTTCTTTATTTCTCCACATAATCTCCTTCCATTTAGATCCAAGGGCATATCCTTCGTTGCCTTCTCCTATAACTCATTTTTCACTATTTGAATACAATATACTGCATGAATGTAGGATTTTTCACTTTTTTGACCCTCCTTGGATACATTTCTTCCAATCAAGTCTATTGTTTTAACTGTTAGTTTGTCTCTGGTGACAGTAGTGATTCCATGTCTAATCATGGTTAGTATTCGACACAATAATTCGGCTTTGTTACAGTGAAACTTTGTCAAACATTCTATTAAAATATTGTTACGTTTTTACCTTTTTAAAAACGTTTAAATATGAGTTCGTTGATTACAAACCAAGTAAAAACAAATATGTGTCTTGTTTCAATTGAACTCTCTTTATTGTCTACACTTTCTTATATGCCACTGTTCACATTTAACAGATACAACAATAATTACCTGCTATTATTCACACACAACTATTGCTCGCAACCGATATCTTCAAACACGACTACTTAGTTCACACGCAACTTCACTCAAGACTGACTCAATTACTACTGACTGGTTGCCTGCCTTGTCTAGCCCTTTTATATGCGAACCTCTTCAGTCTGATGATGGTTCTCGAAGTGGAACGTTCGCGGTTTCGCATTCTCGAGGATTCTATAGCGACTGCATTGTTGTTTGTGTACTTCGTTCTCATTGCTTGTTGTTGTTGGTTTATTTGGAAGATGTTCGATGTATTTGTTAGTTTGTATTTGTGTATTGTATACACATTGCCTCTTGTGCGTTCGCTTATGTTGCGTTTGCGTTATCCATCTCCCTCATAGCCATAGTCTTTGTTTTTGTGGCTTTTGCTTATTGTTTTTATTGTTAAACGATATTAGGTAGTTTTGTTTGTTCTTGCGTAACAATATCTTCACGATACTGTTTGCCGTCTGTTCTGGAAACATATGGCATCCATCTTGGGAGGAGGTCTCATATTTCCAAGTTTGTGATCAATATGCGATGTATCAAACAACAATTCAATTCTATTATGTAATCTGTTATTATGGAATACACTTTTTGAAATTCTGCCACCCATAGTCTCAAGAGAAAGAACATGTTTGCTTAGAGTATAATCTACATACGTGCGCACAAACATAATTGGTCGTTAAAACCCTTCAGTCAGGATTATGACCTAGCTTCTTACACCACTTATGTAGTGTGCATTAATATTATACATGAGTGGCGTGACCTACATGTAGTTTAAAGTCGTCTCCGAACGACAGATTTTTGAGAAACTTTTTCATGGCAATTTTATTTATTTCCAGACATCTGCTGAAAGACAGTCGTCAAAGAAGTGTTTATTCACATTTCGTTTTCTTGGAAATGCCTGACCTAGGGTTTGAACCATGACCTCACGTCTCATAAGCCAACATGCTACTACCTACTTGACTACGGCAACAAATAGAGTATTATCTAGAGTGCCAAAATATTGATTTGGTTAATACGTTTCAAATGAAGATTCTTAATAATACGTGACCAATTGCTTTTCATATTCACTGAGATTTGGATGATTCCAAACAAAATCAACCAGTGCGTGATCTTTGAACTTAAAATAGATGTTTCATTAGATTGTTAATTTTTGCCAAAGTAATGCTTTTTTTTTTCTTCAAATTTCTATTGCCTTCTATCCATCAGATTGTGTAATTATGGTACCGCCCTCGTATAATCATATAAATGTTGAATGAATGGAAAAGTAAGTATTATACGGTATACAAAACACAATGTATTTAAGTCCTTTGAGTTACGATAAGTAATAAAGAAATAAAGTGATGCCATTGAATGCAATCAAAAGAATTGAATTCTTTTTTTCAGCATTTAACAAGACTCTCAGATGCGGAAAATGATAAAAAGAAGGATTTTAATGTGACATTTTTACCTTAAGTAGCAACAGTGCACAGTTAGGCTATATTTATGCAAGAGACAACGTCAATTAAGAACTGTTAAAACATTTTCAATTAATTCCAAATAAATAAGAAAGTAAACAGCAGAGTAATACTCTAATATACGACTGGGGTGTTGGGCTGTGTAGCAGCTTTACTCTGACTGCTGTCTTATTACCATTATGGCCATTATAACCGTGTGGATTTTTTTTATGTCTCCTGTTATGAATTTAGTGAGCTCATGTCAATACGTCTCGAAAAGTGGTATCAATTCTATGGCATTTTCAACCGGTATCATTATACATTATCATTTTCAAAAGTATTCAAGACCTCTTGCGTACTTAATTGGCCTTAACAACCCGTTTGTCGAATTTCGGCCTCCCTTAACACTTTCTTCAGGACACCTCATCTTCGAGCGCTAATTCACGGGTTGGTCACACCAATTCCTCATTTTTGTGCTTCCAAGGTCGTCCACTTACTAGTCGCCGTAGTCTAGTAGGTAGTGTGTTGGCTTATTAGATGTAAAGCCCGGGTTCGTATCCCAAGTCAGGCATCAAAACGAAATATGAAAAAAAAAAATATTTCTTCGGCGACTGCCTCTCAGCAGATTTCTGGCAAAAACTCTGAGAGTAAATAAAATTGCCATGAAGAGCTTCTCAAAAAAATCTGTCGTTCGGAGTCGACTTTAAACTGTATGTCCCGCCACTCTTATATAAAATTAACGCACACAACAAAAGTGATGTGAGAAGCTAGGTCGAAATCCTGACTGAAGGGTTGTAATGACCAATTATATATGTATGTAAGGGCGTCCTCTACTCCGACATACAGTAATTCCCGCAACAAATACCCGTCCTGCAGCAAACATCCTCTTCTTTACGAACGTCAGGTCCGAACCAGCGTATATGCTGGATTCCAAGTGGTAAACTACGTCCATCTCGTTGATGAGCTCATAAAACTTATTCTTAGTTCGGATGCAAAAATCATCGCCAACTCGTATTGAACTAAAGATCATGCGTAGAACTTTTCCTTTGCGTCTGTTTTGTCACAAGAGAGTAATAATAACTGCAGCCAAAATTAATCCTACGCTCGACCTCCAGACTCTTTCCTCCAGAATTTTCGTTCGCAACAGCGAAATCAAGATAAATAAATTCGTTAACAACGTCGAGAGTATTGTTCTGAGCCGCAATATGGGGTCCGACATGCCTTTTCTTTTTACCCTCTCATTCTATAGCGCTAAAAGGAGCAGTAATATCTCATTTGTCACGTCTAATGATGCCGACGTCGTCGGCATACGCAAGCAATTTTTGTGGAAAATATAATCATTGTGATGAAGCTTCCCTATTTCCGCAGAACACTCTCCGTGATGAAAATGTTCAAAGGATCTCTTCCTGCCTTAACGGAGCAGAAAAAATTAATCAACGTCATTTTGCACAACTTTATCAGCTTCGCAGGAAGATGTATGGCGAATAATAACCAAAATAATGGACCACAAATTAAAAAATTGCCAACATTGCGGTTAATACGTTTGATATTCCGTAGATGTGGACACTACTACACAACCTTATCATCTTCGCCGGAAGATGTATGAAGTTTTCGCGTCCTCCATAACAGCTAACTAGAATGATACGCATTATTTTCGGACTTGCATGTTCCTTCAAGATGAACTCTAAAGGAGTCCTATACGGCAGAGATTGTTCTGATGATTTACTCGACTCAATATAAATTTCTTCTTCTTCTATGCTTCGCAACATGCCAATAAACTAATGCTAAACTGGGAAAGAAGTTTCATAGGAAAATACGAGTATATTAATTTCAATTAAATACAAGCAAACATTTTAAATACATTTATGTATGATGTCCGATCGACCGTACATTTTTACCTGTTTCAGAATCAGAATCTGACATTTCAAATGTCACAAGTCAATTTTAAACAATTTAAAAATTTTATTTAACATTGAAAAAATTTTCCTTGATATTTATTTATCTTTTTTTAATTAATTTTACTTAAAAAAAATAAAACATATTTTGATACCAACTTTATCTCGATGGACGACGAGGATAGAGTAAGTTTTAGATATTAACCAAAGTAATTTTGATAGAAACTTTATATCCTTTTTATACATACAACGTTTAGCAAGATTTAAATTTAAATGAGATTTGGAAAGCATGTCGAAAAATTCAAGATGCAATATTTCGTTATGGTTTCAATATTTGTGCCGATTTTTTTGTACACGACCCAGATCGTAAGGGTCTAATATCTGGTATGTTAAGCCGGCATTATAAATCATTAATAAGTTCAGAGTATTAATAAGAGTTTACCTTCCCGTAGAATCTCTTTTTAGTAGCATTTTAGGCAAATACAAAAGTATCATTGGATTATCCGATTTTGAATTGCGTGAGGTTACCGATTATTTTCGCCTGCGTGATGGTCGCGTTGTGTACAAAGAATTTTGTAAAGTCATAGGTGGTGAGGGTATGTATGCACTTTAAATGGAACGTTGTTAATGCTACATATAATTAATTATATATTACTTTATTTTATTTCCAGTACCGGAAAGCAATGGCGAGAAAGATTTAGCCACAGGTCTAGAATGGAATGATCCTCTGCATGTGAATATTATTGAACGTCCTGAAGACCGCCGTAAACTGTCTTTAATTTTAATCAAAATTGCCCAAATATTGCACTTGCCTTTGCTACCATATTTCCAAGACTACGAACTGGTAAGTTTCATAACACAACAGCAAAGTACTATTAAAAATTTACATATTTTTCTACATATATTTTAAGATTTCCCGCAATGAAGGCACTGTTACCGTGGCGCATTTCTTTCGCGTTTTACGTTTTATGAAAATTCCCTTATCTGATGAGGATTTTTTGCTTCTACTAAAACGTTACATGAAGGACTCGTACATGGTGAATTATGTAGCATTCGTCAAGCATATTCAAAACATTTTGGACTACTTAAAGGAACACAATTTAACCGATAATTCTATGGTAAAATCATTGAAATGTTTACACTTTTAACTTGTTATGTGTAACCTTTAACTCACTATACATGCAGCAAATTGTTAAAAACTTTCCCGGAAAACTAGTTGAACTTGAGCTACCAAAATTACCGCCAACAGATGGAACGAATATGGCCCAGAGAATTTTCAAGGACTACTGTAATCATCCGAATGAAAATAAAAATATTTGCGATATAATATTTTGCATACAAAAACAAGTCCATTCAAAGCGTGTACGTGTACATGAGTTTCTGGAAGGTTTTGATCTCTTACATACTGGTACCGTTACAATAAATCAATTTCAACGAGCTCTATATAATATGGGTGTGGGAAAATATTTGACTCAACGGGAATTTCGTGTGTTATGTAGTCGTTACGTTGATCCGGTGGACACAAATCGCATAATGTGGCGTAGATTTGAGGATGAAATTGATAGAGGTACCTTCATACATCAACAAAAAAAACGGAATATATATTCAGAATATAAATTTCAGTATTTACCGTAAAATATTTGGAAAAAACTCCACAACTTCAGATTGAATCACCACCGTATCATATTAAAGAGATGCCTCGTACGGGTTCATTGGATTGGCAGCAGGCTCCCCCTACTACTCGCGAACTGTGTGAAGAAGCTTTAAGAAAAATTCAAACCCGTATACGTACCAGACGTCTTTATATGCATCCCTTCTTTAGGAGTTACGATAAGTATGTTTATTATTAACTTGTTTCTTCGACTGCTTGACGTACGAACATACATATACCACGATTTTGAAAGTTTATCCAATGCAATTTAAAACGATTTCAATTGAATCGCAATTAAACACTTCAGATTATAAAAATCATGATGAATTTTTTAAAAAGCTAGAAACAAACACGAACGAATTTAAATCAATTTGACGATTAATAACCAAAATAATGGACCACAAATTAATAAAGTTACGCTTAGTTTTATTCTGTTAGAAAAAATTCCCAACATTGAGCTCAATATGTTAGGTATTCCGTAGATGTGGCCACTACTCTATACTAGCAGACTGTGCTTCATATCCTAGCAAAGGACATGACACCCCTTCTTATAGTTTTCACTTTATAATTTGTGATGTGCGTTCTCCCTCTCTCTCTCTCTCTCTCTCTGATTGACTCTCTCTAAAACGGAGGATTTTTAAGATAGTACAAGCCAAATGGGCCAGATAAGCCGCTTGTGCTATAAAAAGGGGAATTTAGCATTTTATGTCACAAAATACCAAGATCACAGAGGCCACATAAGTGATTGAGACTGTCACTGGTCATTGCCTTGAACGTGTTCATAACGGAAGTCTAAATTTTTCGCATCACTGCTTCCACTACCTATAAATGAGATTTCTATGTAGAAGCTTGTCCGATGAATTTACCAATCACGTATCTATCCACATTAGCAGGCTCTAAGTGTCCTTCCTCGAAATGATTTGATAAAGATTCCGATCTTTGATACTCAACTTTTCACTAAGGATATATCTTAAAGAGGAATTGCCATTATCAATCGTTATCAAATACCCTGTCATTGGCAAAAACCAATTCTCATGCTCCCTTATTTTGTGCTAAACGTTCCCCCGTCTTTCCGCTCTACCCTATTAGGTAATTAAATTTTCTTCGTTCTACACGGATAGTAAAATAGGTTCATAATTTGAATCCAAGTGCGAGTGTCGGGAAGGTTTTTTGCTCATCCACAAACTTATCCCAAAAAAAATGACAAGACAGGATTGTAACCTACCATATAAACGATGCTGTCGCGATGTAACCTCAATCTTGCTCAAATTTAATATCGTTTAGGTTTCACCATTACAAACAGACGGACTTATGCCATTTTTCGCAAAGTATGAATAGCTGACTATTGTCTTTATTTTTTCCCAGAACTTCAAAACTTTTCATATACTTTTCTATTGTAGGCTAAATAGCGGTCATGTAAATTGTAGAACTGCCAATCAAATCTTTGTTACCAACGGTGTTTTATTGTCAAACGATGAACTGAATGCTTTAATAGATCGTTACGGTAATGAAATGGGATTTCATTACACAAAATTCTTAGAAGATGCCGATCCAGCAGAATATGCCGTACCCAAACTGACAGCCACAACTACTTTGCAAGAGAATTGTCCAACCTTTAAAAATAATGCTAAAATTGATATGGACACTGAGGAGGATATAATAAAACTATTAACTAAAGCGAAACGTCAAGCAGTCACTAAAAATATACCAGTTATTGATTTTCTGCAAGATTACGATCGTCACCGGGAGGGAGAAATATTGGAAGTTGACTTTAGGCGTGGCGTAGACAATGCCAATATAAAGTTATCCAAAGAGGAAGTTGACAAACTATGTAAAATGTATGTATTCTACATATAATCTACCTTAGCATGCTATACACATTGACAAAATTTTTTCTTTTTTCCACAGATTTCGTTCGCCAAAACGTGCCTGTTGTGTTCTTTATCGGGACTTTTGTCGTTCTCTAGATGAGATCTTTATACAAATAGAACACCAAACCGGTGACAACGAAGTAACCGCTGTTCCCCTTATACACTTGGCTAACTTGGATTGTGTAGAATGTTTCTTGAATTTCGATGAACGTACGATTTGTTCGCAAGCCTTGATGAAATTAGCTCGCCAGCCTGATGAGATCTCTAATTTGAGTGCCGTATTTAAAGATTTTGATCGCGAGAATTGTGGTACAATACGCAAGAATCAATTGATGCGAGCTTTAACAGTACGTGATATGCATCATATGATTAGCAGCCGTGAATTCGATGTGATATTTAAATGTTTTGGCGTACAACGTGGCTTAGATCTGGAGTTCAATTATAGAGAATTTTTGAATATATTGGGCATACTCTTCCAAACCGGACAAGTAAAACGAAATTACTAAAGAAAAAAATGCAATATATCGCAATACGTTTTCTGATCTGATAATAATAAATATGAGCTGTAATAAATTTTAAATTTAAATATTAAGTCATTGATTTGAAATGCTTTCAGGATGATTATCATACTGTCAAATTAAAGAAGTATAAAAATTATAGTTGATCATACAGCAAGCTAAAGGTCCAAGCAGAAACATAAATACCCATTAAGGCCCACAAACAAACCGTAATCGTCATTCAATTCTAAAGTCCCCGAAAAGTGGTCTCTAACAATGATTGATATTAGATGCTCCAATTCGAAGAAATCTTTGGAAGATGTTAACTTTAGTAATCAGCTGATTACACATTATCGACCATATTCACGCTCAAACCCTTCCAATTTTCGAGGAACATATGACTACCATCATCAAGAAAATTCTGCACACATTCTTTCACTTCATTACAATTTTTACACATTTCATTCAACAAAAGATCAAATCCTCTCGTGTATACTTTTCGCTTACAAGGAAATGACCAGTGATGACCAACTTATATACGATAGCAATTGTAAAAGCTGGTCATTGAAAACATGTTGAATTCAGGTTAAATCCATGTCCACGTTATAGTATAGACATGTTCTATTTCCCATTGGCTGGAGTTCTCATTTGTACGACAGTGAGACATATTAATATCAGCAACATTCAACGACTAGATAGATCTTCAATGTCTGTATGTCAGATGCGCATACATACATCTCTACTCGATCCATCCCTTTTAAATGCAAACCTGTCAGAGAAGGAACATTGCAGTTTCGGATATTAAATGATAATTTCTCGAACCAATCCGTTGCTTCCAACATAACATTATAGAAATATTCTTTATTATCATTATTTTCATTTTCTTTATCACTAGAAAATTTCAACCAAAAATTAAAATTCTTTCCATGTCTTCCGTTCTCATATTACTTAATTGGGCATTACAACCATTTAGCCGGCTGATTAATGTTGGGACCAATAGTCACTTAATTTACAAATTACTATGTTCTTCAATGCTTTCCTTCATTATTATTATAATCGACATGTAGAGGGCGCCATAGTACTTCGACAATATGACCTACTCTACTGCCCCCAATAAATACAGGATATCCCTATAATGCCGTCATCAACCCCATTCTCTGTGTAGCACCTGATATGCACACGAATGATCCCTTCTGGAACGTATTAATGCCTCACATGTCCTAAGAATCGTGATAACCTCATTCTGAATAAGTACTACAAGTTTACAGCATTATCTGTCAAAATCATGCAACACCTTAACTCTGCGTGCAAGTTGTTACAGATGTTTGTGACAAGTGTTCCAAAGTCGCATCGGTTTAACATCGGTTTTATGCAACACATTTTTTATTTCTCTGCTAAAACATAATTCGCATTTCGCACGCAATTTTATAAATTATGCTTTGCAAAATGCGGTTCATATTCCTCTATTTTCCCTCTTGTCTATATTTTTCAATTAATTTTATTAATCCTGATAATTTTAGATGATTCAATGATACTAAAAATTTTGTACGGGTTTCTCTAGCTTTAAAGTGATCGTCGATTATTTTACAAGTATAATCAACCAATTTTTGCACTCGTGTTAGAAACTTGAAATATCCATTGCAAGGAAGGAAGGTTCCTCCACAATATATTTTAAATAAATTGGTTGCATAAATTAATAAAATTTTAAATAAGAACACGTTAAGATATATATTTTTCAATCTCTTTATTAAATATTCACTAAATATAAAAAATAAAAATTTAAACACAAAAAACATTAAATGTTTCCACTTTGGTACCACAGATTGTCCTTGCAGCAAGCATCGTTAATAAGTAAACACATTGGTGAGACTTACCTCTTAAAAGGGACGCGTTGACAGGACAGTTTGATTAGGCAGAACAAAATCCGCTTTTCCAACGAAAATCCAAGGATGCATCTTTTGCCTTTTGTTCCAACATTATTTTTTCACATAAGAAAATAACGGTCGGAAGTCAAATTTATCAAATTTGTGATGGTGGAAAGCACGCTCAGGAGGCAACCACTTGAAACCCAAAATAAAGGATAACATTACTTAAAAAAAATTAAAAGAAAGTAGAGAGAAAGTAAAGGTCGAAAAAAAAAAGAGAAAAACAAAAAAGCCTTCTAGAAAAATAAAGTGATCTGAAATTCAAGTAAATCCCCCCCAACAAATAGGTATTGGAAACATGTTCAGCCTAAATGAGAGACAAATCAGTGACATAAACACATAAGTACATACATTATAAATCAACTAGATATCAATAAAATCAACAGCATTTTTTCAGCTGAGGGAGGAAATGTGATTTTTGTTTTTTTCTCTTTGTCTATAATCCTTGGCTTATTCCGCTCAGCTAGTCTGCATTTAATATAAGTTCTCTATCTGAAACTGTAAAAATATATAAAAGAAACAACAATAATAACAAAACTACCAAAAAAAATTAATCTAGTTTTTTCATTTGTTTTTACAATATTTTTTATCATCATATATTTTTTGTTTCTTTTCTTACAAATTTAAAAACTATTTCTATATTTTCTTTATATTTGTTTCATATTTTTTGTTTAATTGAAGTAAAAAGGTGATCATAGGGAAAAACTTACAATAATTAAGATCTGGCTTGGGTTATTAAGTGTCGTAACAAATAAAATGTTTAAATATTTTGAGAAAAATCTGATAAATATATATTTTAATATTATAACACAACAGCAAATTATGTAAAATTTAGTTTTATTTTCTCTTTTTTATCCTTTTTTTTTCTGAGGGTATTATTTATTTGCTTGCTAAAAATATGATTTCAGAATTCTTTCATAAAAATGTCAAACATCTTTCCCATATTTATATTGTTTGTTAACATAATAACTGCTATGATAGATAAAATCCTTTGTCTTCTAATCAATGCTGTTGTAGGAATTTTAAAAATTGTGAAGGATTAAAAAATTGCCACACACATAATTGATTTAAACTAAACTTAATGTCTATACATAATTAATTAGGCTTCTTAAAATCTACTGACAGAAAAAATTTTAGAAAATCTTATTTGAAATCACGTAAATATATACGTGCGTTATATGTTTGTTTGTTTTTGTTTGTTATGAATTCATAATGAAACGAATACTAATTTGTTTACAAATGTATAATAATGACTACTAAACTATGAACTAATTTTAAGTTTAATGTATTTCTTTGTTCCATTGCCTTTTTAGTCAGAACACTCTTAGATAAAATACAATTGCGATAATGTTAAAAAAATGCCGTGTATTTTACGGCACACCTGAACACAAATAGAAGAAACTTACAATTCTTAATTTTGTTGTTTGCTTATATAAATCGAACTGGGCTAGTTTTTTTAAACACTTCTAAATTACTAAAACAAAAAAACCTTGGTAAGATGGTGGGTGTTTGGTATGTAATTTAAAAAATATATCTCTTTATCTCCAGTTCCTCTTTCTGTGCACCTCTCCACTCTCTCCTTCTTGTTCTCCTTTTTTGTTTTTATTTAATATCTGATTAAACTGCTTCTTCATTGTCCTCAATTTTAATTTTAACATCATCACCTGTTCCTCTTTATTCAATGTTTACTGATATCTTCTTTTATATTATTTTTATATATTTTTAGAAAACTGTCACTCTCCTCTCTTCTTTCACTGTTATTTCACGGTCTGACTTCTGGGTGACATTTTTAGTAAATACTCTGTGTACACAATGGTATTTTGGAGGGAAGAAAATAGAGAAGGACGACCTTTTATTTTTGTTTGACTATTCTCTGTTTCTGTTTATAAACTTGGTAGATAGGTAGGTAGATAGGTAAACTGTAAATTGTTTTGTTTGTTTTGCTTGGTTTTGACTTGAGTTTGAATGTAAACTTTTTAAATAATATATTTATTTGGACCTGGCACACAAAATTTAATCACCTATAAAAATTGTGTAAGAATAAAGACAAATAAATATTTAAAATACTTTGAAATTTTTTTAAAAAACATTATTCTAAAAATGTTGGCTAGAAAAATACGTTATTAGTTGCATAACATATACTCTATTCAAAAAAAATATTAAGTTAATTTGATAATAAAATAAAAAGAAAATAACAAAAAGAAATATTTTTGAACTTTTATGGTTTCACATTAACCTTGCAAAAGTGTGGTGGTCTTACCACACAAAACAAAATTCTATTAAATTAAACACAAAAAAGCTACACATTTTAGCATTACTAAAAAAACTGAAATACCTAACAAGTATGTTGGTTTTAAAAAGACTTACCTTAATATCTTCTGTTGCCGCCACTGCCACTGCCACCACCCACACCCATGGGTCCACCACTGAATCCACTATTGTTACCAAAGTTACCTTGGTTTCCTAAAATAAACAATTTTATACGTTGAAATTGTTGTCATTTAATACTATTTCAAATTGCAAGTATAAGAAAGAAAATGTTTAAAAAATGTTTATTTTATTGCAAATACGTTTTCATCAATTTGTTATGCGGTAGAGAACAAATTAACCCTGATATAATATTTGCAGTTTTCTCTTACAGCCAAAAAACGCCGAATATAATTATTAAGAATTTTATCCGGAGCTGGGACTGTGTAAAAATTCTTCAAATGAGATGAGCCATTTTTTAAACATTTGCCAAATATAGAATTAAATTAAACTTACCCTTGCCAAAATTTCCACTATTTCCATAAGGTTGCGCGCGATTGTTGGCACCAAAGTTGCCTCCACCACGTTGCGGGCCGCCACCGTAATTTTGTTGGTAGCCCGAGCCGAAATCATTATTTCCCCAATTACCACTGTTGCCGGGACCACCACTATTGCTGGGGCCACCGAAACTGCCGCCATTATTACCCCAGTTACCGCCGCCGTTGCCATTATCCCAAGGACCCATATTACTTCCGCCCCAACCGCCACCATTACCGCCATTATTAAAACCTCCCCCGTTATTGAAACCGCCACCACCGAAATTACCGCCCCAATTATCATTGCCACGATTGTTACCACCCCAACCACCGCCGCCGCCTCCCATACCGCCGCCGCCCATATTATTACCACGTCCCATATTGCCACCACGGCCTGAGTTACCGCGGCTACCACTGGAGCCAGCATTGTTGCCGCCGCCGCCTCCACCGCCTTGTTTAGGCAAAGCCTTTTTCACATCTAAAGTTTTACCCTTAATGGAATGGACCTTTTGCACTATAAATATAACAAAAATACAAAAACACAATTACAATTTATAAAAAACAAATCAAATTGTTTATAACAACAAAATTTAGCTTGCAATTAAATATAAATTTTAGTGTAACGTGGCTGCGTGTTACCACGAATATAATTTTCAGATTCGTATAACATAGCTTAAGCACACGCTTTCTATTGATCTTACAGTTTTATAAATAAGAACTGGACAAATTATTGAAATGAATTTGCCAATTTGTGTCAGGGAACTGTGTACAAATATCGTAGTTTCTTATATTGGGATGTAGCAAAGACATTTTCATCAATTTTCCATTTTCGAAATGAGAAAAACTAACAAAGATATTATCTTTGAACTTTATCTAACAGTCGATAGAACGCCGCATGAAATCATTGAATATATTTATGCGGAGCTGGGACTGTTTTCAGAGTGAGACATACAGTATAGCACACACAGTATAAACTTATTCTTCTTAATCGTGTAACGTGGCTGCGTGTTACCACGAATATATAGTCTCCCCTCTTGGAGAGGATAAACAAACTCGCATAACATAGCGTAAGCCTACGCTATCATTAATCTCACAGCTTTAATAAGGAACTGAACAAACTATTTAAAAAGCAAGTCAATTTGTGTCAGAGAAACTGTGATAATTTTTGAAACGCACCGATCTGAATTAGGTTTAATCGAAAAATAAATGTAACAAGAACATTTTCATCAGTACTCTACAGAGCAATAAGAATACTAACAAAGATATTATCCTTGACATTGCTATAACAGACAATGAAACGCCGCATAAAATTATTGACAATATTTTTGCGGAGCTGGTGCTGTATAAATTAATACATTCATTAAATAATGGAAACCTTTTGCTATCAGGACACATACATATATTCGATGAGTCCGGATCACTTTTTTAATAGGAACATATCTCCTGTATTATTTGCATTTAACCACATCAGTCATTGAAAGATGCCAACATATTAATGAAAATATTACGTGAAAATTAAATTTTAAACCAAATCTATTAAAGTGATCGTATATTCTAATTCTTAAACGTACTTCAGGACCGGCATTATAAGTCGAAAACTAGATTTACCTTAAACTAAAAAATGTCTACTTTCATTTACATAAACATACTTTTGGGTCAAGCTATACATTGGATGTTTGGATATGTATACATATGTAATATATAATACACAAACCAAAAATACTTTCACGGACTGAACATACTACAAACATGTTTTCTTGTCTCTTAAAATGTGCAAAGCATTGATCTCATTATTCTAAATGAAATGGGTACAGTTAATCTTAAAGAGAAAAAACAAATGTTTTACTTACACACAATTTTATCGACGGGATCGTAGTCATCATATTCAACGAAAGCGAAACCACGTTTTTTGCCAGTTTCTTTGTCGATAACAATATTGATTTCGACAATATTGCCGAATTTCTCAAAGTAATCACGTAAACATTTCTCATCATGATCATCCTTGAGAGCGCCAACAAATAATTTCTTAACCGAGGCTCCGGCATTTGGATTGTCAATATCCTGACGGGGTACAGCACGTTTAGGTTCAACGACACGTCCATCGATTTTGTGTGGGCGGGCTTTTTGAGCATCATCGATCATCGAGGATTTCGAGTAGGTTATAAAACCAAAACCACGTGAACGCTTGGTACGTGGATCTTTCATTACAACGACATCAACAATGCGACCCCATTTCTCAAAATGAGATTTAAGACCATCATCGGTGGTACGGTAATCTAAACCTCCAATAAATAATTTACGCAAATGTTCTGGCTCAGTAATTGGCTCCTATATTGAAAAATATTCAGAAAATAACCCATTTAGTTTCGTTTTGAGAAAATATTAAAAAAATTTTGTGTATACACTATCGATTTTTTTATTTACAAAATGGCGGATTTTATATGATATGAGCCATTTTGGAAATTTCTGGAAAAAAAAACAATGACCTTTCACTAAATTCATTCTACTTACATCATCATAATTCTCATCACCGCTGCCGTTTTGTTGATTATCATTTTGACTGTTGTTATCATTTTGGTTTGTCATTTTTGCAATTCTTTTTTCTTTTTTTGTCACAAGTAATTAAAAGGGATTCTGCACTTATAAAAACTATTATAAGTTTATAATAACTTCGACCTTCTGATTAAAGACACGATGTTCCTTGCTTGCGTTACTAAATTAGAATGAGCAATGGCGGACAACGACATTTGCAACATGAAACAAAATGGCAAAGAAACGGTAGCTACTCACAGCAGCGTTGCATTTGTTAAAAAATACTGTTGCCAAACCTATATGTAATCAGTAATAATTATGACAAGTCGATCAAATAAACAATTGCAATATAACACAAAATATGACAAATTAATCTTCTTTGATTCCAAATTGAAAAATTTATTTCAAAACATATTGTATAACAGTCTGCATTAAAAAACTAACAAGATGTCACTTTCTTAATGATAAATTACAGCAACAGAATTTTTCAGATAACCGGTTTACATACATCGATTAATTAGTTGAACAAAAATTGAAACATTAAATGGGAAACAAAATCAATAAATAATTTCCTTTCAATTTTTAAATTAATGAGTGTGTGAGAGACAAAAATTTGAACGTAAATCCTCCGAATTATATTTGAAATAAATCTAAAAATAAATTTCCAAAATTTAATGAGTTATTATCGCTGTTTTTGGCAAACATTCAATGTATACATATTTGTGGAATAAAAATTTACAATGGGGTTTATACATAATTGAATTTTAATTAAAAATTTCCTTAAATTATATATATATAAATTTTAAGTAAATTCTACTTACCAACTTCATGTGACAATTTCTTTCGGTATATTTAATAAAGTAACCGGGTAACGGGTAGTCAAGTGTTTTTCTACAACTCTACACCCTCATGTTAAAGCCAACATCACTCTGACCAACATAAAGAAAAATATATTATCGGCGTTAGAAGTATACATATTTTTTTTTACAAGAAAAATAATAATTAATCACAATTTTTAATTAGAAGCTAAAAAAGCGTTTTAAACAATAAAATGATTAAACAAGAACCAATCAGCAATTCAAATCAAGCTAAAGAAAATGGCCAGGTAAGTCTAGTGGCAAAAAACAAGCATTCTTCTGGAATTAAGAAGGGATTAATGGTGAAATCATCAACTTTTATCGTCGTCATAAAACAAAACTTGTAAGACACTAAAACTGCGAATACTTCGTTTTAATTATGCGCTGGTGTGTTTTTTTTGTTGGAATAAGTTTTTTTTGTTTTTGTACACCAGCAACATTCACTATAAAGCTAAGCGATGACGAATACAATTGTAGTGAATACAGTTATAATAATTTGCTGACTTGACGCTTTTTCTTGTTTGAAAGAATATGAGAAATAAAATTTGATTTATTTGTTATATTTACAGCCACAAACAACAACCATTGGTAAACCACCTGCAGATGACCATTTACGTAAAATGTTTTTGGGTGGTCTATCCCCCAATTCTACAGAAGAAAGTGTTCGCGCCTATTACAGCCAATTTGGTGAGGTTATAGACGTCATAATAATGCGCGACCCGACAACAAAACGATCTCGGGGCTTTGGGTTTATAACATTCAACGATGCCTCCATGGTTGACAGAGCTCAGGCATCACGACCGCATATTGTTGATGGAAAGTAAGTTAATTCCTTTTTTATTTGCAATGATTTTATAAACTAAACATATATTAATTTATAATGCATCCCCAACTTTCGCTTCTACAAAATACGTAGAAAATTTATGTACATATGTAATTTTTAATAACAATATGCCTATGTAGACATCATACATAACGTTCAAAGAGACGCTCTAGTTACAACACTAGTAAAAAAAAAAGTACTTATACAATTGCAGAATAATATCTGAATAGTTTTATCAGGGGAATTTTCCTTTGTTCTTTAAAAATAGTTGTAACTTAAAAATCTAAATTAATAATTTTTTCCTAAATAAAATAGTCAACTTCCTTTTATTTGTCTGCAAAATGTCTTCTTCTGCGTTCGGGTGTTAATTAATGTTTTCCCACGGACAAATTTAGTATTTCCATATCACTTGTGATGCCTATTATCTTCATTATTGGATCAGCACTTTGTGAATTTGGTGCTGGTATAAATGTGTAGCACTTATTGCTTCTTCCCCTATCTTTCTTGAGTATGTTATTGCTCCCAGAGGATGAGTGTCTGGGTTCCTGCAATAATTTCGTTGGTTGTAATGAGCGCTTTTTTCACGCATATTTGAGCTTATCCCAATTATCTTGTTCTTAAACCTTTGTAGTTCAACTGCACGATATCAAACGATTAACGACCGATTTAGCAAAAGAAACGATGAGAGCGGCCCTAAAGTGTACACTCAAAGTCCCTGTTCTGGTTACAGTTATGGTAGCTAGCATGTTCACTGCCGTAGTGACTGTAATGTATTCTGCCCTAAAGTTCTCATTCTTAATGAGACCCTAAGTTAGTTCTACTTCACATATGGCACCAGCTTTCAATATTAATAAAGTAGTATTTGACTTAGTCTGTCTTGCACAAACAAGTGTTGAGTGCTATTATATTGCAAGGTTTGTATTTGTTATACCATTATAAATTACATGGATCCTAAATGTTCTTAGGTTACACCATTCTTCAGAGATGTAACTTTTGTCCGCATTAACATTTCTAAGTATATTTCGATATATCGAAAAAAAGAAATAGGACCTGGATTTAGTTCAATACTGGCAATAAATAATCATAGTATAAACAAATTAACCTGCATAAATTGGAAAAACATTTCTGGTAGATACAGCTTCCGCCTTATTACCTCTAATTAATTCAGAGTCTTCACTGCGCATTTTTTAACGCTACACAGAATCAAGTGTATGACTAATGCAAATGAAGCTTAACTTAAGCTTAAGCTTCTTTAATTTGACTTAAAAGTGGCAATAAAACTGAAAATTATTTTCTGTCCCCACTAATTACCAAGGACAAACGTATACAATTTTTACAATCTCCTTTACTGAAGCGTTGTTGTTGCTTAACAACGTTCGCAACTTATGAGACTGTCTTAAAATGTAATCTTATGTAAAAAAATCTTCAGGTATTTCTAGGATTCTTCATATATTTTGTACACTGTGTTGTAGATGAAATAAAATTAATTTAAGTACAGCAAAATTGTTTTATTTATTATTTTATTTTTATAATAAAAGATTATTAATTAATTATGAATTATCTTAGAACCGTAGACTCAAAACGTGCACTACCCCGACCAGAAGCTGGTACATCGGAATCAAACTCTTCAGTTAAAAAAGTTTTTGTTGGCGGTCTTAAGGAGTATCATGATGAACAATCACTTAAAGAACATTTCCAACAATTTGGGAATATTTTGGGCGTTAAGATACTGACAGACAAGAATACTGGACGTAAACGCGGTTTTGCATTTGTAGAATTTGATGATTATGATTCCGTTGACAAAGCAGTATGTAAGTATAAAAATCACGCGAATAATTTTTAAAATTGTTTTATTTATGACATAAAATAGTAATTGGTAATTAAGTCTTTAACCCATTTAAACCCTTCGTCTTTAGAATTTTTTCATTATACTTTTGATATTGGTTTTTATAAACTGTCGCAGTGAATATTTATAAATCCATATGGAAAACATATATAAAAAATGAAACCTTCTTTTAAATTATTCTTTTTCTAGTACACAAAAATCACACGATAAAATATGTTCTGGTAGATGTTAAGAAATCAAACTATAAACAAGAACAAGCCAAAAAATTAGCTGCTCAACAACAGGGTGCACCAATTGGCATGATACCAGCTGTGCAAACTGCCCCAGGTGGTTACCAACAACCAGCAGCGGCATACAATCAACAGTCAGCATATGGTTATCCCCCTGCTCCTGCATACAATGGTTGGGGCACTGGTTATGCCCAAACACCGCAGGCAGCGTATCAACAGCCGGCTGCTTATGGAGCCTATGCTGCACAACCCCAAACTACTGCTCAACCCCAATGGAATGCCACAACATACGCAGCACCACAGGCAAGTTGGGGACAAAATGGTTATACCGCTCCACCTGCTGGGGCAGTGCCCGTGGCACCAGCGGCTGTGCCAGCAGCTAATGGCTGGAATACAACCGCAGCGTCGCCGACAAATGGTGCCCAAAACTTTGGTAACTACCAACAGACATATAATGGTGGACCACAAAAAGCTGGTAGTTTACAGGGTAATCGTATGAATCCGTATAGCGTGGCAGCGACACCTACTTATGGTAAGCACTAATAGAGAACAAACATATTATTTTACCTTTTAAATGTTCTTTTATTTGTAACTCGTATGATTTTGTTTATATTTTTGTACTATTCTTTTAACTCTGTAATCATATTATTAATGTTATAACTCCATATATTTTATAAGTAAATGTGTTGTCAAACCCTATGAACTGATTTTGTATATGTTTCTAGAGTAATTCATGCTTTAAATTTTTTAAATATTCTATTTTGTGGTGTTCTAACAAGTCAAAACTCAAACTTAATAATAGTATTTCTAGATAAAAACAAAAACAAAAAAGAAAACATTTTTCAACCACTCATGTGATTGTACTTTTTGTAATGAATTAATTTTTAATTACTTTAATAATATCCTATTAGGTAGTTCTAGAATGTCAAGAACAGTGAATTTTTGTTACGTTTTATCATCATTACTTTATTTTAAATTGCTAGTTCAAATTGGCTTTTTCTAAACTTGTATCAAAAAAATTCATGAATTGAATTTTATTATTTTTTTATCCTAGGCTCGCATGTGGTTTCGCCTATAAATAATTCCATGCCTAATTTAGCGAAAAAGCCACGTTTACAATATTGATTTCAAATCAACAAATAAAAAAAAATACAGAAACCAAAAACAATTTCAGACATTTTAAAAAGTCTATAAACTAAAAAAACAAAAAATACATCCATCCATTCCCTGCATGATCTTCTTATTTGCAAAGCATTAGAAAGTTTAATACGAACACAAGCTATGTATACACAGGTATGTTTAAAAAAAACTCATTTCAAAAGAAGTACATTTTTTATAAACATTTAATTACATTAATTTCATAGGTATTTAAACTAAGATACAGGGTTTGATTAGTATTAAGTAGATATCAATATCTATTTTTTATTCCTATTCTATTATTGATCATTAAGTTATGTGAAATTCTTATAAATAAATTATTTCCGATAAGATTTCATTTCGTCGGTTAAAAGTTAGTGATTAATTTTTACTAAGAATTTCGCGAAAATTTACTTTTTTCTTGAGTTCGAAATTTAAGACTTTACCTCAAATTCGTCGATTGGTTGTATACATATTAATCGTATATAAAATTAACTTAGATTTTAACTTTTATGTTAGACAATATTCTAAATTATTCGTTACTTATAAACGTCTGGTGCTCAACTTATCAAGTAGATTGTTTTGCATCATTATGAGAGCTTAGAAATTAATTGTTTATTATAGTGAGTGACTTGGAACAAGGTGTTGAATGAAAAAAAAAGTATAAGAGTTTATAGGGCCTTCCTTTCCAAATTTTTAATTTACTTTATAGAGAATATTTTCTTGAACACATGATTTATAAATAAAAATACTGTTCATTCATTTTGTGATAACACACAGAGTCAGTGGTTTACATCTATAATATATACTATAATAATACTTATTTATTTATCTATACTTGACATTATTTATTATACTATTTATAACTTTCTTTATTTCTTATTTAGGTAATTAAGATGTTTCTCTCTATATATATGTATAAATATATAAAAACTTATTTAAGAATGTATTAGAAATATCTCAATAATTAAGAACATCAGTGAGAAAATGGGATATATAAACAGAGAATAAAACTAAAACTTAATAGTTTATATAGCAAGCCAAAATATTATTGCTGAATACTGAAATATGTAACACGTAAAGGACAAATCTATGATTTATATATTTATTTAAAAATATATACATATAAATACTTTTAATCATCATCTATATATATATATATATACTATACAATGTATTAAAACTTTTAAACAACTATAATAGAACCGTAAAATTTATATGAAAAGAACTTTTGCCAATCTACCTTAAATTATAATTACCAACAACTATAAACCATATCTACTAAACATGTATGAGATGTAACATGCACTCCCATGGAATAAATCTAATAATGAGCCTACAGAGGAAAAAAACCGATCTGGAAAACGTTCACCGTTTTGGGGAAAGATGAAAAAGAACACAAGAACAATTTTAATTTTTTTTTTATATACATACATATGCATACCTATACTTAAATATATTTCATTTTGATTATAATAATTAATTATAAAAAATAAGTATATTTTTCTACAACAAATTCAATTTTTATTAGCTGGATTTATTGTTTATTTTATATTTTAAAAGAAAGAAATAAATAAATATTAATAAATTCTATAACATACCTACCCCTCCTATACATATCGTCATATAAAAGTCAGAATAACGTAACACACATAAACTGATAATTTTTGGAAAAAAAGAAGCAAAAAAACGTCTTAAAATTATTATGATTTTGTCAATGCCGCATGTTGATATTTCTATAGAAAATTAAATGACGATAACTGTAGTAGTTTGACTGCACCTTAAATCAGTATGTAATAAAAAAAAAAAAAAAAACATGTCTGATAATAAAATTCTGAGAAAACCTATTTCCATTGATACGTCAATTCCTGGCAAAGTTCGATGTTAAAACGGTTTTTGTTACGTTAGTGATTTTTATGACGATATGTGTTCTCAGACAAAATAAATTATTTTTATTTTGTTTTAAACATTTTCCTACATTTTCCATTTATAGTGTTAAAAATAAATAATTGCAAACCCTTAAAAAAAAAAAAAACAAATAGTAATCATGTTTTTTCACACACAGCTATTCAACATAAATATATATAAATAATGTAAAAAAGAACTATATATTTAATAAATAAAATATAAATAATTATAATTATTATATATAAATTAAAAGCATTATTTATTGTTGATATTTTTCATTTGTTTTATGTGCGTATTTGTATTTTACATTTATTATATATACATACATACATAATTTTATATGTATTTTACTACTTTACTTACTTGTTTGGAAATATTGAAATAAGTTATTGATTACATATATATATGCATTTTTGGTTCGAATTCATTTATATAAATGTGTATTTATATATAAAATTCAAATTCGTATTAAATAATACGATGGCAGTAAGGAGGGGGCTAATGCTACTAGTAAGACTTAGTATCAAATTTTGCTATCTTTTATGCGAGAGGACAAGTTGTCTATTGGTATCTATTAAAGTTTTGTTTTTCTAAAACACACATGAGGTGCCTTTTAGATATGTTTGACAATTTGTTTATTTGAGTTTTATTCATTTAAACTACATCTGCCACTAAAGACAAAGAGGAAAACATATTCGACTAAATATATATAGAAGAACATTTCAACATTCTGTTTTATGTCACATGAAAATACTCTACAAAATATTTCCATCATTCCCACAATATTTTTCTTTACAGCCATAATTTCGTTTTGTACATTATTTTACAGAATATGTGCTGCTCAGTATTTATTGCCGTCATATTACTTGATATTGAATAGAAATTACTGCTGTATTATTTAAATAATTAATATTAAATTAAAAAAAAAAACAACCCGAATACACAACTCAAATCTTAATGTATAACGTATATTCTATTTTTTCGAATTTGTTTTATAAAATATTTATATATCTTGCTATTTTTAAGTTAAATAATTCTAGTTTTTTTAATTATTTAACTATTTACAACTAGTTAAAGTTTAAACTATACATATATACTTTTTTTTTTTTTTTTGCCGAATTTATTATACATAATAACACTAACGCTTTACGCACCGTTTAAAAAATCGTTTCTATTCTATAACAATTAACATTCCTTTGTTTTTGTGTTATTTGATTTATTTTTTTACGATATCCCAATTAACTAATCCAACGCAAAGTTTATCTCTTTACATATTTCATGAATTGTTTTTTTTTTTTTTTTTTTTCTAATATATATTTTTTTTTATGACTACCTACCTATCTACATAATATATACGTTATACTATAGAAGCAAATTGTTTTTTACATACATATATATATATATAGAAAATTTGTTGCAATTCTTGAATCTGAAATATGATTATTTATTTAAAACTTGAATTATTTCAATATTTTCTTTCAAGCAACAATCCAATTACAAACATGATATATTTCTCGTTAACGTACGCTTTGCGTGGCAGTAGCCGCAGTTTTTGAATGAAGTTTCGAAATAATAATATTCAATTAAACGCACATATTGCACATTATCGAAATGATGGTATGGTACCTACATATATTTAATAGAAATGCTTAAAAGGGCTGTGATCTTATAATATGCAATGGGTAAGTTATATATAACTAAACGCAGTACTAGTCTAGTCTATTCTTAAAGTGATTTTTATTATTTCAAAAAAATTTTACATTTCCATTAAACAAAAAATTTTTGATAATAAATTATTAAACAAATAAAATGAACTGTGTTTTATTTTAAAATTTAAAATAAAAAAAAATAAATTTTTTTTATCTTAAGCCTTAAGTAATGGCTTATTTCTCATTTTCCGTTGTTTTATAAAATTTCTCCATATTTTAATAAGATTTTTAATGTTAGCAAGTGACGTTATGCCACATACATAATTGACTGAAGTAATTCTCTGATATTTATGAATAATTTCTTCCCGGTAATATTTTAACATTTCTAACTACTTGTTAAATTTTGCTGAAGAAATTACAGAGAATTTTGTACAAGGCAAACTTTAAAACCAGGAAATAAAATAGAATTATAGTGAGTTTTACATGAAATGATAGGTAATTACCATTAAATTATTATAGAACTTGATTGCAAAACTTAATTATTTCAAGTTATTACTCATAAATAATTTTTTAAATTAGGCAATTTCAGTTTTTCGTATAACACAGATATTCCTTCATACATATGTATAACGCAACGCGAGGATTTCCTACTTTACATTTCTGTATTGTAAAATTTATAATGATTTTATACAGTTCATATTTAATTTCTTATACTTTTACACATTAGCCCAATTCACAATCTCGTGTATTTTTGCAATTGTAAATATTTCCTATTAATTGTGAACAAATTTTACTGGTTACATTTGCAACACTAATTGTAAAACACAAATACACAGCTGATTGTCAAAAATAAAAAATAAATATTTGATTTTAATTTTATGATATTTGTTAACAATTTATGAAAATGTCTAATGGAAGTGTGAAGGAACAAATATTGGACTCTTTAATAGACGAGGCTACCGAAGAGATTATGTTCCTCTTCGGACCATTTTTTGTTGGGTTTATCCCTTTTTTATTCTTTTTTTATATTTTGGATCTCCATTCGCCAACAAAATTTATTATTTTTAATAAATAAATTGTCAGCTGTGAGTGTTGAAAAATGTTGAGTAAATATAAACTATGGTTTTGAGTATTGTTTATTTTATAAACTGTAGCAAGAGTATTTCTGTATATTTTGTTATTGTAGTGTAAAAATATACTAAACCATTTTGCAAATGCAATGATGCAAGACCATTTACACTAGATCGTGAATTGGGCTATTGTGTCAATTGTGTTGTTATAAAGCACATTTTATGCCACAGGTAGAAGATGTTTTCGCTCAAATTCACTTCACGTAGTATAATATAGTAAAGTGGAGAGAGCTATGGAGACGGTGAATCTGAGGAATCTGCTAGTTAAGGGGAGTCTCTTGGCATATAAGGTGTACTCATCGGTTATCGTTTGGACTTTTTTGGATTTTTTCCGGGCTAATCTAACAAGGGATTTGACGAGTAGACGTGTTATGACAAAATAGAAAGCATTGCAGAATCTCCTCACTATTATAGCCCAGCCTGGGTAAGGAGTCTCTTAGAAATTATATAAAATTTTTGACTAGACATTAACTTCTGAGGACTAGTAAGCGGAGAAAAAACATTCTCGTCTGCTGCAGATTGTGTAGAACACATCTTGTGTCTCTACCCAGGTATTCAGAGCAGCAAACTCATAATACAAGCCCCGAGATTCTCGGTCTTAGGCATCTATCAGAATTTCTAATCATGAGAGATTAGTCTCGTACATGGGTTTGATGTTTCTCCATATTCCTTTTTTTCTCCTCGTCTCCTTATATCTCCTTTGATTTGTAGCAGTTCATGTTTACTTAATAAATTCAAATTATATATATTATTTTGACCTGTTCCTTTGATAATCCAATCAATAAAATATTCTAGCTCAAGGTCAATTTTTTAATTATCAATTTTATTTATTATATATCAATATTTCGATATCCATCGGATATCATCTTCAGGATTCCAAAAAGAGAGTAGCAATATCTAAAATATAAACATTAGAGTCCGACCGAACGTTCGGGTACGGGTTCGGTAAAAAGTGACGTTCGGCCAAAGTTCGGCGTTCGGTCAAAATTTTGCCGAACACCGAACTTTTTATTTAATTTATTTTAAATCACCAAAAAATAGAATTATGATTAATGTGATTATAAATACGAAAAACTACAACTATGTGTACTGTCAAAGCTTAACGCCTTATCAAGAAATAAAAACTAAATGCAGATCAATAGTTGGACATTTTAAAAGGTCAGAGCAAGCATACCGAAAATTAAAAAAAAAAATACAAGAAAAATGCTCCTTGCCATTGCATCAACTTGTACAGGATGTTGATACAAGGTGGAACAGTACCTACTTAATGATGTGCAGATTAATAGAGCAAAAGGATGCTTTGTGCTTATATGCTATTAAAACTAAAAAAATAGAAATTCTTACAGCTAAAGAGTGGAAAATTATAAGTGAAATAGTCAATTTAGTGCAAAGCTTTTATGAAGCTACACTTGATATTTCGGGAGATTCGTCACCGATTTCCTTAGTAATTCCCATATACCAAATGCTATTATCGAAGCTTGATGAAAATGAGACGGAAATTGAATTAAGACAATCTTTAAAAGATACATTAAAGAGGAGATTTCAATTTTTAGAAACCCTGAGTTTTTTGAGTATTGCAACATTACTCGATCCACGTTTTAAGTCTAAATACCTTTCTACACAACAGCTGGAAAAATCCACACAGGATATAATTAATTTTTTAAATGATAATTCAATTAATTTTGAGACATGTACCGTGATGGAAAAAGTATCCGAGGAGGAATCAAAAAGACGCCAAAAAAAGCAGAAAAGAGGTTCATCTTTATGGGAAAAGCATGATTCTGCTTCACATCAACCTCAAGACGAAAATATTTTCGAGAAAGAAATCAAAATCTATATATCTGAACCATTAAGTGGTCGCAAAACAAATATATATGAATATTGGAACTCCTGTTCATTTGCAAACCTTAAGGTTGCAGCCAGGAAATATCTATCAGCACCGCCAACGAGCGTTTCTAGTGAGCAACTATTTACTGCTGCTGGCCAACTTTATCAATAAATTCCAAAAATGTATTTCTGATTTAATATTTAATAACAAAAAGTTCGGGTTCGCCGAACTTTGAAATCCGAACTAAGTACAAGTTCGACCGAACTTTAAAATTGGCCGAAGTTCGGGTTCGGTGTTCGGTACCGAACGAAATTTTGAGTTCGGTCGGACTCTAATAAACATTATCACTGCTCGCTATCGCATCTAATATTGTACTCTCTTTTTGGATATTGCTACTCTCTTTTTGGAATCCTGAAGATGATATCCGATTAATATCGAAATATTGATATATAATAAAGAAAATTGATAATTAAGAAATTGACCTTGAGCTAGAATATTTTATTGATTGGAGTTCATGTTTACTTTTCAGTTTTGTTTCTCTATTCTGTAAAGCGGAAGGTGCAATCGAACCCAAAGCCTTCACAATATTAGATTAGCACACTATCCACTAGAGCACCACGGCGCCCGATATCTCTTTTATTCGCTTACGTCTAAGTTATCTACAACTTTTTACGTTTGGCAAAATCAGAAATGGATTTGATTGCTCTGTAACGAAAAAAGACCTGACACATAAGGTAGAGAGCCAAAAATAAGTGGATTTGATTAGACTTAATTTTGTGAATCCAATATCAACCCTTGTTTACCATATGAAGAGTAGAAAAGTAATTTACGTGCAAAATTAGAAACAGGCTCCACGTAACTGAATTGAAGACCCGTGGCACAAAACAACAACATCGGGTGCTTTAAAATGAGAAAAAAAAGGTCTGAAATCTATCCAAAGCATTACACAATTTCAGTAAAATTTTATCTAAAAAAAAATCTCGTAACCAACTGGTGCACTCAATCGCAGAGATTGAACTCGATTGACTATTTTTAAAATAAAAATTTTAGAAAATTGCATCCAATATCACTGGAACGTATTCCCGAATCTATGGACCGTATCTGCGAAGGAGTTACCAAACGGATGGTATTAATATATATATGTACGTTGAGGTACTCTTTTCCAAGATGCTTTTTATATTAGAAAGAATAAAATCACATTTCTTTCCAAATTTTTCATTTAACAAAATAAAATATATGACATAATAGTAGCAGAAGCTGTCATTCCTTCTCTATTAAAGAAAATAAAAAACTGCAGTACATATTGTATTTTTAAATTATTGTTTTTATTATTCGTTTCCTTTTTATAAATTATTTGTTTTGTGGTATTTTTCCTCTTTTAATCAAGATGGTGTTTAAATTAAATTAGAACTGAATATCAATTTATTTATATATTTTTTTACAATTGTTAAAAGAAAGTAAAAGATCAAAATGAAAATATCAATAAATGAAACTCAAATAATATGTTTCTGTTTTTTTCCTTTTTTAAATTACTGAAATTTTATGCAGATTCCTAAATTGCATTCTAGAAAAGATTCTGTTTTTCATACTTAAAAATCTTAATATAAGTGAATTTTTTTTTAACCTTTATACACATTTTTTTCCTCTTTTGTTTTATTAATTTTAGTTTTAAACTTTAAATTCTTTTTTTTAGTTTTTATTTATTTATTACAAAGATTTATATATTTTTTTTTATGTATCAACCTGCTGCTTGTTTTGTTTTTTACGATATTTTATAATTAACTTTTTCTTTATGTTAAACTAAATCTATATTTTATTAATTAAGTTAAATAAAAAGTATTTACGTTAATACATATTTTTTTGTTTTTTTTTTTTTTTATTTTAACTTTTGTATATAGAATTTTTTTTATATCAGCTTAAATTTAATGATTTATTAGTTTATTTTGTTTTCGATTTTATTTTTAATGAACTACATTCTTGAGTGGTGGTAGCTTGTATTTGTAAATAGAAAATGTTTAATTTCAAGTTTTTTAAATTTTGTAATACGTACGTATATAAGTCAATTTGCCTGCTTGCGTAAAACTGATCGAAAACAACAGAGTTTAGAAATTATGGGTTTCAATTTTGAATGGTATATGTGGTCGCATTACGGTTATCGTAGTCACCAATATGATTATAAAACTACGACGTCCCACTCGTTTACATAATAAGAGCGAATTTCTTTTTCTGCATTTAAATTTCTAAATTGAAATTTTCTTGTTATATTCCAGTTTTCAGTTCGTTTTTTTTTAATGAAAACTTAAAAAATTAATATTTACTCTCTCATGCTTTTTGCCACAGTCGTTTGTAAAATTTTCTTTAATCTCAGACAGAGTTTGCGAATGCGACAACGAACGATTATGTCAAAGTGAACAAAGGTGTGATTATTTATTTGAATTTTTGTATAGAAATTGCTTGAAGTCATATCAAAGTGTAGCAAAACCAAACAAGTGTTTTTCAATGTGTAAAAAGAAGCACACATATTAGGGTTATATAAAAATATTTCTAATAGCGGAAAAACTTCATATTTTGACTTTTATTGTATTACGAAAGTTAAGAAGCTTACAAAATTGAAAACTAAAGATAAAATTTTTCTTAAAATTTAAGAAACTTTATGTAATTAAAACTTATTTAAAAGCATATGCATTAAAAATATATTTAAATATGTGTATTACGACAAAAATGTAATGTAAAGCACTGCTTAAATAATAATTATTATTGAAGAATTTAAACAAATTCATCTTTACTACTCACACACTGTTTTAATGGTCATTTATTGATTTTTGGTTTACAAAATGAAAATATTCTTAAATGTTAGGAATTTCATAATTATATCCTGTTTTTTTTTTTTTTTTTTTGTTAGATCCATTGTGTTATGATCCCTTAAATTTGTGTGTATATTGTTACTTTGTTAATAAATACGAATGATTAAAATTACAAAACTATTTAAATGTTTACGATAATCTTGTTTTTTGTTAGGTTAATTTTTTGTTTTTTTTATGATTTTTTTATATTTTTTTTTTTTAATATTTTTCCTTTTTAATTTTTATGTAATAAATATATAAAATGTACGAAGTTTATTTTTAAGTAATACAAGTCTTTCTTTTGCTTTTAATTTATTGCGTTTTAATAAATTAGTTTGGTTTTTGAAAACAATAAAATTGTTTAATTTTAAATTTGAAAAGTAAATGAGAACTCTACCACAAAAATTTTCTGACTATAAATTTCAAGTTTTCCAAGTTAAAAATATTCTTACAAACACGTTTCGTTTTTATCATGTATGATAATTTTATATAAAAATCCAGCACCCTGTGAAAATCCTTTTTTCTAAAGAACTTTGATCTTATTAGCTCTTGAAAGCACCAATATACGATTTATAAAATTCTTATTAAAATAATAAAACAATTTCAAGGATTTAATGTGCAATTTATTTTGGAAATCATTATAAAACGAACGCCGCGTTATTTTAAATGAAATATTTTTGAATTTTTATTAATATTCATTGTACTTTTAAGTGTTTCTCATGTTTTTTGTTGTAGAGTTTTAAAATACTTTCTTATAAATTTGTTATCTTAAAAAAAGAAAACTTGTCTTAAAAAAAATATAATTTACTTTTATTTAAATAAAAAGGTTCTCGTTATTTTTTTTTTTTTAATTACATTATATTTTATGTATTTTTTGTTTTGTTTTTTTTTTTTATAAATTACAAAAAAAAAATAATAAAAAAATTTCATTTCAATATCATTTAATAAAAATAAGAAGACAATAAAAAAACAGATTTCTTGGTTTAAATAAAAATGAAGCTAAATTTTGTTTAATTAAATAGCATAAAATGAGAGCTTAAAATGAAAACTAGAGAGATAGAAGAGAAATATCGTTTATTTCTTTTACGTTTTTTTATTTAAGGCGCCGCCGTGTATTTTATTTTTTTTTATTTTTTATTTCTTTTTTTGTTGATTTGTTATAATAGCTTAACAGCTTTTAGTCTTGTTTGGTATGAAAAAAAAAAATGAAAAAAAATTAAAAAATGTTAGCAACTTTGAAAATTTTATAAAAAATAAAATTAATTCAACAATAATTTTGGAACATTAAAACATAAAATTCATTCTTTTAAATTTTAAACGTGTGGTATCCTCCATAATGGAAAACGTACAAAAACTAAAAGAAAAATGATTTAATGGCGGAATGAACAAACGAGAAAGTTACAGCTTCAGAAGCTCCTCTTCTAAAAGTACAATCTTGCAGTTTTTCAATTAGATTTAAAAGGGAACTCAATACGCCTACAATTTTTACACATACTTATACATTTTTATGGGTTTTCAATTTCATTTTGTTATAAAAAATTTGTTAAAAATAAATACTATTTAATGTCCACCCTTCTATAAATTGAAAAACTATAAGACTGTATTTTTTACGATTGATTTTTCAAACAACAGCTTTCTAGCCGCAGCTTTTTATATAGAAAAAGGCAGCATAGGCAAAAATAATGTACATAAAAATAAAATACTTTGATTTACAAAATTTATACAAAAAAAGTTAAAAAAAAAATACTAAAAATACAAATAAGTGTAAAAAAAAACATTAAATAAAAGGAACGCTAAAAGTGGGAGCTTACGCGGGTATGAAATATCTTATAAAGATTACATTTAATTAAGGCTGCAACTTTTTAGCTGTTGTTGTTATTTTTTAGTGTGTATTTTTGTATTTTTTTTTCTGTTTTTTTGTTTTTATGTTTGTATATATTATTTTCGTTCTTATTGAGGAGTTGCGGTAGCAACAATTGTTGTTGCATTAGCATAACATTTTATTGATGATCGACCTACAGCTGATGTTGCCGCTTGCTGCTGAGTTGGTGGTTGTAATGAAGTTTGTTGTGCTGGAGGTGTTTGTGGATGATAGAAAAATATTAATGGTTAGCGTCGTACACCATAGCTATTGCCCTGTGATTGTGAGTTGTTATTACCGCCGCGCATTTGTGAACCACCACCGCCGCTGCCACCATTGGATGCCCGATTATCATTGCGATTAAAAGCACCGCCCATTCGTGGTGGTCCTCCGGATCCACCAGCATTAGAACCACCACGGGACATGCTGTTCGCATTGTTACCGACACTATTACCACGCATCATACTACCACTGCCAGAGTTCGATAATGATCGCGATGGTGGTCCACCACTCATATTACGTTGATTATTATTCATGTTGTTCATACCACTGCCTCCCAAATTTTGACGCGGTGGCATATCGTTGGGACGAGTTCTTGTTTTCTTTTCTTCCACATTTAATTTTTGACCATCTGGTGAATCGGGGAAGTATAGAGGCTACAAAATTTTTATATTACATTATAAACGATATTTCCGGCTTTGGCTGACATATGTATAGGTATACTTACACAATTTGCCAAACAGTTTTGCACTGCATCTGCATCGACATACGTTATAAAACCGTAATTGGAGGGATTTCTACCACCGGGTGGTATTTTACCACTGCTCTTCGAAAAAATCCTCAAGTCGATCACTTGTCCAAAACGACTGAACAGGGATTTAAGTTCTTCTTCTGACGCATGATGAGGAATATTGCCTAAAAACAATTGTTGGCTGTCTCCAAATTGTTGAGCATTACTAGTCCGACGTTGATCGAAATCTAAAAGTTAAATTTATCAAATTTTGATTGTTCTTATTAATAAAGAAGGATATCGATTGATATGAAAGGAGAGAGAGAGAGAGAAGTATAAAAAATGTCTTGAGCGCTAAATATACATAACTTTGAGTCTTTTTCTTATTCGTATTTAATAACGAAACTTAATAAGTACAATCTTTTCAGAATTAAATTAGAATGTAGTTAATAATAACGAGCTATATCTGGTGCCATTTTACCTGTAGACATTCCAGCCTTCAGAACCCGAACACCATCTTAAGTACTATTAGTACTAACAAGAATATAAAACATTTATTCTCTTTACAAATGTATATTATGTATTATATACACGAATACGTAGATGATGTAATGCATGTATAATAGTGCAAAGGTTTCCAAAATATACCATTTTTAGCAAACCAGAATAATAAGTACATTGACTATCGGGTCGTAGTTTTTTGTACTGTTTGGTTGTTTATTAAAATAATCTTTTTAAAACAGGTTTTCGATTGCATAGGTATGCTTACCTTTATTAAAACCCTTAGCATTTGACCGTTGTGGCAACGGTCCACCGCCACCAACACTGCCCTGGCTATTGTTATTGTCCTGACGCATCGACGAAGTTGTATTGGCAGACTGCGAATATGTATTCGAGGAATTAGACTGGTACATATTATTAGAGGTTTGTTGTTGTTGCTGCTGTTGTATTTGCTGTTGTTGCTGCATTGCAGCATTTACAAAACTACTGGGGGAAGATGAAGATGACTTAAATAGATGCGCATACGTTTTAGGCTCATTTTGTTGTTGCTGTTGCTGTTTTGCGGATTCATATTTTTCCTGTTGTTGCTGTTCGTTGATCGTTTTAAAATCTTCAACAACAGGTGTTGGAGTTGGTTCTAGAATAGTTGCTGGTCCAGAGCCAACAGTTTGACCACTAGCAACAACATTAGCGGCTGTATTGGGGCGAGACTGTTGTTGCTGTTCCGTCGCTGCTTGGGGAGAAATAGTAACTGTGTTACCGCTAAGAGAATCATCAATATCGCTCATGTTTGTGCCAGATGTTAAGGGTGTTTGAGACTGTTGTTGAAGCAGAGTTTGTTGTTGCTGTTGGATTGGGGAAGGAGTGTTCTGTAAAGATTGCTGTGGTTGTTGAGGTTGTTGAAGGATATGTGTTGGCATGAGAGGTGATTGCTGATAATTTGGTATAGCTGATGCTGCATTTTGGGGCAGATTTGTAGGGGCAGAAGCTGAAACAGCAACTGGTACGTTGGCTACAACTGCTGGTGTCTGACCTGCAAGTACAGCAGTATTGCCCACGGGAACAGTACCTGCGGCTTGAGCTAAAACGGGAGATGGAGTTTGATTGGATATCTGGGTTTGTTGAGCAACAGCTGGTTGCTGCATGTTTGCAATAAGTTCTTCATGTGCAACAACACCGTTGAGTTGGGTAACACTTGCAGTTGGAACAGCTTGTGCAGGAACAGCCGCAGCAGGATTAGCAAAGTTGGCCGTTAATGGAACAGGAGTAGCACCAGGAAGTGGTGGCAATACAGCCATTGGACGTCCACCAGTAGCCGGAATTGGGTAGTAAACCGCTTGAGTTTGCTGACTCAAAACACTAGTTGCACCGGTAGCGCTAGCAACAACTTGGTTGGGTAACGCTTGTTGGTCATTAGTTGTTCCGACTACAGGAGCGGTTTGATCATTTGACTGAATAACAGGTGTAGTTGCTGCGGATACAACTACCTGGCCACCTTGAGGGGTTTGCGGTAGTTGTTGTTGTTGCTGCTCATGATCTTCATCATTTTCAGAACGTGTCTCACCGTCATTTTCCTCGTCCGAATACAAATCTTGGTAGCGAAAGATATCGTTGTGCACGTAGTACTTTTTTGGCGACTGTGCAGCCAACACAAACGTTTGAGTAAAACGACGCATGGGCTGTCCATCATTTGACAATTCTCCGGTAACTTGTACAACGACACCATTACCCAATGTAGCTTGGGCGTCTACCTGACTGATTTTTGCATGGCAATCGTGGAAGTTCAATTGTTGAATACGATTATGAATATTCTTTTGACCTACCACAAGAGTAGATTCACCGTGAATAAAAGAGGAATTATTGTTATAGAAACGATGTAGATGATTGGGTGCTTTGTTGAGTAAAGTATAATACTGGCGGACAAATTCGCGTCCAACCGATTGTGGTGATGGTTGTTGGGGTTGAGTTGCATCCATTACCATTTCGTTTCTTCTTGTTCCTCGTAATCAATAGATTTTGTGTTGACTTTTCGACCTGCTGCAGTAAAAATCAATTTTACAATAGAAATAAAATAAGTTTTGGTGAAATAGTCTGCTATGTAATTTGTACTTATGAATCTAAAATTCAAAGAAATGTATAAAAATATAGATTCAGAAGTCTTTATAAATCAAAGCTCTTTATTTAATGTTAATGCTAACGATTGTAAAATTTTAAAGTACTTAACATTATTGTTTTAATTCTTAACACATATAATGTTGTTAAACATTACTAGACGGTTATTTATATTTTTAATTATAAAAACAAATTGTTGAGCGCAATGCATTTATGCTAAATAATTACAAGGAAGCAAAGAATTTGAATGAAATTTGCGACCTGCTTTTGCCTCCAAACGCAAAACAAGAAATCAATTTAAAAAATGTTTGTAGCGACACTGTTCGTATATTGTATGGTCGGCACCAAAGGAATACTAATAGAAAAAATGATATTACTCTCAATAAAGAGGATTTGTCTAGAACTGTGAAGCATGGTGGTAGCGCATGGATGCTTTAGCGGTGTATTGAAGCATGTGGAGTGCGCCCTATTCAACGACGATGGATTACAATTTACAACTAAGTGCCATAAAATTGAATCTTCACGATTAATTGATCTATGAGTAAGGTCATAAGTCTAAACAAGCGGTGACATACTGAAACAGTGGCTTCTATATACTGAAGATAAATAATTACAGACGCCTCTTCAATCACCCGACCGCAATCCCGTTGAACATCTTTAGGATTTTTTAGAAAAGATAATTAGGAGCCATTAGGTAATCTTAAAATCGATGTTAAAAGAGATTATGCAACAGTACAATTCATCAACACACTAAAAAACTAGATCATAGTATGTCAAAAAGATTGGTGAAGGTTTTGAAACATAAAGGGAACCCTATAACTATTGAAAAAGCGAAATGTTCAACTATTATAAGTTGTAAATTTACTTTTAAAGTCCGACGCACTTTTTTGTGCATTTTTATTGAATTGTTTCGTTTTTATTTTATGTTATTAACAGTACTGACTTAATTGTCCATAGACCATTCAATTGGAAATATTTTAGATTGGTTTTAGGAAAATACCGGGTCGATTCGGGGTAACTAAAGTTTTTTCGAAAGATGAAATAAGTTTTGTCTCTCATTGTTCCAGTTACTGGTAAATATCTAGCTTAGACAAACTACTCTATGATTCATTATCGACCGATTTACACAAAGTTACCAAACAGTAAAGATTTTGTAGTCTTTCTTTACATATATGTATTCTAGTCTGACCTTGATGAAATCTATTGCAGTAGAAGTGATCATAATTAAAATTAACAATTTTTAATGAAAAGCTTTGATCAAAAGGAGTATTAACAAATTATACTTAAAATTATACGAACGGACACTAAATCTTGGAGTGAATTATGAGTAAGAGTTTGTTGTATAAACATATTAGAAATATAGTAGACAAAATATATCCCTAACACTTATTACGGTTTAAGGTAAAAAAAATACAAACATTTTAAAAGTAACTCACACACGCTTAGAATACAACAAGCGGACATAATGAGTAGAAGAATGAGCGAAGAGTTTCAGCTTTTTGAAGTGCGTGCTTTTTTTCTGCTGCTGGTAAGATCAAACGAAACCTAATACAAAATAAAAAAAAACTATGATGAAATAAAATAAGTTTCTTTCCGTTTTTCGACATTTTCTGCCCTTAAAGTAAAATCAGGTCTGATTTTGAGGTTATGTTTTTAAGCCGGAAGAAATTTGCACACAGAATTTAACAAGATTATTCATATACACACAGACAGACAATATGTATGAATATTAACAATAAAAAAATATAAAAAATTATTTATGTATACAATAAACAATTTGTAGTAATCAAACGAAATGAAAACGAAAACGTTAAAATTACCGCATGTTTTCCTTTTCTACATTTTCTTTTACATAAAAATAAAGGTTGACAGAAAGAACAAAATGCAAAAACTTATTTGGCTTACCGAATTTTATTAAATAAAGCACTTGATGTTATTGCTTTTTACAGGATATTTGTGGCAAAGAACACTAAGGCTGTTGGTTAATTTAATTTTTTTCTGACGTTCTGTTAAAAAGGACGTTTTTCTTTCCAAAAATTCCTTTTTTCCTATTCTCCCTTTTTGTTCCTTTTCTTCGGCACTTTTCTAAACGTAAATGACCACAAAGTATTTGGCTGCTCTCTTATTTTTTATTTAAAAACTATTTTTCTACGTTTCTGTTAAATGTTTCAATCAAATTTTAATTTAATTCTTTTGTTTAAAATATATATTTTTATTTTTGGCGTTACTTTTTTCTTTTATTCCCCTTTACTTCTCTGCGTCGTCGTGCTGTGTCGTGTGTGGTAGTTGTGTCGTCGTCGCCTTTTATCGTATAAGTTCGTCTCTTGCTTCTTCTTCTTAAAAAATTATTTGCAAATGTTGCGTTTTTTTTTTTCTTTCTCTTTGTAACTTTCTTTGTATTGTATGGCAAAAATCAAATATGTATGAAGTTAATCCGTTTTTTTTATATTTTTTATTTTAAAATATGTGTGTTTGTTCAACACAAAAAAATTAAATTGTTTTAATCACAGTTATTTTTAGATTTTCTCCAAGTTTATGAAGTAATTTCAGTGCAGTGTTTTTTTTTTTTTTTATTTTGTATATGCGAAAAAATAATTGCAGTTTATAGCTTTAAAATTGAACAAGTGTTGGTTTGAAGTGAACGAACCTCTGTTTGTTCTTCTTTAACTATTTTGCCTTATATCGCGCTTTTTCCCCCATGTTGTGTTCTAAATTTGTGTAAGAATTCTATATTGTTCTCATGTTTCTCTCCTTATCTCTTTTCGTTCTTTTATTTTTACATTGCTGAATTCATCTTCATTCTCGACTGTGATGCCACTTTAAAATATTGAAAAGAAAACAACCAAACAAAACGTTTAATTCATTTTTTAATATTGATTAACTTGTTCCATCCAAATGTTGTCTTACACTGTAATTTCACGTTCAATATTCTCTTTTAGTTTCTTCAGACATACCTATCAAAACAACGAATAATTAATACATGTGACACAGGCAGCACGCAATTTTGCAATCAATTACAACAAATTACAGCGACAGAATCTTTTAAAAAATCAGTTTACACAAATTAACTATTTTATATAAACACTCATTGAAAGCAAAATAGGTTATCAATTTCATTTCAATCTTTGAATTTGTGTGATAGTAAGAAACTGTGAAAGGTAAAACTTGATCATGAAATGAATGTTTCAATTTTCAACCAACAAAACAGTTGATTAATGTAATATATATATCGTTATATATATATATATATATCGTTGGTCTCATGTAGAAAGGCCCTAACTCACACTTTTTTCGAAATTGATTTTTTTTTGTGATTCCTTCTCACAAAATTTAAAGTGATTTTATCAAAAAGCGAGTTAGGGCCTTTCTAGATGAGACCAACGATATGTAACTATACTATATATAAATATAAATAATGTATATATTTCATTGATGCATACAAAAATATACCGGAATTATGGATGGAATTATTAAAATCTTTATAAACATAGAAATATAAGGCCATTAATGTAAACACTTCCGAAGTCATTTTTTAATCAAATAGTAGTTTAATCCAACTACGACACTAATCAGAAAGTATTATGTTTACGTATGTTAAATATATTTTTAATGCATTTTTAATTAACCTCACTAACTTATTTTTACTTCTAGGTTTAGGCAACTCTGTAAAAAAACATTGGTATAAACATAAAAGCAAAAGCGAGATAACTATATAGTAAAGCTAGTAAAAACGAAATTCAGCACGTGATTTGAATTCAGCGTAGTAAAAGAAGATTTTACGATTAGCTAGTGTGTTCATCGTCGACTTCTGTCTTTTCCGGCCATTACTACAGTCATCAGCTTTGCCGCTCGTGTCGTCGCAGAACAGAAAAAATATTAATTTTATTGTGTAGTTTTGATTTTATAGTACACATAAAAATAGTGAAGTTCAGAATAATAAGAAACTAAAACTTTAAATTTGTTAATAATAAAAAGTAAACACAAACACAATGGCCGATAATAAGAATCAAGATTGTGAAATGAATGGTGAAGATTTTTCACAAGACGTCAGCGCCAACAATGAAAAAGAAAATGGTGGAACTGCCGGTAATAGCAATGGAAATGCCAACGATACAAACATACGCGACGATGACAGGTATTTAAACATTTTTCTAATACTTATTAAGTTTTTTGCATAAATACAAAAATTTGTTTCAAAAAATAATGTTACGTAAATAAAAAAACCTTTTCGACGGTGAGCTCAACTTCGTCAAGAAAAAAATTTTTTCTTTTGTATACACATGCCAGCCACCCATAAATATGGAATTGAAGAATTGTGGATAATTTCTCTACATTGGTCTTCTATTTTATATCTACATACATATATATTTCATGTGCAGAGTTTCTCTTGTTCATTTTTTCTTTTTTTGAGATTTTCTGTTTATTTTGCCTTTACGCGCGTGTGTGTATAACTGTACTTAAGGTTCTCAAAAACATAAAACTTATTCTATTTTTGATTTTTAATTTCTTATCGTAAAATTTTTATTTAATTTCGAAAACATTTTGAAGTTGATTGAGGTATCAATACTTTAGTTATCGTCGTAGATTTGTTTTCCATACTGATTCTGCATAAATTTAGTGGAAGTCGTGTTTATTTAAATGTTAGGTTAAGTTCTTTTCATAAAAAAACGCATGCTTTTGAATTTCATTTTGTCTTGTTTTGCGAATTTCCCTTTTTTATTAGTTTTCTCTTAGTTTTTTTTTTCTCGTTTTACTAGTTATTTAGATTTCGTTTGATTCGTCATTTTATCAAAATGGCGGTTCGCATTTTTATATATTTTTTTGTTGTTGTCATCATTACTTTTGTTTTGTGTATATTTTTCGTTTGTTGTGTATGCCGGCCGCCTGTTTACTTTCGAACTTCTATACAAACGCACATTCATTGATATTGTTTTCATTCGGCGTAACCAGATTGTTTGTCAGTTAATATTTCTATACTTTGAACAAAATAAGTGGCTTTAATAAATATTTACACGGAGTAAAATTATGGTTTTGATTATAATAGCAATATTATTTTTAATTAGAATTTAATAAAAAAAGAAAAATTAAACTGATGAGGATACATAGATTCTGGATTCCTTTACAGCTTGTTCTTTCTTGGTGCATCTACATTGTTATTGTTTCATTATTTGATTTGGTTTGTTTAGAATAATCAAAGATTTGGTAGATTTCTCTTTAGTAGTTTTTGATTTTACTTGGTGCAAAACATAAGTTGCATATCGGAAGTAAATTATTTCTTTTCTCTGTCTGCCAAAAAAAAGTGGTAAACCTTTCAAGGACTTTGAAGAACTGAATTTGCACTACAGAAATGAATTTCGAGTCATAAATATATATGTACGTTCGTCATATACGTTCTACATTGGTGTCAAACACAATACTTTTTTGAACGCATTAGTAAGTTTTGTGCAAATTGTTATATTCAATAAGATTTATGTTTTTCAATTGTTTTATTTCTATAGTTCGGTGGATATTTCAACCTTTCCTGATTTTTTTTTTTATTTATGGTGTAACATTTTGGTTTCATTTTATTGTTTTTGATCATACTTAAACTCATTGTGATTATTAATTAGAAAAATTAATTAACATTTTTAATTTTTAAACTTTTACATTAAATGCATATAAATTTAATAATATATTTTGTAATAAGGAGACGAAATCACGAGATATAATCAACAATTCCGTCAAGTTGTTCGATCGTATAGATCCTATAGATTTTAAATCTTCTGTACTGTACTAAATAAATAAATGATCATGTTACTCTTAACTTAGTTGAACATTATTGAAGCATATGCTTCGATAAAAAACATTTCGTTCAGCGAGCCACATGTTGCTTTATTTTTTAGTCATTACTTTAGTTACCCTTCTGAATTAAAGAATTAGAAAAATAATGGCTTTATTATTCGTAAATTTTCAATAAGTAAATAATTTTTACTAACATGTCTACGTTTATCGATACATTTTTTTATTTTATTATATTTAAGCTTTTTAAAATTTGTATTAATTTAGATTTATCAACTTATTAGGCGGCGATAGATATTTAAAAAATAACAAAATACATATATTAAATATAAATAATAAAATTAGACGTGTTTTAATTCAATGATAATGTTTTAAATCTTACTATTTAAACTAGTGAAGGGAGGGAGTAATGATTGGATTTTAGTGAAGTAAAATTACATCTGAATTATGTTTGATACAGATTTAAAATCATAATTAAAATACACTGTGTTAAAAATACCATCATATTCGAACAAATTTTAAGTTTTAATCCTAATCTGTAATGTAGATATACTATGTATGCGCTGAATTCCAATCATCATTATTACAGTTAAGACATAATTAAGCTTTAGCAAAAATGTAAAATCTAGCGATGGAATAAAGAAAAATATATGAAGAAGATGATAAGATAAAAAAGAAAAGTTTTTGTTTTTGTTATTTTAATTTTAAGTAACGAAGCGATTTTCCTATAAATATGGATGCATAAAACAATGTAATAACCAACAATAATGCATAATCTATATAATATCATTGATTTTCCTGTTGTGTTTGAGTGAACTAATCTTGTTCCTCTCCGGCAGGTACTAGAAAGCCAAAACCAAAGCATTGTAGCTTCTAAGTGGAATGATAAATAAAACGAAATATGAACGAACACCACAGCTGTTTTGTGTAGACCAGAAAAGGGATTGAATTCCGCAGGTGTTTGTTTGGCTGAAATGCGACGCATATACGCACGCAACCATGTGACGATGCATTTGGACAAATTTCTACTAGCTGACTGTGATTTGCTCCAGCCACCAACACTGCCTTCTAATGAGATGATGGTATTTATCATAGTAAAGCATAAATTAAAAAAAATACACACAAAAATTCTAGTTTATCTATTGCGAATCAATGAAAATTAAATTGGATTTAATACTACTTAACCGTTGTTGCCATTTTTAACTATATAAATGTTAAATATTTTTGTTAACCACTTTTTTGAACCGAAATTAAAGCTAAACATTGAAATTCATTGTCTGATACTCGACCAAGAAGTTTTCTAAAGCGGTGTTAAATATAAAAATTCTCGATATGTAAATTTTTGGCCCGTCTTTTATTTGTCTAGATTTTTAAATTTAACGTAAGATACTTTTGTATATTGAATGAACTATACATATATTATTTTTAAAATAAAATAACAATTGCCATTTGATTTCTCTTTGTGTCTCGTTAAAACTCTTTTTGATCTTAGATTTGGTGATTTCTTTTTTCAAATTCCATACAAATTTGTAAGTTAATCGTGTTAAACGTAATGTTCTCTCTAATTTTAAAGTAAAGATAAATTTCAAAATTAAATTTTTGAAAAACTTGAATAATTTTATAAAAACTTTCTAAATAATTATAATCACACATATATTGCTACTAAAATTTGCTTACTTTATATAATATATGACTAAAATTAAACGTTTTTTCTAATTAAACATTTTACAGAAAATTGTTTGTTGGCGGCTTAAGCTGGGAAACATCGGAAAGTGAGTATAAATAATACACTTAAACTAAATATGTATACATATACTAAATTTCGTATTGTTTTAATTAATTCTTGCAGAGGAATTGTGCGAGCACTTCAGTAAATTTGGTGAAATTGAAAGCATTAATGTTAAAACAGATCCTCAAACAGGACGTTCTCGTGGTTTTGCATTTATTGTGTTCACACAGACTGATGCTATTGACAAAGTTAACGAAGCTGGCGAACATGTGATTAATAATAAGAAGGTTGATCCCAAAAAAGCTAAAGCCCGCCATGGTAAAATCTTTGTCGGCGGTTTAACCACCGAAATTAGTGATGATGAAATCAGAACATATTTCAGTCAATTCGGCAACGTAAGTTCTTGAAAATAACGTAATCTTCTATTCACTGTATTGACGTAAATATCATAAATTTCTATTGTAGATTATTGATGTCGAAATGCCTTTTGATAAACAAAAGTCTCAACGTAAAGGTTTCTGTTTCATTACCTTCGACTCAGAACAAGTTGTTACTGAACTATTGAAAACACCTAAACAAAAAATATCCGGCAAGGAAGTAGATGTTAAACGTGCCACACCTAAACCTGAAAATCAAATGATGATGCGTGGTGGCCGCGGCGTAGTTCGCGGAGGTCGTGGTGGTTACGGTCGTGGAGGTAAATTTCAATAAGATTTTATATATTTTGCAATACTTTAGTATTGTTTCAAGTTTTCTCTTGCTTTGTGTGAAAAGTATTTTGGATGCTTGAAACATAAATTTTTAAAGATTTGCTTATACATATGTACTATATTGTAACTTCCAACTCTAAACATCTATTAATTAGTCCGGATCTGAGAATTTTTTTTGTACTCACATGTAATAAAAAGGAAACACAATAGTATAACTCTTTCCTTTGTTGATGGTCTGTTGTTTAAAATTTTGTTTCGGACAATTTAAAACTGAAAGATATTATTTTTATTGTTATTTTTAGAACTTCAATTCTTTATGCACGAATTTTAACAATTCTTTAAAATTAATGCTTTATAGGTTATTCCCATCAATGGTCTGGTCCTGGTGCATATCCCTATGGCAGTTACGGTTATGATGCCGGTTATGGTGATTATGGATATGGTGGATTTTTCAATGGCTACGATTACGGCTACGGTAAATACCAAAATAATTATAGTAATAGTAATCCTACACAATCATCTTCCAATTTTTACAATAACAACACATCGTCCAATTATCATAAAAATAACAGCAATTATCAACAATTTAAATAAGTTTCAATTAAGAAACTTTTGCAAAAAAAAAAAAATTAAAAATTTATAAATATCCAAACTCAAAAATATGAAAACACAATAGACACAACACCAACTTCTAAAACGTTCGTGTATTTTCCTCAACAAAAATTCAGAATTATGGCAATAGAAAGAAAAAATTTTTTTTTGTATTTTAAACTTGCAACATAATGACAAATGATGATTACTGCTATTTTTTGATATATTGATTGATCACACCTTTTCAAATATATATAATCTATATAATTTCTTATTTGTTTGATTTTAAAAGAAAAACAAAAACAAATTTTAGACAAGTTTAATATTTCTTCAGAGTACTTCTATTAAATATTTAAATATATAACAGCAAACAATAAGTAATTGATAATTTTTAAAGTATACAATTTAAATATTTTTTTATATAATTGTTTTAAATATTTTTTTTAATTTGATAATAAAAAAAAATAAATTTGTTTCAATATTGCTTAAAATTGAAGAGAGAAAAATCTAAATATCATCAAAAAATTTATATAACGAATATCAATAATAACAAGCATTAACGTAAAGATATATAATTTCCAATTTGTTATACATCAAATTAATACAAGTAAAAGAAAAACAAATATTTTAAAAGAATAGTAACTGAACAACAGAAAAAAAAACTGACGAAGCGTGTGTGTTATTTAATATGTGTACGTGAGATTGTGTGTTAATTAACAAAAAATAACAAAATCTTATTAATTAACTGTACCAACAACCTCCAAGAGAGTGAGAGAGCAAATATATAGAGATAGTTGTAGTATAGGAACAAAACGAAAAAAGAGAAATACCAGTAAAGATCAAATTTCGCATCCAAATAAAAGAAAAAATAAACTTCAAACTCAAGAAGAATGAAAATGGAAATAATGCAAAGAAATATAAATGCCTTCATTTCATATGGAGATTATGTTCAGTATAGTATTTCTTTGTATGGGTGACGAAAATTTTTCAATCAACAAGTTAGTTTTCAACATGATGGGTGAACGTAAATATTTAGTATTTACAAACAATATACATAAATCATACAGTAATACCTCATTGTGCCAAAACAACATTATATATATAGATATTATTCACTATTTTAAACTAATGTCTCCTATCCAAATGAATAATGACAGTACAACGTTAAAAGGTTCTTCTTAAAACCTGCAAAAAAAAAAAAAACAAATAGTGCCTTTATTTATTTCGGATTGTTCTTCTTTTTTCTACCAATAATACAACAAAACTAAACAACATACAAACCGATCGAAACCACCCCCTCCTCCCTTATACATAGTTATTTATTTTATAAATATTTATTATTAATCATAAATTTGACTTAGTCAAATAAAAACAAAACAAAGCCTTTTTATAATACATATATATACACATATATAATGTATATAGCATATATATATACAAAAATATATTCTTTTGTTCATCGCTCACCAAAGAGAGTGGTGTAATGAAATTACTACGAAATGTTATACATTTTGTTTTCAACAACATTCTGTAGTAAAAAGGAAATGCAACTTGATATTCTAAGAAAGAAAATATATGCATATATTTTTATTATGCATTTTTATAATATTTTTATAAACACTATTATAAAAACGAAAATCCTTAACCATACATTTATTTTTTGAGGTTAGGTAAAGTTCTTTTTATCTAACCTTGAAAATATTAATAATTTTAGCATAATTTAGAAAGTTATCATTTTCTTTACAGTTGAACAATGCAAACATTTTCGAGGTTAGGCAATTTTCTCCATATTTTGTGTATAATTATTACAACGTGCAATACGTTTTACCCGATCTCTAATTTTAATTGTTACAACAACAGTATGTAATAATTTTAATCGAATATATTTGTTTGCGTCTTATTGAAGAAAATTTATCTTTCTAAATTATTTATATTATTAAATTCCCTTGTATACATCAGTAAATTTATGCATTTATTGTTGTGTATTTGGGGTGATAATCTTTTATTTGCCTTCGGACAATTTATTGAAACAGAAAAAACCGACTTAGTAGTTTTTGTTCTATCAATCAGTCAATCAAGAGTAACATTAAAAACACTTTTACTTCTTTTAAACATCCGTCAGAGAATTTTAAAACTCTAAAGTATAGCAATTTTTACGCGTAATTTGCGGCGTTTAAAGCGTTTATTTTTATTATCATTTTTTTTTTGTTGTAAAACACACTTCGTCAATTTTTAAGTTATAAAATTTAAGAAAAATAAAATATAAAAAAGTTAATGATTTGTATAAAATATATAAATAAAATTTTAAACAAGATTTGAAACAATTTTTTTTTTAATAATACTAAAAATTATCACAAATTAGCTAGTATTACTCAATTGAGGTTTAAGTAAGAGGAGGCCATAAAAAGATAACTCGCGTTAAGTAAATGTCTTTATTGAAGTAATTTTGAAATACTTTGATAACTTTTAATGGCATGCATTAAACTTTTCATGCATAAGATAATAAAGTTAACTTTGAATTTGTGGTCTTGCTTATTCCGAATTGAGTAGCATATTTATTAAATTTAAATATTTTTATCGTAATTTTATTATTAATTTTAAACCTTGGTTTAAATGAAGAATTAAATTATATTTTATATATTTATCCAATTACGTTGTAACATTTTATTATAAAAAAACCAATATATGATTTTTTATTAACCACTTGCATGTTTCTCAATGTTTTTTCATATACATACATATATAAGTCCAAAAATGAAAAAAACAACATTTTAAAAATATTAATACAAAATTATGTTTCAATTTCTAAAAAAAGAAAAATATTATTAATATTTTTAAATTATTTTAATTTCTTAAAACTTTATTATTTGCTAATATACTTTATAGAGTTTAAATAATATATTTTTTAATTATGTTTATTATTATTTAAAAAAAATACCTTTAAATATTTAAAAAAGGAATAAACATTGTAATACCGAATTTTCAAATGTTTCGCCTCACACACCATTTTTATTTTTTGAAATTATAAAATTTTTTTGAAGTTTTTGTTTTTTCAACATTTTTTTTACACCACTTGGTTTTTCGCTTTAAGTCTTTAATTTTTAACCTGGTTCTTGTGGTTAATTTTTTTTTAATATTTTCCTGTAATTGTATTTTTAGTATAACTTTGTTATGTAGTAGTTTAAACATAATTTTTTTGTCTTGAATTTTCCTTTTAATTAATATTTTTTTTTCTTATAAATTACAAATTCCATTTTTTAGTTTTAGTTTTTAACTTTTCTTACTTTTTAACAACAACATAAAAAAAAATTCTTTTTAAACATAAAACTAAATTTGTTTTTGTTTTTCTTAAAAAAAATCGCTTAATTAATTAAAATTAAATTGTATTAAATAAAAATATATGAATATATAAAAAAATCCAATCCCCCTTTAAAAACGGTGAGGTGAGACATTAAAACACACAAACATTTAATGGCAAAGTTTCTATAAAAAATATGGAAAACGAAACACTAATAAGACAACTTTTACCAAAATCGTTTTGCTAAATATCAATAAATAAAATCTGCAAAATACAAAACGTAACGAACTTTCATTTCAATTAATTAAATCCGTTGAAATTGTTGTGTGGAAAATAAGGTAAAAATATCGCAAAACTTGTAATGAATGTCAAATAAAAACGAAAAATTATCTAAAAATGCATTGTAGAAACATGAGAAAATTTAAACCAATCAAATTAACAACAATCTTTTATATCTACTATTATTTTTTTTAGTATATTAAACAAAGAAATATTTGTATGTGAGCGCCGCTATTTGCGCCCCAAACTAAACAACATATATACATATTTTTGTGTTATTTTTTAATGCAAGCAGAGAAAGAAAATTTAACACCTATCAAAATGTTTTGTTTATATAGAAATATGTCAAAAAGAAAAAAACAAAAAAAAAAAACAACTCAACAGTTTAAATTAATATAATTGTTTTATCTTATGAAAAATGCCTTCTTATATTAGACATCATGTATATGTAATTTAAAAGAGCAAATAAAAGAAAAAACCCTAAAAATTATGTTTTGTTTCTCATGTATTTATTAGTGATTGAATTGAATCCTCCCTTCGTCCGTCGCCATATTAACGCCATAAAACTAATAGCATACGATTTTATACATTATATATATCATCATCTTGTTTTCCTTATAACAATTTCACACAGGTTTTTAATTGATTGAATGGTTTGGTTATACATCACAAAGGAAAATTTGGTAAAAAAAAAAAAAAAAAAAAAAAAAAAAAAAACAATTTTAATTGATTGTTGTTTTGATATTAATGACAACACAAAGATATTTAGAGAAGGAAATAACACTCTAAAATATGGTTTTAACTATTGTTTCGCCTTAACATTTATCATTTGTTGAGAAAACAATCTTAACAATATTTTCGATTTGATTTTAAGTAATTGCTGTGGTCTGCGCGGTAGATAATCACTTGATTGGAAAACATCTTTCTTATAGTTGTTGTCTTTTTTAAATGTGTGTTTTAGTGAATTTTAGTTGCCGTTTTATTTTTACAATTATTAACAAACAACAATTTTGACCGTATTTTCATGACCCAAAAAGAAATGAGTAGAGTAATGTCAAGTAGTAGTAATATACAATACATAGTAAAAAATGTATTTTATACAGATTTCTTATGTTATTTTGTTTTCTTTTTGCTTTTTTTGTATTTCAAATGAATGTGTTAACACAAATACCAATGAAAATAACATTTTTTACAACAAATGCAATTAATGCAAACAAATTAAAATAAAATGTTCAAAAATCATTAAAAATATAAACAAAATTAAAAACAAAAAACAAAATTAAAAACAAAAAAACCAACGCACACCTAAACCAAACAAATGAAATAATTAAACAGACTATGGCTATGCTGGAGGTTATGATGGCTATGGGGGTAGCGGTGGTGGTTACGGTAGTGGTGGAGGCGGTGGTGGTAATCGTGGTGCGGGTGGACCTAGAGGTGGTCCCAAAGGAGGTAGTATATAAAACTTATTCCAAATAACTCATTATTATATATAATCTATATAGAAATCAATTGGTATTTTTTTAACAAATTCTTCAATGCCTAAATAAATACAACAAAATTTTAGAAAATAAAAAAAAAATCGGTCAAAATTTATTACAATGAAAAAAATGTTTTTCAATACTTTTGGTTATAATAAAACAAAACAAAAAATTGGTAGTTGGATTTTTGTAGTTCATTTATTACTTTAGTTTAATTTGTTTATAGTTCTTAATTAATTTAATTGTCGTTCAATGCAAAGCAATGTACTAAAATTAAACGTCTGTTTTTATAAATTCTTTTATTTATTAAAGGTTCTGGTAGTGGTGGTTATCAATCTGGCAAACAAAGAGGGACGGGACGCCAGCCTAGACATCAACCTTACTAATTTTAAAACTTCCTTACTTTAACAAACAATATAAACTTTAAACATGAAGAGAAGAAATTAAGAATTAATTTTTAATATTAAATACACAAAAAGGCAAACCTAAGCAAGCAACCGACAGTCTTTTTAAATATAAAAAGAGAATATATGCTATTAAACAGCATAACATAATTACAAATTATCAATAATAATAATTTAGTTTGTTTTGGTAAGTTCAATACAATTTCTATATTTGTGGAAAATGAAATATCGAAAAACACATTTAATTCTATATAGAATGGCTATCTTAGTAGTCCGTATCATAACCGATTTTTAAGTGTATTTAAGATGTTTATACAAAGGATGTTTTGCGATTTAGCAGAAATTATTAAAATAAAGAATATTTCATTATTTTTTTTTATTGACATTTTTTATAAAAATTAAAAAGTAAATTTGTTTAACTATAAATTTAATTAACACTTAAAATTCTGTGAAAGTGGAGGGTCAAAATATTTGTTCTATATATGGTCCACTTCTTAAACGTTAGTTGCAAAGCATATTTACAATGTATGGAGTTCGTAAACGCACTCCGCACTGTCACAATGCAGTTGTTACGACATACATATGTTTAATGTACGATTCAAAAATCACATTTCTTAACGCAGTTTTTATGCAAAAAATTTCTCTGCAATGCAGGGTTGGTGCCAAAAAATGTTTTGCATTGTGTATGCAATTTTTCAAATTATACTTTTCAATTTGCGTTTAGGAAGTTGGCGTATTGCAACAAACATATTTTTAAATAAATTCAAATTATATATATTATTTTGACCTGTTCCTTTGATAATCCAATCAATAAAATATTCTAGCTCAAGGTCAATTTCTTAATTATCAATTTTCTTTATTATATATCAATATTTCGATATCCATCGGATATCATCTTCAGGATTCCAAAAAGAGAGTAGCAATATCTAAAATATAACATTATCACTGCTCGTCTCTTTTTGGAATCCTGAAGATGATATCCGATGGATATCGAAATATTGATATATAATAAAGAAAATTGATAATTAAGAAATTAACCTTGAGCTAGAATATTTTATTGATTGGATTATCATATTTTTAAATTTTATATAAATTCTCACTTTAAAACAAATAAATAATCAAACATTTTTGTTGTATTCCATTGTAAATGTCTTAAATATGGCTTGTATTTTACAGAATTGAATTGTAATAGTTTCTACTGTGTATTTCAATATGAAAATAAAATGTTCAAAGCTGTGTACATTAAATATTGCAAGTGGTGACCGTAGTCTAGTGAGTAGGGTTCTGGCTTACTAGGCGAGTATTTGAAAGTTTTAAACTCCGCTTTCATATTTTCTTAACAGCCTGCTGGCAAAAGCTCTGAGAGTAAACTAATTACCATTGAAAAGCTTCTGTATATCTGCCTTTTTGAGTCCGACGTTATACTGCTTGTTTTTCAGTCAATCTTGATCATAATTCAAACCCAAAGAATTGTAATGGGTAACAATGTATTCAAGTTTATTTCATATCGACATACACGGTAGTAGACTATGTTGTATTTTTCAATATTCGCTTTCCAACACATTATTTTTTACATTGTTTCAATTGTTACAAAAAAAAAAAGAAAAACAACTAAACAATAATAATTTGTATTTTTTCTTTTTGTTATTTACTTACAGCGTTCTTTTTATACATAATAATTATAATTTAATCATAGTCAACATTATCCAAATCAACCTTTTTTTATATACATACAAAACTGTTCCCTCCATCAGAAAAAACCAACCCCTATATCTTAAATACACAGGGAATCCTTGCTTTTTGAAGGATAATTTGTTTTATTATACTTAGAGTAAACCTATCACCACACACCATTCTCATCCGTTTCTCTCATACAGCAAAATATTTTAATTGTCTTAAAATAAAAGATACAAACCATTCCAAGTCCATAAAACAAATATAAAATGTACCAAATACGGTGTACATAGTATATGTTTAAAAAAAAAACTACAAACTTTGTTTCATCATACCCCCCTCCCCCACAAACCATTATCTAAAAATAAAATAGAATTTTCTTTTTTCTTTTCAAATATCGTACATGTAATAATTTTTGCTACTTTTTTAGTTCGTAATATTACTTTACAATTAAATAAACAATAAAGCTAAAACTATAAATATAATTATTATTACTTTTTTTTTTTAAATTTCAAGCGACTTTAATTCAGAAAATATACATACTCTTCCCCATCAAAAAAAAAAAAAAAAAAAAAAAAAAAAAATAATAATAAAAACAATTAAAGATTAAAGAAAAAAAGAAAAACAGCCCACCTCTCACATTAAGAACAAACCTGCTCTTCCTGTTTGCAAAATTCTATCACAATGTTAAAGATACTATTTTTTTTCTAAAGTTTATTTAAATCCTGAATAAAAATGTAGATAATAATGAATGACCCGTTCTAATGAGAAATTAAAATAAATTACTTGTAACATTAGGATGAAAAATACGATTGGCTTTGTGATTTAAGAAGTTTAAGGAAATCCAAAATGGTTCATTACATACCCTACCCCCCTCGTCTCGCTTAAGTTTAATTACAACAACCTGATTTTTTTTCTTTCTTTATTTCTATTTTCGGCAATATTGTGTACTTTTTATATTAAATCTAATACATTAATATACTACTTTATACATACATATATACATAAATAAGTATATAATTATAATTTAATAAATATATACAAATGTAAAACATATATTTTTTTATTTTTAAGTATTTTCTCAATTATTATTTTTATTATTCTTTTTTTTTTGTGTAATTTACATACTACAACAAATCGTATCGTATAAAAAAAAGAACTTGAACAAATTATTAAAAACAGAAAAACAGAATAAAGTAAAGTAATGACAAAGAAAAACAAAAGATTTTTGTTTTAAAAATTTAATAAAAATAATTGAAATAAATCTAAAGGTATAGCAACAAAAACCACCAACACATTCATATTTTATTAAAATTTTCTCTTTAAATATCAATAAAATAAAAGAAAATTGTCTAACAAGAAATATATCGCTTCTATTTTAATTTATCTCAAAATTCTAAAATAAAAATGAACGAAAAATGTTCCTTACTAATCTTAATATGTAATTGGGACTAACAACAATTCTTTCAGTTAAGTATCTTCGTAATCGTTAAGAATGAATGAATATATCCATATTATACATACATACATACGAATGAAGAAACACACAAAAATGAAAAATATATTAAATGTACAAAATCGAAAATTCAGTTTTCATTGTGTTTTATTTCAAAATGATCAAGAAGTATCCGCTGTGCGAAGAAAGCTACATATTGTCATCTGTTTTTTATTTGTTATTTTATTATGAATCTGAAGATATAATCGAAATTTAAATGCTTAATATACAAACTTTAAAGGCGAATATCGTTTAGGACGAAGGTGGCGAATAACTCCACTGCAATTTCAAATGCTTAAATGTATTCGTTGATACTTTGAATGAGCATAATATCTTCTTTATATACATACTATATTTGAGATTACATTGTCAAAATATTTCGAATGAGTTTCAACTTGGTGTACTATATTTCAATCTGATGACAGTGCTGCTATTAACGCCTACAGACCGACAGTTCTAAATGTACATATATGCATATATATTATATCTGTATGTACATTTATATATTATATTAATGTGAGAATAAGTTTTACTGCTTACTAATGTTTGTGTAATTTGAAATGTGATAATCAGAAATAATTCGTTCATGAACTATCAGAAAAATCATGTAGTGCCACCTCCTTAGAAAAAGTAGGACTAAAACGCCAAAGGTGTGACTTGATGCATTAAACCAGTCGATTGCATAGCTGCATAAAACTATTAATGAATCTGATGTATTGCATACATACACATGTATAAGATGTGGAAATGTACTATTACACAGCTCAACGCTTCTTGAAGGGACTAATATATATACATATTTATTATTGGCTATCCGTTTACTATTCATAGCTCGTCCGTTTTCTTTTCGATGTGTGTGTTTGGATCCACAAATTCAAATTTTTTTGTTTAGAACAAATATTTGTAATGGCATTAATCCTATTGCTTCATCAAATACTCTCAGATACATGAATATGTATGGATGATGTATAAGACATAGCACGGAAGCATTTACAAACAGGTGATAGATATATTGGGTCCGCCATCTAACGTTTTTTTTCAACTAGTGCTTATTTCGTGAATGGTAACACTTAGATATGTCTGATTTGACAGATTATTACTTTTATTCTTCCGCTGAACGAATATGGTTGTGTATACGCTTGAACAACGCTGGGAAATATTGCGATATTACTTTGAAAATCATGGTAATGTTGCAGAATGTGTGCGAGAATTGCGTACGGATTTTGGAAGAAGAGAAGCACCGTCAGCTCCGTATGTTCGTTATCTTGTGAAAAAAGTGAAAGAAACTGGCATCCTCATCGATAAACCAAAGCGTGAAAAGCCAAAAACAGTGCGTACACCCGAGAATATTGCTGCTGTGGCAGAAAGTGTGCGTGAAACATCAATTCACCGTCGTTTTCAACAATTGAACATTTCGGAGACATCATTGAGACGAATTTTGCATAAAGACCTTGGTATGACGCCGAGGCAGCCATTTGAATGAAATTATTTTCCATTATTAACCGGAAAGATTGTACTTTCAAATAAAAAAAGAAATTTGAGAAAATATTCAGTAGTTTTTTTAAAGCATTTTCAAAAAAAAAAAAAAAATGTTATTTGGCGGACCCATTTATATGGTTTCCATTTGATTGATTTTTTATGCTGTAGGTTATAAACGCTATACACAACCCAATTTTAAAGTCTAGAGGATTGAAGGAATTAGTTAGCAATCTAGCAAATGCTAATGTGCCAGTTAGGAGGGGCATCATGAAGGTTGCGTTTCAATTTAATACAAGGATCGTTATGAAGGTCGCAACGTTAACCAGAATCAGAAACTTTACTTAGAATTACTCTTGCCAATAGGTGTTATTATATTATCAACCAACATTGCCATTTGCCAAGTTTTTCCTTTTTTTCCAAGTTTATTGAAATACGAAAAAGTTTTCATTAATTCATTCAATTAAAATTTATTTTTTAATAAATTCAATAATAATAACACGAAATATTTACATTTTAAAAAAAAATCTTGTGTATTTTATTAGTCCCTGGCAAAAGTAGCAAAGAAACACAAACAGAGGGCTCCGGTACTTCCTTTAAACATTTTGGTACTTTTGTAGAAATAAAAATTTTTTACAACAAAATTACTGGCAGCGCTGGTGTCAACAGACAACGACCTTTCTCGTGCAATGTAACCGATGCTGTAGAAGTCGCTTATTTTTCCCGTGTTTTTGTATGACGTGGAAGCACGGACGAACCGATGCAGAAGCTTTTAGAATATTCAAGAGAAAAGTATTACGGAAGATCATCGGTCGAGTGTGAGTTGGCGATTATACAGTGAGGAGCTCTGACATGGACGTTGTACAGCGTGCCAACATTCTAAGGACTACGCTGGTTTAGACATGTTGTTCGGATAGGCAAAGATGTTTCGCCGAAATGGGTATCTGATGTCGTGAGGGGAGACTGACCTTGTCTGTTGTGTTGGAAGGACTAAATTGAGGTTATTTTACTATGGTTAATTATAGTAAGAATGTTTATTATGAACAACAACCGAACTTCACTTGCGTTGTACGCAAACAACTTAAAATTTTTAATGTTTTTCGCAACTGGAGTTCAATTGACATCCTTAATCGAACCCTAAACTTTTTAGATACATTAGTGAATACATATATACAAAACGAAAGATCTATAAATTCTGTGATCAATAGAGCGTGTTCACATCTCGAAAACTCGTACTGGTGGTGTTGGTTTTTGATTTGAATAACAATGGTTCAACTTTATAATAACACTATGCGACAAAATAAAAACAATTAAATACACCGAGCTAATGACATAGCGTTTTGTTGAGTAGAACTCAAAAATATTTTTTTTTATATTTCTTGAACCCTCCAAACTTGTTTTATTTGACAAAAACTGTTTTTTTTTTTGTTCTTTTCAGACAAAATTATTGAGTACACAAACATTTCTGAACCGATGTCCAAAATTTAAACCTTATTAGAAAGGAGAGGGATGGGCCTTTACAACGATGTACATATACATATATATTATTTGACTTAATATGCTATGCGGTTTGATGAGGTAAACTTGACAAATGCGAATTTTTTCATATTTTTCCAAGTTTGTCCGTTCATAGTACTTTACAAAGTACAAACTTTAATTGAAAAATATAAAATAAGTGATGACATTCTGAAAGTACATTATCTTGTGAAGAGATTGACACTTCGTTTGATCAAATCGGACAAAAATTACCGTAGTTATTATTTAAAGAGTCTAACACACAAAATTTTTCCTTAAATCCCTGAAACTTGTGATGAATTTTATTGCCCACGTTTTGTCTCTGATTTTAACTGTTCGTGGCACTATTCAACGAAAAGACTGAAGAGAGTTTCCAATTTTCATAGTGTAAATACTTTCATGATTTTATTTATTTAATAATCTAAGCTGAATAACTTAGACCTCGTGTTGAGTAACAGATCAGAGTCTTCGAAGACCCTCACGTTAATAGTCTAGCATACTATGCAAGGCACCCAATTTTCACGATAACTTTGCTGTCAGATGTCAACACTCCCAACAACATCACATTAATTGGTTAATCTGTTTATGAATTGTATCTCTTTACCTTGCATTTACTTTAGTTTGTAGAAGTTAATGATGCGCTTTTAGAATTAATTTTAAAGGAATTTAAAATTCGTTAAGTCTGCTTAACATATTGTTGATCTGCAATTTTACGCTGAAACTATCTAATGTCACCGGCTATTATTTCGTAAATCTCGAAGTTACAAATATAGCCAGACTCACTTTTACAAAGCATTTTCGCTAAAATCCCATATTTCGTTAGCTTAGCCGGGTTATATGTTCTGAAGTTGATATGTACGTCCTCTCCACGGCAATTTTTACAAAACTAAAATTGTTATAAAAATCTGAATATGTAGAAAAATAACTGATTTTTATTATAAAAGAGACACGTCTAAACACGATGAACAAAGCTTTTGCAGTATTCTATATTGCTCTGGGTTTCGTAAATTCAAATTACTAGTGCAGGTGCAATCACGAGTTAACTCATGATCGGTCAACAATGTGTATAAAAAATTTTAAATAAAAATTGAATTTATATTAATACAATAAAACGAATTATTGGTTTATTTTTATTGTTTTAATATTTGATTAACGTTGTATTTTTTGTATTTATTTTTTCTTTCATTATTTTAAGCTGAAGGTTTGATTAAAATAAGAAACCTTATTATTATTTTTTTTATAAATATAAATTAATGATATACATACATACAAATGAAAAAATGTAAAATAAAATAAAATAAAAAAAAAAAAAAACACGGGCATACAGAACAAATGTATTACTTAACGATAAATGGGATTTTACAAATCAGGTTCTTTTTAATTTAAAGGCGAATTTCTTAAAAAATAATATTATTGTTAAGATATCTATACATTTTAACTAGAAACAAATAATATCATACAAACTAATTATGAACAAATGGAAATATGGGGTTTAATATTTAAGTATTCTTTATGTTTTGGGGTATAATATTTAATGAAGGTAACAAATAAAAGCATATCAGTTCGTTTTACAAAATTTTAACAGCGAATAAAGAGAAAAAGGCGCCCAAGTGGTATTTATATCTAAAATTATTAGACTTGGGCAAGCTTGAAAAAAGTATATACAACAATAGGAAGTAAATTTGAAAAAGAAAAATAATAATAAAATAAAATCTTTTGTGAAATGTTTACACCTTAGTGCAAAAGCATTATTTTTTGCAAACAAAAGTGTAACTTCAACTGCAATTATCTTTAATGGCACAATTATTGCAAACGGTACTACATATTAATTTCTATACAAATATCATAGAAATAAATATCATTTAACAAATCAATAGATTTGCCTTCTTCAGTATTATATTAAGTTGTCATACATATACTACTTTTGTAAAATATTTTATCTGCATCGTTATGTTAATTTTCAACTTTACCTTTGAATAAGAAAGCCTTAGTTTTTCAACATATTGTTTTAACTTTTATGCAAAGGTAAAGTTAGTTAAAATACAGGTACAGATCGAAGGAAATGTTTAAATACTGATAGGCTTTCATTTGTTAGCTTATTATGAGACTATGTTAATAACTATATAATATTTTTTTATTATTATGCAATATTCTTTCTTTAACAACAAATAATGGAGATATTAGTTTTATATTCCTTTACAGAACAATCTGTTTATGTCCAAAGTATCTACGTAGACATACATATGTATACATACATGCTATATCATCGAATAACAACTAAACAAATAAATTCTATTATTTGGTAGGTTTGAATATTGAAAACAAAACAAACAAAAATAACATCCATCATTTTTTATAAACTTGTATACACTTTTGAAACTTAAAAGTTGGTCTGTCCTAGCAATTATTTGACAAGAAAAAAAAAAAAACAAAAAAAAATTTATGCATATTTAATTGATTTACGATAATATTTTTGCATTTAATCTAATATTTGTTATTGATTTCTTGTTTTGAATGTCTCAGATATTTGCCTAATCTGACCGTACCTTTATGCATTTTTTAACACTACCATTAAGGTTTTAAATAAAATCTAACTAAATTCAAAACATATTGACTTTTCTTTAAACATAATTTTTTGTCACACTATCTTACATTTTATCATCCATAATGACGGTAGAATTAGTTGCGGGCGTGTTACTAGTTACCATTGGGTCTACTAACATTTTTGTACAAGTTTCCAAACCAACAGACGTAGTTGTATCTGCTTTAATGACATCCATTAATGTCGACTCATCTTGCATTGCTACTGGTGGTAGTGTCAACTTATTGACCATTGGCATGTTCTCATCCAAACTGCTACCAATATTCATAGGTTCACTATTACTTGAAACCATGGAAGCAGTCATCGATGATGATGAAGAGGACGATGATGATGAAGAAGAACAAAGTGTATTAACAGTTGCAGTTGTAGACTCGATAACATCACTGCAAGAAGAAGCCGACATTGGCGAGGAACATGCTGAATTTGTGTTTGTGTTAGTTGTATGGTTACTACACAATTTTGAGATTAGTAATTTGGGTGTTATTCGTCCATCGTAGGTGCCAGTACCCGAATCCGGACTGGGACATACAGAACCTGAAGGCGATTGGCAAATAGGCGAGGAACCGCGGCTTTCACAAAACATTTTTTTTGCTGGCGGTTGCGAATACAACGAACTCCACGAACTTGTTGAAGAACCCTCGTCAAGTTCAAATTTTCTTTTGACAGGTGCCAGCTGTGAGGGTCGTATGGCTATGGGCGACATGGAGCGTCGCGTCGCAAAAGTACTGCGACGTGTAGGTGATGGCGACAATCCATATGGAAGACGTAAATTAGTTCTATTGTTTGTAGGGCTAGGACTGGAGCAGCTATTACCACTGTTCACGCCATTACCCACCATTACTTGTAGGGGATTTGTTAATTCATCTGAAGACTTGCACGACCAACCTTCTGCCACCAAAGACAAGTCTTCCCAACTTTGTGATATTTGTATAGCCGAGTGTACCTCTCGTTCATGGGTAACCTCACGAGAATTTAAACCATCTACACATTCCTCCTGTCTTAGTTGGGAAATGCGTGGGGTAACACATCTTGATGATGTCGAACATCCACCTGCAGAAACAACATTTACACCTGCATTATTTACTCCACCCGCACTTGCAGCACCAGCACAGTTACTGGGGGTTGTCATACCTCTAGCAGGGCTATAACTAGCTGAATAGCGTCTACCGCGTGGAGCGAATATATTGAAAACAGGAGCCGGTGATACTTCCCTAGAGGGAGGCTGCGATCTTGGTATTGGCACACTCAAGCATCTCTTTAAAGCCTTTGAAGATTGTGTTGCTACACAGCCACTTACATTCTCTCCTATGTGATTTAAATTATTTAAAGTTGTTGCTGCTACTGATGTTGCACTATTGCTATTAGCTACTATTGCTGCTGCTACTGTTGTTGGCACGACTACTTGCATTTCTGTCATAGTTTTATTCGTCTTATTTTTACAATCTTTTTGTTCTACACTTTCATTAAATAGCTCTAAATTAACATCCATATCTGTTTTTTCGAAATCGAATGGATTTTGTAATAATTTTTTGATGATTTTATGCTTTTTTTATAGATTTATTATACGGTTTGTTTGAAAAAAAATGTTTTTACTTAATGAATTTGCCAGTAGACTGTTTACCAGTGTGGCTGATGGTTCTTGATTTTTTCTTCACAGTCAGGGCTCGGAAAATTCTCAAATATGTGTTGAGTAAAATAAAGATGAGACAGGATAATCACTGAGTTGCCAACGTTGTAAGGGAAACTTTAAGGCCGTAAAATAAATTTTTATCAAGATAAAAATTAATATTCAAAAATTTCTTTGAGATTATAAAGAAATTAAGAGGAGAACATAAAATACAAACTGTAGAAGAGGTTATACTTAAGGGTGTAAAATAAATTACTTTAGGGTTTATTTTTTAATCTTCTTGTTATTTCTTAATAAAGTTTTGATAAGAATTTAGAAACATGCATGGTTATATTTTGAATATTATATTTATTTCTCGTTTTCAATTTTGTTCTATTCCGTTGCAAAGGATAAAATTCTTTTAACAATTTAATAAAAAAGACAAAATTATTTCTATCTTAAATTGATTTTGTATTACCTTTTAGAGCTGCAAAACCATCGATAGTACGTACTATCGATAGTTTTATTTTTAATGGACTATCGATGTTTTTTTTTCGATAACGATAGTAACGCAATTTAAGCGGCAATCTCAGAATTAGAATTTTTTGTTTTCTGAATTGTTAAAACATTGTTTTCTATTATTAACGTTGTTTTTGTTTTTTTTATAAGTTTAAATAAAATTTAAATCAAAACAATGTACAAAGATTCAATGTATTAGTGCAAATATTTTGCATGTGTTAGTTTCGATTATATATTATGTACTTGTAGGAGAGTTTTGTCTTTCTATTAAAAGTATAAAAATTTCCGGAGAAAATTATATTTATTAAAAAGGATAATAGAAACACACATTTCTTCTAATTAATTTTGTAAATATTTAAGTTCTGATTCACATTTTCCAAGAAATTCATGTTGTTTTATAATTTATTCATTTTCTAAAAAACAGTAACAACAATTATTTACAAAAACATAATTCAAACCGGAAATTTTATTAATTTTTAAAGTTAAGGTTGAAAAAAAAAATAGAAACAAAGTTATGAACCGTTATTTATTTATATACAATCAAAATAGAAAATTTCGTTATGGAAAAAGTGGATATCTATCTATACATTTTTTTGGGTGTTTCTATTATTTTTTCCACCACTGTATATATATATATATATATATCATGTATTTATATACACACATATATATAAACTTACGCCTGTATAATTTTTAATTAAAAGTGGGAAATATAGCACTCTTCTAAAAATTCGATACTATCGATAGTATCGATAGTTTTATACCGGACTATCGAAACTATCGAATGGGCCGACTAACGATAGTTTTACAGCTCTATTACCTTTACCAGTGTTGCCATTTATATTTGTTTACATTCCATAACTATTTTTCTAATTTTCTTCTCAACAGATGACTACTAATAGAAGATTTATTTTGGGCTGTACGTATGCGTGTATAGCACTGGCAGCTTGAGCATCTTCATCTGAGCCATTTTTAAGTCTAAAATCTTATCGACCAGAGTTGCTTGTTCTATATTAGGAATAAGCTGATGCGATGGGTGATGGGATAAGCCCCATATACACTCCAGTGGGATACTGGATGGAGCAAGCAACAAAGAAATAGACTAAGAAACAGTGAGAATAATTAGTTATCAAAAATTTGAATTTTAGAATTCTTCTCCGCTTTTTTTCCTTCTGACAACACTGATGCAGTTAAGTACCAAAATTTTTTCTTCCTGGCAACACTGGTGGTTGTTTTTATTCGTTCAAGAAAATAAGCGTTCGTTGTTAACTAATTCGCACATTCTTTTTCCGTTTCCGGTTTATATAAGTAAGAATTAAGCCCTGTGGATTTTGTGTTTTTGTTTGTGTGTGCTGTTTGGTTGGTGTGTGCGGGTTTGGGTGGTGTAGGTAGGGGTGGTGTGTGTGTGTGTGAGTGAGAGGGGGAGGAGGGAGAAATGAGCAAAAAAAAAGGGAAAGAAAAGGGGCTGGGTGTTGTATGTAATTGTGGTGGTTGTTGTAATTGTGGTGGTTGTGTTGCTGTGCTTCTTCCCCGCTCTTCGTTGTTGTTGGGAGTTTGGACGGAGAGAGAGAGGAATTGTGGAATTATTTAAAATTTTTTAATTTTTTTTGGAAGTGTAGTGAATTTGTTTTTGTGGTGAGTTTCCAGTGTGGTGAGTTTTTACAAAATGTGGTGAATTTATCCGGGGTGTGGTGAATAAAAACGAAACTAACCAAACTGACGTTATTCGATATGGTACTGTATTACCATAGACTAATGTACTGTATGTTGTGAATTGAACGGTGTATGTCTAGAATAAGTATTTTTCACATATGTTAGCGGAGGCATTCACCGACAGGCCTGGTTGCCATTATGCACTGCATTGCCTTCTTTTACTCTGCGCACACATCACCCACTACTAACAAACACGTGCAAGGCAAAAAATCTTCTTAAAGGATAATGGGGCTTAATTTTCACCAGAGACAAAAGAGGAATGTGCGAATAAAAAATACAAACATTTGTTTTAGTTCTGTTGCTTATTTTATAATAGAACGTTATTTTTAAAATTTTATTGTTTCCGAACCCTGCATTCGCATTGCTGTGGTAAATAAGCACAGCTGTTGAAACAGCTGTTGTTTAAGATAAATTAAACAAAATATAAGGGAGTACACAACAAACGTAAACAAAACAACGCAAAACAAAATTAAATTTATTTTATAAATATGGTGGAATCTTCTGAAGCTGTGACTACTAAACAGTTTTTATACACCTACTTGGACTATGAAGGAAAAAATCAAGAAGCATCTCTGGCCATAACCATTCCGTATGAAGATGAATGCTTAGAAGAGCTTGTAACATTGGTATTGAATCAAATGGATCCCATGATGAGGTATTTGGATGAAAACAAAAGTAAGTTTTGCTAAGTCTAATCGGTATAATTGGAGAAATTTACTTAAAAATGCTATTTCTTTGTAGATATTAAGAAGGCTTTACAGACTTTCATTGATTTTGAAAATCAGAAATTCAAGGATGAATATGCTGAAAAATTACTGGAAAAGGCACGAAATAATGAAATTGACTTGGAAGAAATCATAAGAGATACTGAAAGGCACTATAAAGAAGAACTTATACAATTTGCCGATCGTATAGGACCGACAGATGATGAAATATTTGCTCAAAGTTTTCATCGTTTGGTTCATTCATCTTCTCTGGAGGAGATATTAAAAAAGGAACGTGCTTATGCTAAGGTTATAGCGAATATGACAACGCAAATGGATAAAGAAGTCGAAACACTGAACAACTCGCAGCAGGAAGAAATGGAAACAAAAATTAATCAATTGGACATTACCACTACGTCGGAGGATATTAATAATTTGCTTGCGCAACAGTATTCAACGCAAAATTATGTACGTAAACGTTATGAATCCGAATTGGAGGCTAAACGTGGTCATCAAAAAAATGAGTACCGCAACTGGATAACTAGTCAAGTATCTGAATTATTTCAATCTTCTCCGGTGGCCACACCACTCGGTAATCGTTCATCAATGTTTATATCACAGCAACCTTCAATGGAAGAGAGTTTTACCATACATTTAGGATCTCAACTGAAGCATATGCATAATATACGCATATTAAGTGCAAATGTTAATGACTTGTGTAGTCCTTTACATGCTGATGAAAGGTAATAATACTGTGTTTTTAACTTCCCGTTTCTCGAAGAAAAAATCTCAAAAAGTTTTATCAGAAAACACTATATTAAGTAGAATAATTGTATTTTTACAAAAATTTAAAATGTTTTTTTAAAAATATTTTCTTGTTCTTTTTAATTAGTTTAAATGGCCTTAATATGGCATTGGGCTTATACTCAAGTTCCCTATGCGGCGTTGTTGTCTTGACTCCGTCTATACAAGCACAAGCAAACAAGGATATCATTAAGAATGCCAATATGTCAACGGAGTTCCATTTTAATCAGGTAAATTTATTTTTAATTTTATTTGTGAATTGAAATTTATTTTATATTCATCTAATTTAAAGATTGATGATCAGTTGGAAAAAATAGAACAACAAATAAGATTGCTTAACATTAGCAACTCATCTACGCCCAGTACAAAAAGTCTAAGTACTGCTAGCACGGATATTAGTATTGGCAGTGGCGATGATGGTGTTACACATTCCATAAATAGTAGTGCCAGCAATTCACCAGTTAAAACAAGTGCAAAATTGAAAACTGGTGATTTCTTTATTACGAAACATTCCAATCTTTCACAATCACATGTTATATTTCACTTAATATCGGATGAGCCCATTAATAGCCCCAGTGAAATTAATTCCAGACATCCAGTTATATTGGGTTTACGTAATATTTTAAAGACAGCCAGTAGACATGATGTGACAACACTAACAATACCGGCTCTCTTAAGGCATGAAATGTCAGAAGATATGACCGTTCAATGGTGTATGCGCAGAGCGGAATTAGTATTTAAATGTGCAAAAGGTTTTATGATTGAATCTGCTTCTTGGGGTGGAGCTGAATTAAGGTAAAGACATGTATATTTATGTTCTTCTCTAATTATTAATAATTATTCTCTACTTCTTCTAGCACTTTGCAACTCTTGCTACCACATGATATTTCCGAAGATTTATTCAACACTTTGGCTAGCATGGTACCTAATGTTTTTCGTGTTGCTAATCCGAAAATTCTGGTGGATAATACCAAGTAAAAAATATTTTTTGATATTCTAAAATTTATTAGCTTGTAGATTAATTTAAACTATTATGAAAGTGAAATTTTTATTACTTAATGAATGTATATTAATTGTATTAAGGAAAATAAATCCATTATATTCTCAATAGAAGAAGGCTTTAGTAATCTGATCTCGAAAAAAAAGCACACTCACAACAAAAAAAAAAAAACCAGTGTAAATATTAAGTCCAAAAGTGTAGCAGCAAATGTCTAATAAAATGCCACGTGTGGTGGAGAGTTTATCTGTTTATTATATCGACAGTCCCTACTTATATGCACGGGAAAGAGTTTGCTAGGTTCAAGAGATGTTATTCCGAAACGGCAGACAAAGCCTAGACGTATGCCATGAATATTATTTTCAAACTTAAGAAATTAGAGGAGCTGGAGGATTAGTAAAAAATTATGAAATTATTTTGCATGTTTGAAATGATGCTTGAAATTCAGAAAGAGCCGAGTTAACGCAAAGCCACATGCGAAAATGAAAACGCCTGAGCTTTTCGCTATATCGAATGGAAAATTTAATATGTATTCTTTAATGGCTAAATCAAATGTGTACCACCAGTGCTACACGATGAGATAGTTTAATGTGAATCACCGATGGTACCTGACGTCTGGTGGTACCTATGAACGTTTTAAAATGTTTAATTTTAAACCCACCAGAATATTTCCAAATTCTTCTTAACTACCACTATTACTATTACTATTATTTTAAATGGAACTTTGTTCTTTTGGATTTAGGGAGGATAACATGCAATCGATTTTGATTGTAGAAATTTTTTGTAATAACCATTTTAACCCAAATTTTATTTGTAGTATTTTTCAAGTTTTTTACAGTTTGCTAATTCAAAAGCCTGCATGTTATGATATATTTAAAGTTGGACGAGTATACTCGTCTTGGTAGTGCGGGACGAGTATACTCGTCCTTGGGTGGGAATGGGTTAAATAACATAACGTAAACATTTTTTACTTAAAAATAAAAAAAATACGAAAAAGCTATAATAATAGCGCTAAAAGCACTAAATTGACAATGCTGGCAATGAAAACAGAAAATAAGCTGCAAACAAATATGGCGAAAAGGGTAACAAAACAGCAACACAATAATGAATGAATAAAATGACGAGTAAAGCAATTTCTGCCAAAGCAGCTACACAGAAAACAAATTCATTCATAAAAATTTTGCATGACTGCATAACAGCACTCACACACTTGTAGTGTAAATGGAGTAAATGAATAACAATTGCAGAGAATGATATTTAAAGAGAGGATCATTTCATTCTCTTACGAATTATTCCAAAAATGATGCCAGACCTGAATGTTAATACAATTAAAGTGTAATTAGTGTGAGTGTTAAACTTGTCGTTGATCATTTTTTTTTTGTCGAAGGATAAATTCAAAATGTTTTTTCTTATTTATACATTGACAAGTGTTTCCCCTTTGTGTGTGTTTAGAGTTCGTATTTGTTTTTGTTTTTAAGTTTTAACCATTTGATCAAACATGCCATTTTAGCCTATTTATAGATTCAGGCTTGGTAGCCATTTGACAGTTTTTCATTTACATACAGTATAATGATGATGGCCGATTGCGATTGTGATGACGATGATTATAGACTGTGAATTTAAAACATATTTGTTGCACGTGTTTTATTTTTAAGTTTTTGCAGTTGTTGTGTTCTCTTTTTACTGTTCTTTGTCATGCTTTATTGCTTTGCTGGTGGTGGTTGCTTTATGCTTTTTTCTTTGGTTGTTGTTGTATACTCTTTTTCTATTCAGTGATTTGTTGTTAATTTTGTTTTTGCAATGAGCACACAACACAAGCCTTTGTGTTCCTTTTGACTGGCAGTGTATATTTCGTTTCCCAATTCTTGTGATATGAGTTTTGTTTTTTTTTCGGTTTTTGCATAATATTTTCAAAGATCGTCCTAAAGCCATAAATTCTAAAATTTATGCGTATTTGTTTTGAAATTAAAACGAATAAATTTTAATCTAAGATTAGCTTTTGTTAGATATAAATAAAATAAATTTAACAAATTATTGAAATTATGAAACCAAATTCGGTTTATCATAACCAGACGTCGGCACCAATGTCCCTCAGGGGAGGAGGCTGTATATCGTTAGTCTCATTCGTCCCTTTTTTCAAATTTTACAGGAGACACAAAAAACATTGTAGCTTTTTCAGTTTTTAAAATTTCTAAACTGTTTAAACGCAATTATTTTTCCAAATTAATAATAATATTAATAACTTACTTACTTAATTGGCCATAACAACCCGATTAACGGATTTCGGCCTGCCGCAACACATCCTTCCAGGCGCCTACGCCAGTTGATCACACCAATCGATGACAGGGCTTCCTCGATTTGGTCCTTCCAACGGATACAAGGTCGTCCTCTTCGCCGACTTCCGCAGATCCCCGCATCAAATACCCGTCTCGCCGGTGCATCCTCTTCCATTCGAACGACATGGCCGAGCCAGCGCAGCCGCTGGATATTAATACGCTGTACAACGTCTATGTCGTTGAGGAGCTCATACAGCTCACTGTTGAATCGGATGCGGAAATCATCGCTAACTCGCACTGGACCGAAGATATTACGTAGGACTTTTCTCTCGAACACTCTCAAGGCAGCTGCATCAGTTCTTAATAGGGTCCATGCTTCTGCGCCATAAAGAAGCACGGGTAGGATGAGCGTCTTGTAGAGTATTAGTTTCGATTTAAGAGAGAGGTCTCTGCTACCCAATTGCCTATTGGGACCATAGTAGCACCTGTTGGCAAGAGTAATACTGCGCTTGATCTCCAGACTGACATCATTTTTGGTGGTAACGGCGGAGCCAAGATAAATGAATTCCTTGACTGTATTAAAAGTATAATTATCGGCCGTAATTTGAGAACCAATACGCCGCACGTCTCTACATGTCGATAACATATACTTTGTTCTGCACTCATTTACTGCCAGACCCATCTTCTTAGACTCGCGTTCAATAGCACTAAAGGCAGCAGTGACATCTCGCTTGGTACGCGCTATGATGTCGATGTCGTCAGCGTACGCAAGCAACTAAACACTTTTTTGAAATATAGTGCCATTGCAATGCACTCCCGCCTTCCGCAGAACACTCTCCATGACGAAGTTGAAGAGGTCGCATGATAAGGGATCGCCTTGTCTGAAACCTCGCACGGTATTAAAAGGTACGGAGAGGTCCATTCCTACCTTGACGGAGCTGCAGGAATTGCTCAACGTCATTCTGCATAGCCTTATCAGCTTCGCAGGTATACCGAGCTCAGACATTGCAGCAAAAACACGATCCAATATTAATAACTAATAATGTTAATTGTTATTATTATTAATTAATTAATAATATTATTATTTTTTTTTTTGTTTATACATTTATTTAAATAATTAAGTTTAAACTATTATAAACACTAGTTAACAATAATAAATTGAATTATACAATGTCTCTAAATCGAGCGCTCTAATAATATAATGTAACAAAATAATAATTTGCTTTTTACAAAAAAAAAATAACAATATTTACATATTTACAAAAGTGAATATAATTTTTATTATATTGGATAGTACAATGAAAAATTAAAAAAACATTGTTTTTATATCAGGAAATAATATTATTATTTTTCGTAGTTTTATAGACTTCGTAGTTTTATAGATTTTTGCAAACCACAAAATTATAACAACTTTAAACTATATAATGACATGTTAAGTTGTTGTAAAACATGTATTTAGTATAATGTTACCGTTTTGCATTAAAATCTCAATTTTGGAAAAAAGTGGACTTAGCGTCTTTGCGAATTATACTAACGATATGTTCATATGTTCTCTTTGTGCCGACAACTGATCATAACCTATTTTATGCAGGGACCGAAACTGTTATAACTTTTATTGTAAAAGTCAGAAAATACGAATTATGTATTGATGTTTATTTTTTCGAGCAGAAATAAAAGTTATGTTTTGACTTTTATTTTTTCGAGCAGAAATAAAAGTTATTTTTGTTTTAATTCATGATAAAGTCATAATATTTATTAAAAAATTCTTTAAAACAAAGTAAATTATGTTAAACAATTATTAGAATTAAGTTTTGCTATAAATATTAATAAATATTATGAATTCATCATGAATTAAAACAAAAATAACTTTTATTTCTGCTCGAAAAAATAAGTCAAAAAATAACTTTTATTTCTGCTCGAAAAAATAAAAGTCAAAAAATAACTTTTATTTCTGCTCGAAAAAATAAAAGTCAAAAATAACTATTATTTTTTTTTTTCTAAAAAATAAAAAACACGTTTTTAAAAAAGCACCGCATTTTATAAAAATTTGGTCCAAGACGATCAAAATGGTATACTGGGTTTTGTTCTCCTACATTTCCTTGCGGTTGCTTTTTTTAATCAAAAATTCAAAAATAACAGTTATTTTCGGTCCCTGATTTTATGTTGTTATGATAGGTAGAATAAGCGACTGCTTCAACGGGCATACATATCTTAACGGGCATACATATCTTTAAGGTCTGCTTGTAACACCGGTATTGTCTATTCCGTCATACAATTACAACTCCTGTTTTGCAACTCTCAGCCAAAGGTAATTCTATTGAAATTACCTTTGACTAAACATCTTCTTCCTCGTAGGTTCAAAATAACATCTGGTTTACTCTTACAAAGTGTCGTACAATGACAAAAAAGATGGTCTCCTCTTCTTCTTAGTCGTTAAAGCTTCCGCAAAAGTCGTTATGAACTATTCCCACCCTCCAGAATCAGTGTCCCATTATAACAAAATTTGTTTTGAATACCCAAATGGGTCCATTATTCCATCATTTTTTTTGCAAGTGAATTAAGTTTGCGTGCGTTCATTTGTTTGCTCCTAATTAGAATGGTATGTATGAACCGGCATTCTTAATATCTGACAATATGTGGGGCGAATTACAAATTGGAATTTGTATAGCTGATAGCAGCAAAGCAAATGTTTGCTCCTGTGGAGGTATGTCAACTGCTTGAACGTGAAGTAGATCAATTGATATGTTCTCCAAACACCTCACTTGTCTTTAAATAATGTTATCTAAACATTAGGAATTAATTTGAATGAACATTTGCTAAATTTTCGATTTAAAACTTTGGGACGATTTTCATCAGAAAATGTTTGTACACGGTGAGTTCAAGCCTTATGCACAACCAAAATGTAAAGTTCAGACGATTAAAATGCGCTGCACGCTTTAGTTAACAATCTAGAGGGTGCCAGTTTGCCATCCAGGAGGATCCACGTGAAGGCTGCATGTCAAGCATCGTTCTGGAGGTTACCGTGTTGGCCCAGCCAGAAATCCAACAAACGGGTTGTTAAAGCTAATTAAGTAAGTAAACAATTAGTAAATGAATGTTATTACTTCCTGTACCTCAATTAATTAGGGTAAGTTATTTCATTTCATTAATAACGCTACAACTGTGTATTTACCATAATTTTTGTTTTCGGGAATTCTGATAACCAAGGCAGATCCATCCTAGTTTGGAAGTAAAAATTTACATTTTCTCATTCGTTTTTTTTTTTTTTTGTTTGTTTATTTAATGAAAATTGTTATTATAATTACTGCAATAAACAAAATAATAGTATAAATAGCATCAGTGGTGTTGTGCTAATCTTTTTTTTTTTTACCAGAACGCGTATATATAATTATATAGACAGGGCCTATCCTGGGCCTATCTGTGCGGTCTCATGTCCCAAATTTAACGACGGGGGTGATTTTCCATGATAATCCTGGCGGCGGCGTTTTTTTTTTATGTCTCATGTCCCAAATTTAACGACGGGGTGAGGGAGATTTACCCCAATTTTCGCCCGTCGCCAGGATCGGCCCTGTCTATATAATTATATTTGGAAAAACAAGCCGGTCCGTTCCGGTTCAAACCCTTGTTTATAAAAATACATATAAAAATTCGTCAAAAATTAGAAAAAAAATCGGCAATTCTTTTTAATTTTTTTTTTTCAAAACGTCAGCCAATTCTCGTTACCAGAAATCAACTTTAGTTCCGGAACGCGTTCCTGTCCAAAAAGGAAGTGCCGGAACGACGTTCCGGAGCGTTGCGGCTCGACAACACCACTGAATAGCATATAACTAACTATACACTGTCACATAAACGAGCTCTCTAGTATAATACAAATAGGTATAAATATATACAGTAGGTAAATACATTTTTTTAAAATTAATATTTTTTTATACAGTTATATAAAGGGTCCGCCAAATAACTTTTTTTTTTTTTGAAAATGCTTTAAAAAAAACTACTGAATATTTTCTCAAATTTCTTTTTTTATTTGAAAGTACAATCCTTCCGGTTAATAATGGATAATAATTTCATTCAAATGGCTGCCTCGGCTGGCCATGCAGTAGCCTACACGATCGGTCCAATTTTTAAGCACATTATCGATTGTGTGCAGCTATATTTCACCAATGGCTTCACGAATATTGTCCTTTAAAGCGTCAATTGTCTCTGGCTTGTCGGCGTAACACATATCTTTGACGGCACCCCACAAATAATAGTCCAACGGTGTCAAATCGCAGCTCCGAGGTGGTCAAACGACATCAGCTCTGCGGCTGATAATGCGATTTTCAAAAATAGGGCACAAAACATCGAGTGCAGCTTCGGCTGTGTGGCACGTAGCGCCGTCCTGTTGAAACCAAATGTTGCCAATATCCTCCTCTTCAATTTTTGTGAACAAAAATTCGTTCAACATGGCCCGATAACAATCGCCATTGACTGTAACGAACACTCCTTGCTCATTTTCGAAGAAAAATGGCCCAATTATGCCTCTGGACCAAAATCCGCACCAAACAGCTTCATCTGAAAAATTTTTTTTACCAAAATCGGCATCAAGTCGATTGCAGGCCCACTTAGCGTTGTTGTTCAAGCGTATACACAACCATATTCGTTCAGCGGAAGGATAAAACTAATTATCTGTCAAATCAGACATGAGCTAAGTGTTACCATTCACGAAATAAGCACTAGTTGATGGCGGACCCGATACAAGGTTATACATATCTATTTTTAATAACAAATGTTCCGTAATGAAAAATTATTCAAAACACATTACAATAAGAATTATTATAATAAAAGAAAAGTCAGGAATTAAAAGAATCAAAAGTTTACTTTTTGTTCAAATCAATTATCAAAATTACTATCATTTAAAACGCTACAATAAATGAAAACGCGTATTTAAATTAAAACGTTTTCAATAAGAGTTTTAAAAATTGTTTCTATACACCGCCCCCCCTTTCCCTTTTGTATGTTTTAAACTGAGTAAAATCTGGCAACAATTTTAAAACATCGCAAAAGATACATTTTAAAGAGAAACTAAATAATATTAGGCAACCTGATAATAAAAATCTGCTGCTGTGTGGGAGGAAAGAAAAATAACTACACAGTTTTAAACATAAACAACAACAACATGATTACAAATTGAATTCAGAAAAATAAAATATATTAAAGAGACACATAAAAATTGAATAAGTTTTCCAAACGCAACAACAAAACAATAAACACAAAAAAGAGAGTTTTTTTTTTAATACAAACAATAAGAGAGAAGAGAGAGAATTAAATTTGCTCTTAATTCTTAACGGATCTGTAATCACACTTCAGTAAGCGTCTTGTGTGTGAGGTTGCTAAAAGAAAAGAATGGAGATTATTTTAATAACTGCAAGCCATTATTAGTTGTTTATTAAGTGCGAACACAAGAAATTCAAGGATAAGACAAGTGGAATAGTGCCAAAGAAATATTATTTAATACATATATCTACAAAAATACATATATATCGAAAAGCCGGCTGTGTGAATTTGTTTAAATTAAACGGTGAATTATGCGTTCATAAAAGTATTTAAAAGCGTGCGTACATATTTATAAAAATTGCAATGATTTAGAATTGTTTCTTTTTGATGGGGCTTTGCGGTTAAATTAAACGGTGAATTACGCGTATTTGAAAGTGTACAAAAACGTACGTACATACATATTTATAAAAATTGCAATGAATTAGAATTGTTTTTTGCTGTGCCTTACATACGTTTTATTCAAGTGAAAATAAGTGTGTTTTTTCTTTACTTTTTTTTGTTCTCTTACATTTTCTATTCTTATTTACATTTTGTTTTTGTTTTGTTGCAAAAATCACTCTCACTTTTCGTTGGTGTTATCAGCACAAAGTATCGTACAAACAAATAAGAAAACGAAATACGAAAGAAAATAAATAAAAAACAAAAACAAATATTAGTCTGTTTAAAAGTGAACGAACAAGAAGAACAATTCTTTTGCGAAAACAAAATGATATAAAAAGAAAGATTACACTAGAAGAAAGCGAAAAAAAAATCCGTTAAAGTGTTGCCACACATTTTAAACCTGCATTGACAGCATGAATGTTGAAAATTTCCACTTCGAATGCTAATAAGAAAAATTGATTTCTTGAAATCGAAAAAAAAAAACAAATTTCGACTTTCTTTGAGTTAAAGTGTTATCAAAATGAAGTAAAGAAGAAATTATAGGAACCTCAAGCGGAAAAAAAGAAAAACAATTAAAAAGGTATAGTATAACATATTATATAGTAAGTGATAAATTCTTATTAACTGTCAAGAAGATTTTAAAATACAGGTAGTCCCGGACTTACGACCGTTCGACTTCCGACTATTCGCACTTACGACCATTTTTTTCCAATTTTTTTCATAGAAAATACTTAAAGAAGACAATTATGTAGTTACATCATTATAGATAAAAATAGTTATACATATAAGTAAATATAAATATAAATTTTGGGTAGTTTCATTTCTCCTGACCCTCAAAGTTAGTAGTACAGTATGTAATTTATTTCAAAAATTTTTTTTATATGAAATTCGACTTAATCGACTTACGACCGATGACCAGGAACCTATCTCGGTCGTAAGTCGGGGAATACCTGTAATACTTAAATGCAGTGCAGCATATACCAATTCTTTTTTTTTAAGAAGAGATAATTGTAAATCGTACATAAAATTCAAACCTGATAACATTTCTTGTGCATTCCCATACTCAGTATTATTTTTATTCAAAGACCATTTCAATTAAAACAAAACGAAAAAAATGTTGCTGTGGTTTTCTACCGTAGTCTAGAAGGTAGTGTGTTGGCTTATTACACGCATGGCCACCGTTCAAACCCCAGGTCAGACATCAAAAACAAAAATATGAAAATATTTCTTCAAAGACTTCCTCTCAGCAGATTTCTGGCAAAAACTCTGAAAGCAAATAAAATAAAGTTTCTTAAAAATCTGTCGTTGGGAGTGGACTTTAAACTATAGGTCCTGCCACTCATGTATAAAATTAACGAACTCAACATAAGTGGTGTGAGAACTAGGTCCTAATCCTGACTGAAGGGTTGTAATGACCAATTTTGTATTATTATGTTTGTATGTGGTTTTCTACCATATTTTAACACGTTCACGCCGGCGCTTTAACTCATGCTTGTCGCCTGTTATATTTATAAGACGTTATTAATTATAACTGTTATTAAAAATAAATGCTTTTAAGAGAACGTGACCCTCAGGTATTTTTTCAACAGCCGAAGCGTTAAAGATCTAAATATTCGGCATTACGTATCGTCTAATAACTTGATCAATTGTAGTTTAGTGCGCGCCACCGGTGGTACGCGCCGCCCGATAACGCAGTCTAGTGCGGGACACCGGTAGTACGCACCGGCGTGAACGTGTTAAATACTTTTTTCAAAGGACCATGTCTTTTCTACTAAGTCTATTACTATCCAAAAAATATTTAAAAACTCTGTGATACTTTCAAACCACAGATTTATATTCTACGAACATAAAAGCCTAAACATAAATTAAATCAGCTGGAATTGAACCTGATCTGATCTGATCGTAAGGTCTTGTCCTTAGGGCAACCAGATCAGCAACTGTACAGACAGAAGTTTGGAACACAATAGAAATAAGTGAAGGATACTATCATTGATTTCTAGTTTTAGAGAAATCATATTTTCTATCGAATTTAACTGATTTTATCAACGCAAATTAAAAATCTGGAGTAGTATTTTAAACCATTCATGCTGATTTCATTCTGATAAGAAAAAATGTTCAATGCTTTAAAGATTTTTACCTTCCAATATAATTAAATTTCTTATATGTGTGTATGGTATGTATGTACATATATACGATCATTCATTTTAAGCATTATTTTATTTAAATTTATTCTGTCATCGCTTTTGTCTCACATGTTATTTGGAAAGATTTTGAGTATTTAATCAAACTTTGGCAGCTCTACCTTTATCACTTGTATTTTAACGAGAAAGCATGTCTATTAAAATGCTCTTAAACTATATCAATTTTTCTCTTTTATGCAACAGTTTGTTCTCTTGATTTTGGACTGTTTTCATGAGGTTCGTTACTTCACTATGTGAGCGTAGTAAAATCAGTTGATAATGAAACTCTCACTACGTTGAATGTGAGGATTTTAAGCCGCTTTATTTGTGTATTTTGAATATTCAAAAATAAAAAAGAAACAAATTGTTCGTTCTAAAAAAAAAAAATAATATTTCGAAAAGATATAACAAATTAATAATAAAAATAGAATATAAAAAAAAAAAATTGCAAAGAAAAGAAAGTACAAAAATAAAACGAAAATTATATTTTAACGAGTGCAATTTCTTAGGAAAACGTGAAAGAAAAGAAACATACATACCTATATCGAGCAAAATAATAATAGAAAGGAAAAAAGAAAACACTTGAGTTTTTGTGGAAATAAAATCTATTTCAAAAGCATACACCACACAAATGTAAATAGAATTTTTTACAAAAAAGAGGGAAATATTTTAAATGATTTATATATAACAAATTGTATTAATAAAATTATCGATAAATCATAAATAATATAATAACAAAATAAATTACAAGATTAATGCAGTTTATTTATCGAAAAGAAAAAAAGTGCAATAGAATTGAAAATGTTGTGAATTTCGAAATTCGAAAAAAATCATATTAAAGTGCCTTAAATTGTTTTGCAATACATTCAATAATTGTTCAATTTATTCAAATTTTATTCGTATTAATAATTTAATATTTAATTTAAATTAATCTTGCTACCTACAATCAAACTAACGGCAACAACAACAGCAACAAAAATATTAAAGAAAAAAAAATTTCATTAAAAATTTTTCATTAAAAACCAAAATATAATAACAAACGTTATTATTGTGGAAGAGAAGTAAAGAGAGTGAAAGAGTGAGAGAGGAAAAAAAAATCTTACAACCACGCAATTTTTTGTTTTTGTCAAAAATTAAGAGTGCACGATATGCTGTTATTTTCATTTTCATTAGATCAACAATAACAACAACAACAACAGCAGCAACAGCTTATTTTTAAGTGTTATTAAAAACTAAAACAAAAAAAGCAATATTCAAAACAACAGCAACAAAGCAACAAACACAAAAAAATTTATTTGAGTTCTTTTTAAATACAATGGGTATAAAAACACCAACAACAATTATAGTGTAAGAACAACATTGGCTTAGAACACTCTCCTCAACATTTAACTGTTTTTCAAATATTGTTTGTTTGCTTGCTTGGACGTATGCATGTGTGTTTGTTTATTGCTACAAAGTCGGCCAATATTTTCAAAACGCAGGTAAACACAAAGTAAAATAAATTGTTATAAAAAAAAGACGAAATCAAAACAACAAATCATACTCAGCAAGTGTGCGTATGTGTTTTTACTTTTTCTTTTAATATTTTGTTTCTGTTTTGTTTCAAATTTGGTTTCTCGTTTTCTAAACTCGATAAATTTTAGTTGTTTTTCTCTCGTTTTCTTCTCGTTTTTCTTTCGCTGGAGCCTTTCTGAATTTAATTATTACTTGCATGTTAGCTGTTGCGTTTTTTTTTCTAGAGCGGTTGACTGACTCCACATCCTCTTCTTTGGCATCCTTTTTTTTTTTTTTTTGATTTTATAATTACACCGTATTAATGATATGGCAGCCACCTAAGCAGGAATGATTGGTTAAAATCGTTAGAAAATTACTTTTTTTACTTCAATGTTAGCAATAATTTTACCTAACTTTGCAGGGATGGATACATGATATATCGGGTCCGCCATCTAACGTTTTTTTTTCAACTAGTGCTTATTTCGTGAATGGTAACACTTAGCTCATGTCTGATTTGACAGATTATTAGTTTTATCCTTCCGCTGAACGAATATGGTTGTGTATACGCTTGAACAACGCTGGGAAATATTGCGACATTACTTTGAAAATCATGGTAATGTTGCAGAATGTGTGCGAAAATTGCGTACGGATTTTGGAAGAAGAGAAGCACCGTCAGCTCCGTATGTTCGTTATCTTGTGAAAAAAGTGAAAGAAACTGGCATCCTCATCGATAAATCAAAGCGTGAAAAGCCAAAAACAGTGCGTACACCCGAGAATATTGCTGCTGTGGCAGAAAGTGTGCGTGAAACATCAATTCACCGTCGTTCTCAACAATTGAACATTTCGGCGATTGAGACGAATTTTGCATAAAGACCTTGGTATGACGCCATACATAGTCCAATTGGTTCAGGAGTTGAAGCCAATTGACCATCCAATGCGTTTTCGCTTCGCTAAGTGGGAATGCGATCTACTTACAGAAGATGCCGATTTTGGCAAAAAAAACATCTTTTCATTTCATTTTGATCTTGGCGGGTATGTAAACAAGCAAAATTGTCGCATTTGGGGTACAGAAAACCCGCACGCATACATTGAAAAGCCGACGCACCCAAAACGAGTCACTGTTTGGTGCGGATTTTGGTCCAGAGGCATAATTGGGCCATTTTTCTTCGAAAATGAGCAAGGAGTGGCCGTTACAGTCAATGGCGATCGTTATCGGGCCATGTTGAACGAATTTTTGTTCACAAAAATTGAAGAGGAGGATATTGGCAAAGTTTGGTTTCAACATGACGGCGCTACGTGCCACACAGCAGAAGCTACACTCGATGTTTTGCGCCCTGTTTTTGAAGATCGCATTATCAGCCGCAGGGCTGATGTCGTTTGGCCACCTCGGAGCTGCGATTTGACACCGTTGGACTATTATTTGTGGGGTGCCGTCAAAGATAAGTGTTACGTCGACAAGCCAGAGACAATTGACGCTTTAAAGGACAATATTCGTGAAGCCATTGGTGAAATACAGCTGCACGCAATCGATAATGTGCTTCAAAATTGGACCGATAGAGTAGGCTACTGCATGGCCAGCCGAGGCAGCCATTTGAATGAAATTATTTTCCATTATTAACCGGAAGGATTGTACTTTCAAATAAAAAAAGAAATTTGAGAAAATATTCACAGTAGTTTTTTTTAAAGCATATTCAAAAAAAAAAAAGTTATTTGGCGGACCCTTTAATTGTTTTAAGTTAAGACTACATACCATAGGTACACCCATTTATTTCGATTTGTTTGGTAAATATATTAAAGAAAATTTAAAAAGAAAAATTGTGCTAAACTTTGTAGGTATCAATAAATAAATTTAGTTGTATGTCTCCTAGACATGTAGTGCATTGTGTTGGAATATTAGAAAACGATTTATAGGAGAAGATTAAGAGGGAGCAGTGTGTGACAAATTGGTATTTATTTATTTTTTTTTTGATGTCCACCTCCTTCATAATTTTTTTTTTTAATTATTCACAATTTTGTTTCAAGAAAATGTAACCACAGACCAGGGTCCCAGTGGAAGTCGAATCCACAATCCACTACGGAGAATTTTTTTTCTAACTAAACCAATACTTACTCATGTGGTAGAAATTGATGTTGAAATTTTTTTTGATGACTAAGGTGTCCCTACTAATTAGTAACGCCCGACCGTAACGAAAAGTGTTTTAAAATCCTTGATACCATGGCTATCCAGCCCATTTACCCTAAAAGTCAATTTTTTAGCCGATCCAGCCCCATTTATACAGGGTACTTTTTTAATCGTTTGATGAAAATAATTAACTTCGTCGTCTATGTATGTCTCTGGTCTCAAGCAACGTTTGACCGTAAGATCATCTGTTTTGGAGTCGTTGATACCATAAATACCTACAGCAAGTACCATTTTTCTACAATATGGATCATCCTCTCTAGACCATGTTAACATAGTGAATTTTTCAAGCCCGATTTCTCAAATTTCAAAATTATTTGGAATATACTACTAATTGTGTTTTATTAGGGACAGCTTAGGCTTCAATTTGTATATAGTGGGATCACGGCAGCAAGTCACTTTTTTCCACAATATCGATCATTCTCCCCAGGCAGTATTTAACCAAATAATAGTTTTTTTTTGTTGAATTTTCAAAACAATATGTGAATTATCAGAAACGTGTGGGTTATAATTTTTAAGGAATGGAATAGATATTCCATTCTCCGATATCGTATATATGAGTGATTTATTCCTTAAAAATTGTTTGTCTCTTCTGTTCAATTTTTAACATTGTTCTCTGGAGCTGTTTAAAGTAGATGCTATTTCCATCACCTCATGAGTTGTCTTTCTGAATAACCTGATGTTGCTACCTTGTACACCATTTACTTTTATCGAAGTTTAATTATTGTTTTGAGTTTTTATTTAACTTTTAACTTTTAAAATAAAACATTTGTAAAACTCATCAATTTAAGTCTTTATCTACCCGAAGATAATAGAATTTATGAAATTTTTAAAATGTGCGAAAGTAGTGGCCAGCTAAGATTATTACTTGCAATTAAGCGATCATAAATTAATAATAAAAAAATTAATGGAACATACCGATACAAATCTTATAAGTTAATAACTAATCTACTTTTATTTATTAAAATATATGTATATATACAATGTACCGTAATGACCAAGTATACAGTATACAGGGTGTCATAAAATATTTATATTTATTTAGATTACTGTTTTACGAATTTGTGGGAAGTACATACAACTGTGAGCGTCAAAAGAAAGTGTACAATTCAAAAAAATATACATTAATACATAAATTACCGTTAATTTTTTTTCAAATTATTTTATTGCCAGTTTTTAAAATTGAAACAAGAAGAAAAGAATTAGAAAAAATTTGGAAATATTGTAAAATTTATCCGGGCACTCTCCTTAAGTGGAAAACTTGAGTTGAGATTGTTAGAATTTTATCCATAGTGTACACTTTCTTTTGACGCTCACTGTATGTATGTCTATCGGTAGAATGGCTTTGGTGAATTCAGTCGCTACAAAGCATTTCTCAATGTCGGGTTGGGATTTCTTCGTGCTGGAGTTTAACGAAATAAATTGTACTGCATATGAAGAGGCTTTGAGAGAACCTATATGAGATATGAGGTAGTGGTTTTCAATAACAATCCGCAATTCTAAAGAAAGAATAGATCCACAAACGACAGCAGCAGATTATTGAAACGGTTCTATATCAACTCTAGCGGAATAGATTGAACGAAGTAATCGGGTAATCAGTCAACAATAAATGAACTTTAGTTTTGAAAAATGATTTAAGTATTGGACACACATCAGAACGCGAAGGATTTGTAAAGCGGGTACAGGAAACTAAATTTGAAACAAGATAAAAATATATCAGTATCAGCAACATGAAGTAGTGCCAGTCATAGTCTAGGTAAGAAGCGAGAAAAAGAATTCAGATCAATAATTCTTAAACGCATATAGTGTCTTCTAATAAGTAAGTACTTCAGCGCTTTTGTTAATGGCCATCTTCCTGAAGCTAAAGCTGTTAAATTACTTGTAATTTATTCAGTCTGTATGGTCAAAAAGCCATGGAGGACCATACCATTTCTGGATGAATAAAAATTATCGAATTTGGGATTATCCACATGAGGTAGAAAAACGTGCAATGCATCCTGAAAAAGTCACTGTTTTGTGTGGGTCAGCTGGCCTTCACTCTCAACGGCGAGCACTATAGCTCGATGATTACAAACTTCTTTTGGCCTGAATTAAATGATATAGAAGTACGACACAGCTCATGCCACATTGTATATTATGTACAAACGTTTTGAGATCATGGCCATGCCACATGGAGGTGAACTTAACTGGCCATCAAGATCCTGTCGTTTGACTCTGTTAGAGTTTTTTGTGGAGTCTTCTTAAGCCGCATGTGTATGTCAATGAACCAAAAACCACAGCGATGCTCAAAGCCAATATAATCCATGCCAAATTCAACCTGATTCATGGAAAAGTAGACATTTCGCTCCACCTAGAGAACCCATGGTAGAAATTTGAAAGAAATCGAAGGATTTGAAATTTTAAAAATTAAGTGATATTAACCTTCCTCAAAATGCCTTCCTGAGCTGGATAATGTTATAGGAGACCCCTTACCCCACTTGGAGTCAAAAATAACGGATGAAGAATGTATTGCCATATCTTCTTAAATAGGACTTAATGAATGAGATTCTCCACTACTACAATACATTTTCACAGAGGGCTTTATACCCTTGTTTCTGGGAAACAGCTTAGCTGGTAATAACTTAATTGATGAAACTGAAACAAGTTAAATTAAAGTTGTAGTACAGTTTTATATCATCCTGAATTTCTTTTATTTAATTACCAGATGTACTTACTACAATGTTGGTCTCATACGCGTTTTATGCTTCCTTCTCATTCAGAACTTTACACAGGATGCTACGTATTACGAAGTAAGGCTATATTTCATTCAAACACCTGAGCCATTAATGTACAATATGTATTAGGATAGTAAATTAAGGTAATAAAATTAATCGAAATAAAAAGTGTTTGAAAAATGCTAAAAGAAAATAAAATTTTTCTCACACACCATTAGAAAGGAGATTGTTTTACAAAAAAAAAAATTAAATAAAAAAACCAAGAAGGAATCATTAATTTACAACGAGTTTAAGTTGAGTAGCATTGCATCAAGTAATAATCAAAGACGAACCCAGTTTTTTTCTTTTTCAAATAGGCCTCAAGTAACAACAACAAATCAGATGTTATTAAGATAAAACAATTAATTATGGCTGGAAATTAGTTAAAGTTTAATAAAATTATCTTGATTTAAACTGAAAGGAAGAAAAACTAGTAGTGGTATCATAAAAATAAAAAAAAAATAAAATAACAAAACAAAAGAAAAAATATATACCAGAAAACATCATCAAGATTTTGGAGATGAGTGACTGACACACGGTATAGTGTGGCACAATCAAATTACAACAATATAACCATATCTATTGCAGAGCAATAAGTAGTCAAAGAGAGACAGACATTAGACTGCTGCTGCTGCTGCCTGTAATAGTAAACTGTTATTATTACTTAAAATCAACAAAAAGATATGGGATATTCATGGCAGCAGAATTGAAAGGGAGAGGGGTAAAGAAAAGATTAAACATTTTTATACCACAAACTACCAGATACCAGATAATTAAAATCCAAGCCTATAAACAAAACAAAAAACTACTCTTGTCCAACATGTTCTCTTACATACATCTCATACCAGAGGCATTATAACCCAGCATACTAGTACGAACGAATACAAATAAAAAAAAAAAAAAAAAAGGCAGAAGTATCTCTCTGATCATTCATAAAATAAAATAAAACTGGATTTTTTATGAATCAAAATATAAAATTGTTTTTCTAAGATTTTCTGTTTTTTTTTTTGGTTTTGTTTTGTACTTCGTCTGAAAAAATTAAAACGATGGGTTTTGTTTTAAAGACGCGCTTTACATTACATTTCATTCAAGAAAATTTCAAGAAGGTGTCTTCGTATCTGACAACGACACACTTGTAAAAACTTGTGGAAGTAACATTATGGCCGATCTACACTTGTGCTTTAATATTTTGTGTATTCGTCGTTGTAATTTTACAAAAATTATTAACATTAATTTTAAAATGTATCCGCGTTATTGATGTCCATATCCGGACTAGTGGAGACGGTTCTTTAACTCGTTAAGAGAAACATCTAAAGAAATAACCCATGTGATGCGTTTTTAATATAAAGGAATAGAAAAACGCTCTTCAAAGCTTTGCTAAAAAGTTTACAGAGTAAGCGTTAAGTGCAGCCCTTTCGCTGACCAACTTCTTCCTCTTCCCTGATTTTGGTGGAACTTGGTCAGTACAGGGACTGCGTTCACCCGTGGCATCACAACGGGCCGCTATGCGTACTCAAGTGAGCTTTGTGATATCAGAGCTACCACTCCGACCTAACCTAACCTAAGCGTTAAGAATTCTATAAGGAAATGCCCAACTTACGATGCGACTGCTTTGCGCATATGCTTATTCGTTTCGTGCTTATTAAAAACAAAACTGCAAAAACCATGGCGAAAGAAAGAAATGTAAGAAGTTAGCTTCGTTTGCCACAACGTCATTCACTCGAAAAGTAATTTAAATTTTAAATTTTTTGTGGCAAAACCGTATGCAAACTGTAAGAAGATAAATATCCTTTAAAAGTATTTTTTCATTTCAGCGGATATAAATAAAAATAAAGGACTAGCTTGCTACGAGTAATTATAAAGAGAATTCGTATTGATTGCATCCCTTCAGTCACACCACTTATGTTGCATATGCTAATTTCTTACATGAGTGGCGGAACCTATAGTTTAAAGCCGACTGCGTACGACAAATTTTTAAGAAACTTTTCTTGTAAATTTTATTTACTCTTAGAGTTTTTGGCAGAAATCAGCTGCGAGAGTAAGTCACCGAAGAAATATTTTTTCATATTTCGTTGTTTTGGAGATGTCTGATTGAGCTAAAACACTTCCAGACTACGACGACTTCTGCTCCACAGTTTCCTATGTCATTTTTTCAGAACAATTTGGTATTATACCTGAAATTAACGCATCTAATGCGTTATCAAGAGCAGAAATATCTCCTATCATTTCAGTTTATTCCACACAAGTGTTAGAAACTTTCGTCATGCGTTTACGCATCATGTTTCCTGTCTTATCCTATAAAGACATATAAAATTTCAGTTACACTTCTACATTTCTTTATATAGGGGTTGGTTCACGAATAATTACGTAAGCGAAGATAAATTCGAATACCAACGCGTCTATTGGCGTTAACACAGCAAAACTTGACATTATCAAAGAAAAATTTGCTATTAACAGGCCACTGTTAACTATTTAACAGCACCAATCTGGAAAGGCCAATATATTTAGGAGCAAGATATATGCCAGGTTCAGGAGTGATGATTTTCACAGATCCACCAGTTTGGTACTGAATTTTAATTATTTTTCTATGACTCTTGATTAAAATTAAAAAAAAAAATATGAAGGAAAACTCTGTTGAGCTTGCAACACACTGTGCTGTAGAAAAAATATGTATTTTTTTAGAATATACATACATATTAAAGCCTCGTTTAGCCAAACGTACACGGAATGCAACGAAACGTACGTTTGTTTTTAGAGTACGAAAAGCAATGAGATTGATTACCGAACCGTAATGTAATTTCGGTAAGCATTCTTCATGTGCTAAATACGAACTTACGTTACGTTCTGCACATTTACCTAACCGGGACTTAAGTCCTACGATTTATTCAAATTAACGGTTAACGAATCACAGTGTTATGTATACGAGAAATCAAAATCAATAAAGTTTTAAGATCAGTTCCTTTATGCAATGATTTTCCTTTGTCATACGTCCGTCAAACTGACTTAATGGAGTACAATTTATTCGTATCACACATTTACACATTACGTAGAGTGGATCGGCGGTCATACATTGTACGTATAAAAACTACCTGTTTTAAAATTCAAATACATTTTATTATTCCCCCTTTTAACGTTTTTTATTCATGGTATTTTTTTTTTTAAATTCAAGGTTCTACATTGTATAAGTGTTTGTAAATACAAATTCTGAACGATTCCCTTTTCTGTTTGGCAATTTGTTGTTATTAAAACGGCGAAGACAAAAACGAAAAGAAATAGACGATTCAAAAAAAAAAAAAAAACGAAGTCAAACACTATTTAAACATGTTTAAAAAAGACATTTTCTTTGTGTTACGTTTAACAAGATGTCACCCCAAAATAATGGTGTGATGGCTTCTTTCCCTATCTGCTTTAAAAATCTACTCGTAAAGAACACATGTGCAAAATCTTCTATAAGGGGTAATGCAAATAAAAAAAAAGAACCACGAAAAGTAAGATAAATATATAAATCAAATATAAATAAAATATTTTCTAAAACTGTAGTGATTCTTAAACTGTTGCATAAAGCATACATACATACATACATAATTGGTCATTACAACCCTTCAATCAGAATTACGACCTAGCTTCTCACACCACTTATGTTGTGTGCATTAATTTTATACGTGAGTGGTGGGACCTACAGTTTAAAGTCGACTCCGAACGACAGATTTTTGAGAAGCTTTTCATGACAATTTTATTTACTCTCAGAGTTTTTGCTAGAAATCTGCTGAGAGGAAGTCGTCGAAGAAATATTTTCATATTTTCGTTTTGATGTCTGACCTTGGGTTTAAACTCGGGCCTTCAGTCTAATAAGCCAACACACTACCTACTAGACTACGGTGACTTCAATCGTTGCATAAAGCATACCATAAAGGGGTTAATTATTTTCCATTTCCACATAAAAATTAATTATCGTTTGAATATTTTTTTCTTTTCTAAATATTTTCTAATTTTAGACTGTTTTAGAATCACTGTATTCTTGGCTGTTTATTTTCGAATTTTTCTTATCTTATCGTTATACTATTTGTTGTTTTCTCCCCAAAATAACATGTTCGAATAGTTATTTTTGATATACTATTCGCAAGGAGTTGTTCTATTTTCTTATAATTAATGAAAATTATTTTTTAATTAAACTGTTTTTCAATTAAATTTTTAACAGAATTTTAAAAGAATTTGAACAACATGTTCATAATTTAAAAGATTGCTTAATGTTAAGGGTAATACAATACAAAATTTTTGAAAGTAAACTAAAATTTTACTATTGATAGTCAGTTTTAATCGGAAATAATGCCTGTCGATGTCGTTTAATCGCTTACAGGTCATTCATATGACGATTGTTGTATAGAGAAATCCATTGTCTCATATCGGTACATAGTATATTCGAATTTTTTATGATGGAAGCTATTCCAAACTCTGCTCAGGATTATTCTGTGGCACCTACTTTGAATAAACCTTTCAAAATAATTTTGTGGTCTTTTTTGATGTTTACAACGGTAAAATACTCTTTGGGGCGTCCACTTTGAGCTTCGTCGTCTTTGCTTGCTTCGCCTTATTTAAACTTAACAAACCGCCTCTTAATTGCTTCATTCAGAATTATGTCCTACCTTCTCACACCACCCATGTTGTATTGTCTCATATCGGTACATATATTCGAATTTTTTATGGTGGAAGCTATTCCAAACACTGCTCAGGATTATTCTGCGGCATCTACTTTGAACAAACCTTTCAAAATATGTTCCTTTGATGTCTCTAGAGCTTCCTATATAATTTTTTTGGGCTTTTTTGATGTTTACTACGGTAAAAAACTCTTTGGGACGTCCACTTTGAGCTTCGTCGTCTTTGCTTGCTTCGCCTTATTTAAACTTAACAAACCGAATCTTAATTGCTTCATTCAGAATTAAGTTCTATCTTCTCACACCACCCATGTTGTGTTGTGCAGTTTAAAGCAGGGACCGAAAATAACTGTTATTTTTGAATTTTTGATTAAAAAAAGCAACTGCAAGGAAATGTCGGAGAACAAAACCAAGTATACCATTTTGATTGTCTTGAACAAAATTTTTATAAAATGTGATGCTTTTTAAAAATCTGATTTTTATTTTTTAGAAAAAAAATAATAGTTATTTTTTGACTTTTATTTTTTCGAGCAAAAATAAAAGTTATTTTTGACTTTTATTTTTAAGAGCAGGAATAAAAGTTATTTTTTGACTTTTATTTTTTCGAGCAAAAATAAAAGTTATTTTTGACTTTTATTTTTTTGAGCAGAAATTAAAGTTATTTTTTGACTTTTATTTTTTCGAGCAGAAATAAAAGTTATTATTGTTTTAATTCATGATGAATTCATAATATTTATTAATATTTATAGCAAAACTTAATTCTAATAATTGTTTAACATAATTTACTTTAATTGTTTCAAAGAATTTTTTAATAAATTTTATGAATTCATCATGAATTAAAACAATAATAACTTTTATTTCTGCTCGAAAAAATAAAAGTCAAAAAATAACTTTAATTTCTGCTCGAAAAAATAAAAGTCAAAAATAACTTTTATTTTTGCTCGAAAAAATAAAAGTCAAAAAATAACTTTTATTTCTGCTCGTAAAAATCAAAGTCAAAAATAACTGTTATTTCCACCCGAAAAAATAAAAGTCAAAAAATAACTTTTATTTCTGCTCGAAAAAATAAAAGTCAAAAATAACTGTTATTTTTGCTCGGAAAAATAAAAGTCAAAAAATAACTTTTGTTTTTGCTCGAAAAAATAAAGATCAAAACATAATTATTATTTTCTGACTTTTACGATAAAAGTTATAACAGTTACGGTCCCTGGTTTAAAGTCGACTCCGAATGACAAATTTTTGAGGAAATCATCGAAGACATATATTTTTTCCTATCTTTTGTTTTGTTAGAGAAGTCTGGGCAGGGGTTTGAACCACGTCTTCGCGTCTAATAAGCAAACACACTACCTACTAAACTAACTTTTTAATATATTTTCTTCAAAATAACAAATGTTACTTTACTCATACTTTTCGATTCCACAAACTAATTGTCCGACATTTGTATAATTATTACACCTGTCTTGAAGGTTAGGGTCAACTTAAATGGATTTTTTTCCTTGTACCGCCATCTGTGTGTTAGAGTACGTGTCGACAAGAACACGATGTTCAATACCTGGCTCTGGCATCTTGAACAAATGAAAAGACGAAAATATGAATAAATATTTCTTTCGGCGACTTTCTCTCAGCAGATTTCTGACAAAAAAAAAGTTGTCATGAAAAGTTTTTCAAATCGGTAGTTCGGAGTCATTATTAAACAGTAGGCCACGCTCCTTATGGGTAAAATTAACACGCACAACATAAGTGATGCGAAAAGCTGAGTTTGGTCTTGACTAAAGGATTATAATGACCATTTAAGTAAGTAAGTAACGGAATCATTGTGTTTTCTATTACGTCATGGTATAAGCAGATTTTTGAAGAACCTCTGACTATAAGTCAAATTTGGTGGTGCAATTCCAATACAAATCTCAATATTGTGTGATAATTTTTGTATAGGAAAAGTCGGAAACCGACTTTATGAGTTCATTCATGAATGTGTCTAATACTTTATTTTATTTTAGATGTATAAAGCCATCTACGAATTATTTTTTGTCTAGTGAAATCGGTTTCAGGCACATCATTCGGATGGCTTCGAAGGTAGTAGAAAATATAGGCAGGCTGAAACAATTTTTTCTGTTTTATATGAATAAATACAGTGTCGGTTAAAACTTATTTAACAAATCTTACCTTAAACGTCAGTCGCTGCATTTAAAAGAACAAAAGTGATAATTTACTTTAATATCATTGCAATAAAATCACAAACCCTTGATTTTTATTTGAGCATTTTAATATACTTTATATTAATTTTTATTTAGTTGCTTTTAACCGGTACTGTGAATATATGTATGTATACATATTGAAATAAAATATCATCTTTTCTGAAATATGATTTTTATTACTCTTTGATTTATTGAAATTGAATTCAATTTTGTAAACTATACACTGTCCGACTGACATGTGCCAAAAGAAAAAACAAAAAAAAAAGAATTCAAACTTGAACTTAAGAGACAGAAAGTAACCTGCCACGGTTAGAGTGTCCCTGAGTATATGCTTTAGATATATTTTAGTGGCATATTCAAAGCAGAATTTCATATTTTATAATAACATTCGTCTTATATTAATATTAATTAATTAATTTGATTAATATTCAAAGAATATAAAATTTTTATTTTTATATCAATTCTAAATACATATCGTCGTCGAAAATCCAAAAGTACGTAACAAACATTTTTCTAATTTTACAGGAGAAGCAAAAAAAGTTATAAAATAACAAGTACTTCATATGTAGAAACATTTTGAATTATTAATATAAAAACGTTATTTTTGGTCGCAAGAATCTAAAAATTGGTAGAGATATGTTAGATAACCTCACGAATCATAATCAATCAAAAACTCGATTTTAATTTTTTTGATGATACGTACTTTTGGATTTTTGATGACGATATGTACATATTTATTTGTAGCAGTTAAACAAATACAAAAAAGTCTCTTTTATATACAAAAAAAATTGTCATATTATTTATGGTAATAAACTTTTTCATTGACAATCTTTTGTAAAAGCAATTATGATTTATATTCATGCATTATAGAAAGAAAAAAAAAAAAGAAAGAAATAAAAAATAAAATCTATTTCTGACTCAACACAATTAATGGACCTGAACATGTGTAGATAAAATAAGTGATATTTCGAATTTTTTTTTTATTTCTTTTATTTATTCGTTTTTGATATTTTCAAAATATATATATGTACATATATATATATATATATGTATATATGTACTATGGCTATATATACTTTATCTATCATACGACTACACACTGCAAATAAATTGATCTGGCATAACTGCAAATGTCATTTTTGAGTGAGTGCAGTTTAAAACGAAAAAAAAAGACAAATAAAAATCCCAACAAAAATCATGACAAAAACCCACAAAAATATATTTTTATTTGTAGATTTTTATTTCGTTAAAATTATTATAAGGTGTATTAAAAATGAATCCATTATTTTTGTTATAATTTTTTTTTTTTGGGTAATCTATAACTTACGTGGTGTAGTTGTAACAGAATCATGTTAGATGTTATTGGGAAGAGATAGGAGGTAGGGTAGTGGTAGATTCGCTGAAATCAAAGCTGACTTAATTTGATTACTCTGAGGCCTATTGTGATACGATATGACGCAATGTCGCAGAGCTAACTAATCAATCCCAATTAAACGGTCTTGGCAATTGGCATTCGGACTTCGTATTAAACCATGACTCTCTTAAAATCATGCTGCATTAGAGTATAAAGAAAGAGGGGGTCAAAAAAGGCAGACTGCATTAAGCCAGAGAGGAAATTAAGTGGACAATCTTCTTGAAGAGCAAGGTTTACAATTTCTATAGAAATAATAAGCAAGTAATCGAAGGTTTTACATACATACATAATTGGTCATTACAACCCTTCAGTCAGGATTATTGACCTAGTTTCTCACACCACTTATGTTGTGTGTGTTAATTTTATACGTGAGTGGCAGGACCTACAGTTTAAAGTCAACTCCGAACGACAGATTTTTTTTTGAGAAACTTTTCATGGCAATTTTATTTACTCTCAGAGTTTTTGCCAGAAATCTGCTGAGAGGAAATCGCCGAAGAAATACTTTTTGTATTTTGTTTTGATGTCTGGCCTGGGGCTCGAACCCTGGCTTTACGTCTAATAAGCCAACACACTACCTACTAGACTACGGCGACTTTAAGGTTTTACTTTTATCTAAATATTATGCAATGGACAGGGATGTCTCTGCGATCTACTTTAAATAGGCTTCTTATCCAATTTTCTCTGTCCGGAAATGAAGCAACATTTGTCCTCAGTTCAGGGCTTGTGTAATTTACTGCCTAACGGCGGTAAGAGAAATTCATCAGCTACGGAATTAGTTGGGGTGCCCCTACCGCGAAAAAGATCTGATTGTTGGCTAGCTGTTAGAGAATGAAATACTAGGTAGAGGTAGCCGTCCCCCCAAGGAATTCGGATGAACACACTTAGTCTACATAGGGCCCATTGTGATACTACAGTTTCCATCAACTATCCCTTAGTCCTGGAACCACTTAGAATCAATGCCAATGCCAATGTTCGACAGATCACCAAGTGCATCGATGTAGTAGGCACCACGATGCCTCTTTCTCCGGGCGTGTTCCCAGTTGGTGAAGAACAGCCTAATCTATTTTCTTATCTCTACAGCTTCTACAGATAACATTTGCGAGGTGCTCTAGACCAATGCGCCTTGCGACTGCGACAACTACACTGAGCATGCTTTTTTGGAGTTTCAGCAGGCTTTATCCAGGCATGGCCAGATTATGTCAGGCGCTATAGAAGTTTGTGCAAATCGAATGAAAAGGAGGATTCATATGAAAAGCTAAAATTACAAAAAGTTGTTGCAGACAACAGTGGATATGTAACTTAAATAGGATCATTTAAACAGCAATAAATAAATACTTGAATTGAATAAATCCTGAATTCTTTTTACTATATCTTGTATAAAATTAATATTTAAACTAAAATACGATCATCTAGCTATACTTAGGTAAACTTTTTCATTCCATACATACATATCTACATACATACATAAATATTGGATATACAGCAACCAAAAAATTGTACGACATACGTGTAGGTCTTTATATACATACATACATATGTACATACATATGTATGATCATATGCACATAATAAAATTTTAACAAACCACACAAATTTCGTTGGCAAGCACAGAAGAGTCAAAACGAAAATATTGTAGACCCTATAAGAATTTCTTGTAACAATTAAAATTTACTTAAAAAAAATTTTTGGAATATAGATTGTATTGAACCTAAAGAGAGATTTGTAACATTTGCTTCGAAAGTTATATTCTCTTTTTTACAGTGAATGTCACTCAGACACACAGTCAATGACACGTGCATTTTTCTGGTCGATGTATTGCATTTTTCTGGTCGATCACTTGCATTTTTTATCCGATAACTTGCATTTTTCTGGTCGAGCAAATACAAATTACTTTGGTCAATGACTAATTTTTCTGAAGTTCTGTTAACATAAGATTCACTGTAAAAAAAGAATATAACATTCGTAACTAACATCACACACACCCTAAAGAGAGATATCGGCAGCCAATTCTAATGTTAAAAACGAATGAAATCTTTGTTAGCATTTGTATTTGTTGATTTTAAAGCTTACTGAAAGGAGTTGCACTTGCTTATCAAGTAGAGACTCGTTTCTCTAGAACCTCACAATGAAACTTGTTCTAATGAAATTATGGGCACACCATATAGTGCTCCAAGTGTGGGTAAATATAATGTCTCCAGATATAATTGCATCACCGCGTTAATATTAATACTAATATCAAATGTTGGGCGTGAATTACCCTTTGTTTAGGGCCCGGAGACTTAAAATATTGAAGCATTGCCACAAAGTCCGACAAGGTAGACGGAAATGGCAAAATTCTATCAGGATGCCATATAACGTAGAATAGTAAAATTATATTTGAATTCATCACTAATAACGTAGACATATCAGTTGGCTTAAATGTCTAGCATTTCATTATTTAGCTTTTCCAGAAGTTCTTATCCCATTTTCTCATTATAAATAATGACAAACGCGTTCACCTATTGCTGCTTATGAATGTGGTGTGGCCATAATTCAATCGCTTTAGACCAGTGGTGTTGTGCTTATTTTTTTTTTTACCGGAACGCGTATATATAATTATATAGACAGGGCCGATCCTGGGTAGGCGGCCGCTCCGTGCGGTCTCATGTCACAAATTTAACGACGGGATGTTTTTTTTAGGTCTCATGTCCAAAATTTGACGACGGGGGGGGGGAGGTAGATTTCCCCAACTTTCCGCCCGTCGCCAGGATCGGCCCTGTATATAGCATAAAAAGGAAAGGAAACGAAAATCATTACGAAACCAATTTTTTTTTTTCAAAACGTCAGCCAATTATCGTTATCAGAAATCATCTTTAGTTCCGGAACGCGTTCCTGTCCAAAAAGGAAGTACCGGAACGATGTTCCGGAGCGTTCCGGCTCGACAACACCACTGCTTTAGATACCGAATTTGGTTCCCTAAATATTCATCGACTATAGAAAATTTTGATCAGTTTTTAAGTAAATTTTGCTAGGCTTGGTATCTTATTTAAAATCGAGTTTAACCATATGACGATTCGGACGATTCGAAGTGCTCCAACAGATGTATTAAGTTATTTAGCAGCATAAAAGGTGGGTGTAGAACTCTAACATCTAGTCAGTGCACTGCATTCATGTCCAAAGCTGGCGTAGGGTATGAATAATTATTATTAAACGAGCCAATTAAAAACCAGCCAAAGGTGTTGGCAAATAAATTTACAATATTTCATGTAAAATCTTCTTTTATATGCATACATACATGCTATCAAAAAAAATTCATTGAAAATAAAAAAAGGACTTTGTACTGAGAAATTTTTTTGAAAAACTTTAAAGAATAAAAATTAGTTCATAAATTTTCAAAGTGTAGGACGTATAGACTTGTTTTTAAGTTAAAAATAATTTTTAAACAATTTTTAGAAAAAATTAGATGAGTGGTTTGAATTTTTCACAGATATTTGAAGAGTAATGGGCGAATATAAACGCCATACAGTATTGACTTTAAAACATTGTATTCAGCATATGTAATAAAGAATTAAAGTAATAAGTTATCTACAAATATATGTATATACATATGTATGTACATTTGTACGTATATTCAAATATTTATCAACAATTTATTGAATCATTAAAAATTGTTTTTTTTTTGTGTTTTCGTTAACTGCACTTTTCTTATCTGTAATTTCGTTTTTTTATACACATTGTCCCTGAATTAAGCTCTAATTATACATATAATCTGAAATCAATTAATTTCATTTAAACAATTCTGGGTCGTTGCGGCCCATTAGCGATCTGATTACAATATTAAACAAATTAGTAAAAGCCAACAAATATGAACTTATTATTTGTAATTTACACTGAAACATTTCAACAATTGTGTGGCAATATGTGGTACGTCATAACATTTGAAATAAATTCCGCATAATCAGAACTTATAAATTATACAAATTTTTATTGAAAATTTTTAAAAAAGGGGAAGAAGAAAATAATTATATGAACGAGTTGTAGAGGATTGCATCAAAATGAAATGTTAGCTTGAATATTATAGGAGGTATGGTATGTATTGTGAAGTCGCCGTAGTCTAGTAGGTAGTGTGTTGGCTTATTAGACGTAAGGCTCAGGTTCAAACCACAGGTCAGACATCAAAACGAAAATATTAAAAAAAAATATTTCTTCGGCGACTTACTCTCAGCAGATTCTGGCAAAAACTCTGAGAGTAAATAAAATTGCCATGAAAAGTTTCTCAAAAAAATCTATCCTTCGGAGTTGACTTTAAACTGTTGGTCCCGCCACTCATGTATAAAATTAACGCATACAACATAAGTGGTGTGAGAAGCTAGGTCGTAATCCTGACTAAAGCGTTGTAATGACCAATTATGGATGTATGGTATGTATTGTTACTAAAACTAGTGTAGTCAAGACTATCATTTTATTCGTATCTACTTTAGGGGAAAACATTTTCTGAAGTTTAGTCACTAAAAATACATATGTACATACAACCCTTTAGTCAGGATTACGACCTAGCTTCTCATGCCACTTATGTTGTGTGCCTTGTACAATGGGTCAATTCGGCCTCCGGGTACTGTACTTGTTTTAACTGACAAGTACACGTTCTCTAACCTATGTTGGGTGCGTTAATTTTATACATGAGTGGTGGGACCTAGAGTTTAAAGTTGATTCCGAACGAAAGAGTTTTAAGAAACTTTTCATGGCAATTTTATTTACTTTCAGTGTTTATGTGTGTGAAAGTTATATTCTTTTTTTTACAGTAAATGTTATGTTAATATAATTAAAAAATTTGGAAAAGGGGAGGAAGAAAATCGATTAAAAATTACAAAAATAGTAATAAATTGAAGAAAAAATGAAAGGAAGAGGAAACTAAAGCTTCGAACTTTACAAAAAAAAAATATATTAAAATGACAATTTTCTTATTGGAGATAATAAAGTAGAAAAATCAAGTATTTTTACCGAATATGCCCTGCACAAATCGTGAAAAATTAAATAAAAATTAAAATGGTACGGTTTTTGGATCTAGTGAGCTGGATTCCAATATAGTTTCCGTTACGGTCGGGTAACCCTTGAGACCGGAGATATACCTGAGCGCCATAAGTGAGTCAACACCCACAATAATTTTAAATTTTCTATTATAAAAAATATACTTGTAGCACAACAATAATTGAATTGTTGTTTTTGTTTTAACATTTTATAAGTAATAAGTAAACGTTTTTATTTTTGGAAATTTATTCGATTATTCTCATTTATTTTTCTCGCTATCCTAAGAAAATGAATTATTTCAGTGGTGTTTACTCACTTTTGGCGCTCGTGTATAACCGACTAAACTGGTCTAAATGGAAATCTGACAAATATTATGAAGGTCTTCTGTGTTAAACGGTTTAAAAAGCCCCTCTTTAATCTTCCTATTTTTCGATTTAAAGATATATTTTGAATACGTTGTCTGGTGTATTTAAATATTTACCCACATTGTTAGTTTAGTTAGAGTCTAACTCGTTATTCTGACGCAAGGCTTTAAAGTTTCAAAACGGGTGATATTCAGATATATGTATATCTGAATTTCTTAAATCCATTCAATGAGAACTCTTGTCTTTTTAAATTCTTTTTTATTGACGTAGTTCTCTTAATTTATAATAAACTTTCATATACATTTCTTTGCTCATTTCGTTAATTTTTTGACTTTGAAATTTATTTTGCGGTGTTTCTTTTTTCACTCGATAGTTTTCGTGAAAGCCAGTTAAAAAGGTCACTCACTCAGTTGGTACCGCTAAAACCACTAAAAAAAGAAACAGTTGATCAACACCGACAACACCCTACACCTTATGTATTTTTCCTTTTGGTGCGGCAGCTAAAGGCGATTATTGAACTATTAAAATCGTTGGCGTTTTAACATAGATTAGGAACAACGGGCCGCTATGCGTGCTCAAGTGAGCTTTTGGTATCAAGGCTACCACACTAACCTAACATAGATTAGGAGGCTATTTTTCGACTTAAATTTACTTTTATTTTTGTTGTATATCTACCAGATTGTGTCGAATGCGGAACGATTGCTATCAAACCCTAAACAGTGGTAATAAAAATCTGTGGAGTAGCTGGAATAAATTACTTACTGATCTTTATTAAATTTAGCAATGCGGTTAAAGGTTTGGATATATTTATCTGGATTTGTTTCATTGTCACTTAAAAGTTTACAGATTTTTATCGATATTTTGGGTAAAAACTTTTATTATAAGCACTCTTGAGATGGCTTGCTTCGCTATCAGTCAGGTACCTTAACGTAGCAGTTTAAATACTTCAGTTTTGAAGGATGTTTTTGGTTTAGTTACAAATATTATCACAAACATTATCTAAACTAAATCATCTAATGTGATGTAGGGTATAAAAACAAAACGTAACACAACAACAACACGCATATGTAAACTTTAAATTCGATTTCGATTTCTATGTAGTTGTTGTCTCGCCCTTCACAGTTTTAAAAAGATTTTTTTTTCTTTGAACCCAAATGTTCACAAACCTTTGAAATCACCCCTTAAAAGTAGAAAAATATTCACAACCTGCTACTAATGTGAAGTGATCATGTTGGCCGGTATTGCAGCAGCAGCAACAGCAAGTGTTTATTGTTGTTATTATTATAACTGTTAAAAAAAACCAATGCCCTAGCAGCAATATCTCAGATGACAACAACAACAACAGACATAATATACAAACCTCAGACCCTAAAATTTTATGAAAAAAAGGAAAATGATAAAAGGAACATAAATATAAATAAGGGAGAAAAGAACAAAAGAAATTGTAAAAAAGAAACAATGAGAGTAGAAAAAAATCCAAACAATTAAACGTTAACCAGAGAGGGATACATTTACAGCGGTGTGCATCAGAATAGGATTGGCGTTGCCCAATATTTAGCAATTTTAAATCTTTACTCTGGAAACACCATTACCTTGTGACATTAGAACGCTCGGCTGCAGGTGAAAAATAACACAGAGAGCGATTTCGTTAACTCTTATGTGCCGATAACTCACGGCTTACATTAGTAATTTATTTTAGAGTACATTGGCTATTATCATAACGGTGCTATACTTTTTCAAAAATTAGTAGTGGTCCGAGGAAAGTACTGCAGTGAATTTTAATTAAAAATTATAGAAATCATGGTAATTATGGAAATTAAATTAAAGTTAACTGAAAAAAAAAATATAACGGCAAGCAATAAGAGCATAAAATGTGTCTAGTCACTATAACATGAAAGAACAAACTATACGGACGACTGATTGTCCCACAAATCCAAAGCGGATGAGTGGACCGCAAAGGCAACGAAATAAACAAGATACCGACAATTCCTTGCACCTATATTTTCTTTAACCAATATCTACAGCAGCTCTGTTCTGGGAATAATATTAATAATATCCTGCCACCTTCCAGTCTAAATGAAACAAAGGGAGTCCGTTCGGCAAGCGAAGCTAGCTGACATCTCAACTACAGCTGTCTCATATAACACCAGTGTGGGAAAACGAACGATTGCCTCCAACTTGGATAAAAGACATTATTGTCAAGCAAACAAAAAGTTACGACGAAAATTACTCTGCTTAGCACCGTATAATCCGGCCATCATAACACAGAAAAGATTTCCAAGCAAAAAAGTGAATAATCTGCGAGTTGAAGAGTGAGGTTTTTGGCGTAATACAAGCCAAGGGGTTCCATACCCCTCCTACGAAGATATACGGTTAACCCTTGATAACATTGACAATGAACAGCATAGGAAAAACAGGTAGCGCCACAAATCAGAGAGAAAGTTTTTTCTCAACTACACTGAACACTAGAATTCAATACATTTTTACATTCAATACATACATTTTACTTAGAAGCAACGCCTTAAGTAACGACATGTGGCAATTCTATCATTCTGAAATAGGCTGCAGTAGGATAGTCACCTGTTTAGCACGAAACACTTGTTAATGAAACTGAAACAAAGTCGTAATAAGAAAACTTTAAATACCTAAATTTGTTATAAAAATATACTTGCCAATTCACACGACTTTGTATCTTGTATGTTGTATTGAATATATTTTTTGTTTGTGAACGCTCAATGTTATACTGTATTGTGTACTTCGTATTCCAAACGTTAAAAAGCGATAAGAAGAAGAAGAAGACCAGTATTCATAATTTGATTTTTAAGCAACAAAATAAAAAAAATATTACGGAAAAAAGTAAATTAATTAATTATCTGTGCGAACAATTATAATTTTGAAATGGTAATTGTTAACTCAAGTTACATAGAAAATATTTTGTATTTTTATTCTTCTTCTTGATTACTGGCATTTACATAAACTGATAGCACGAAACCAATAAAACTTTCAAAAACATATGAAAAAAATGTGTATAAGTGTATCGGATATTTATATGACAATTGTCAACAACATTGTTGTATATTCGTCCAACAATACAATGAATACAACGATACAAGGGCTTGTGTGAATTGTCCAATTATAAAACTTTTTAATACCAAATATTGTTATTATTAGGTCACCCGTTCTTTTATGCGCACAACTGTACAAATAAATATTATTATTAAATGATACTCTTTTATTGAATAAGGAACTTTTACTAGTGAAAAGTATATGTTGATGGCTTTGTATTTAAAGTGGTACTTTTACACGTTTATAGCTCTGTGGATTGTAAAAAAATTTTTGAATATTTTTATTCCTGTCATGATCGTTGACATTAAATACATACATACATAGATATACAAACCGTTATAAAAACAACATTGTTTACACTATAGTTTGATTATATTCCCTTGCAGACGAACGGATGGACAGACATATTATTTACACACACACACAAACAATTAAAAACATATAAAAAATTATCAGATTTCAAACCCTTATTTTGGCAATCTTCATGCCTGTCACCACCACAACTACTGCTGCAGTCAGCCACTTGTCTCTGAAACGGTCTACTACAGTTACCTAAACCTACAATGGGGATAATTATGTTGCAAGTTCTTGTTGTTGTTTTTTGTTTTTGTTTTATACTACATGTTGTATCGAGTAGGGTCATGTGTTCAACAGACGACTACAACTTGCTGGCCTTTTATACATACTTTTGATGCATGCAACCTTATGGGGTCACAAAGAGAACACACACACACTCAACATACTACAGACATAAAATATGAAATCAGAGGGAAAAAAGTACAACTAAAGATATCGGCTGGTAATATCAACCGATCACAAGCAGCAGCAGAAGCAGCAGCAATGAGAATGTGTGTGAATATTAAAAACAAAAAAGAAAAGAAGAAAAAAAAAAAATAACAAAACAAGATAAATTGGAACAAAAAATGAAAGAAATACTTGAGTATTGCTGTTGTAATCATTTTGATTTGGGTACTTTTTTCAATAATTTTTATTTCTTTTACTACTTCGGCACATGGCTTTTTTATCTGTGCTTCTTTCTTGTGGTTGCTGATAACCATGATGTCAGGTTATATAATTTGCCAATAATAAAAAATTCTATGTTGGTGGCATACAACAAAATATTTTGTGACAACAATATGGTACAAATTGTTCCAAGATAAAATATACAATTCAATACAAGCAATGAAATATTTAATTTTTATTTAATGAAAATGTTTATGACAAATGTTTGTCATGGTCCCCCCTCTTTATAATATGAAAGCGGATTTAGAAGTTTTGATACATTTTTAGAAACTAGAATAATCATTGCTTTTTCAGTCTAAAATTCTTTTGAAGTGTATTTTGTTTATAATTTTTTTTATCTATAAAACCATAAAATATTTTAGGGGATTTGTTAGATGTGAGGCCACGGTTCGAATTCCAGGTCAGACATCTCCAACAATGCGAAATATGAAAAAAAAAATTATATTTCTTTGGCGACTAACTCTCAGTAGATTTCTGGCAAAAACTCTGTGAGTAAATAAAAAAATGCTATGAAAAGCTTCCCAAAAATACCTGTCGTTCGTAGTCGACTTTAAACTGTAGGTCCCTCCACTCTATAAAATTTACATACACAACATAAGCGGTGTGAGAAGCTAGGTCGTAATCCTGACTGAAGGGTTGTAATGACTAATTATGTATTTATGCATTTATGTATGTATGTATATTAGAATACTTACATAATAGGCTATGATTCTAATTTATCGTATCATACATTGACTTTTGATTGCTACTTATTGAAAGTTTGTTCTTACGTTTTAATTCACTAGCTTCATTAAATGGTTCCGCTGTACAACATCTATGTATATCGACTTATACTAGTAGAACTTACGATATTGGTGAATATACATAGCTCTTCTTTCTGGCATATTCTTACCCAACCTCTGGGCTGAGTTAAATACAACCAGCAAGCTATAACTTGACAAATGTTGGTTTTCAAATGCTCCAAATGTTAAGCGAATTATCCGAACAGATACAATGCAAGACTTAGTCCTATTATATTAGCAGATACAATGCCAGACTTAGTCCTTTAAAAAGGTTTAATGTCGCTCGATCGCATGATTGTGGTGGCCAATTAACGCCGCTAAAATATGAAATTACTCTTTTTGAAAACTTCTCATACAATAAAGTCAAAATTGACCGAATCCACATTTCGTGTAGTTTATATTCCTCCATTGCAAGCTAGAAAAACTCGGTTATCACACGTCATAATACTCTGAATTGAAGATAATGGTTTTCTCAGGGTCATTTTTAGAAAAATACAACCCAATGACATCTACAGACCATAATTTGCACCATACAGTTACTTTTCCTAGCTATAGTGGCTTTGCAATGAAAATTCCTTCTGGTATCTCTGAGACACATATGCGAAAAGTTTGCTTGTTAACGTGACCACCGAGTGAGAAAAGAGCTTCTTCGATGAAGAAAAATTAGCACAAAACTTGTTCTAGCAATCAATCAGTACATCTACCACGTTGTAAATGGTCAGCCGGTTTTCTTTATTCCATAAATTGAACTTTATATGGATGAAGGTACAAATCTAACAGCAAAATAAAACAAGATGACCTGAAAGATGTTGACAATTGCTAACAAGGACTGGGAATCGATAAATTTGAATTCATTGTGATTATTCACTGGTCTGACCATATCTACAACGCTTCCAGTCTCTTAAAATTTGTTTATAATCCTGTCAGTTCTCTGCGTTCTTGTGGCGACCATAATCATTGTAAATTTTTAACTATTTTTACGATTTCTCAGTTGTTAAGAGATTCGTATTCTTAAATGGTACATACATATTTTACCTTGCCAAACCGGGCGTTATGAAAACATCAAATGGATAACTCGAAAAATCTTCTGTGGAGTTTTCGCTGTCTCCACAAAGTGTCTCTCTTATTAACATTATATGACTTTGATAGACATTTCGAATCACGGGTTTGGATGGAGTATGAGATTGTTCAAGTAATTCTTTGAATATTCGTATATAAGTTTGATTTTTTAAGGTAGCAAGATTTTGTTTTTATCATGTGCAAGATGTTGTTTTGGTGTCTTGAAATTCTGCATACATTTAAGGCCTTGACGGTACACCATGTCTGAATAGCGACATACTGGTTTTAGGAGTAAATTGTACATTGAAGCAGTACCAGCAAGTATGATTGATGTTAAGAAGTGTCTTGATCTTAAAACTTCTTAGTAAAATTGAAAAAAGTTACATTTGGGATTCCCGTGAGCGAAATAATATCACTTTAAATAAAGATAAGACTTTTATTCGTCTTAATTTTGTTAGAAAACTTTGTTTTCGTTTTGCTTTGGAGTTCCCCTAAATTATTCGAGCATATTATCTAAAGACACCTTCAATGTCATAAAATAATTATTTTTTAATTCTTATAGTTTTACAGACTTCAACAGGCGAAAAAACACATTACTTACGTCTCATAAAGAGTTATTTTATATTCTACGTAGAAATTGATTCTTGAATCGTTTACTCACTGACTGACATATTGTCTGTGAACAAACATCGTTAGAATACAAGACATATTGAAAAAAAAAATACGAAGAAAACTCATTGCAAATTTGCACACATTTGACATTTTATTTTATGACCAAATAAATGTTGTGTTCAGACAACTTTATTAAAGACAAAATGAAATAATTTAATTTTGAAAACAACGAAAAAAAAATAATATAATAATAAAACGAATGAAAATCCCTTTAAATTTAATTAACAAACGACAAATGTTATCAGCTAAAACAGAAAACTAGAAAAAATTCTAAATGAATAACAATTCTGATTGTTTATATGCACAGACAGTGACGGAAATAATAATAGTAACATGAAATTTGTAGTATTTTGTTGTCTATGAAAAAAAGAAAAAATTACTTCCTACTGTTTTCGAAATATCAGTGAATCTGATTTTTATTTAATCTGGGTTCCTGATTTGGCAGAGTCCAGTTTTCGATTAAATTCGTTAATAAATCTTCGATTACATGTTAGTTTTGGTAAGGTCGTTGAACCTCCTTGATGAGTAAAGGGCTACTTTCGCCTTAGTTTAGTACCATTGGAACGTCACAAGCCAACGTTCAAACTGAGGCTCAAACGATTCATATAGCAAATCATCCTAGGAAGAAAAAATCAAAAACTTCAGTCTCTTAAAGACTGGGCACTGACGCATTAGGTTGAAGATAGTATGCGTTTATTCCTCAGATTCACAGATCAAAGGAAATCATGTAAGGGAGGTTATGTAGATTCTATTACTATGCCTTCCAAAACGATAGTGGCCTATGGAAAACTGGTCCTCTTATACAGATCAGTTCTGCTGGTAACGAAGTTGAGTCAAACTGTACACCCACCAAAGGATACCCAGTTTAACTAAGGCAATCGAAACAGTTGTGAGGAGAAACATGTTAGTAACCCAATACCTGACGATATTTATATTTGAAATGAATTTATTGTTTCTATCATTTTTTCCGACACTGTATTTGTATTTGTTTGTATGAATATATCTCTTTGAATATAGGCCAGCTTAAAAAAAAGAAATTTTAGAAAATATTTTTAAAGAATGACGTTTAATTTTGTTTAATTTCACAATCGAAAATTCTTACAAAAAAAAAAAAAACATTTTAATGGTCACAATTATTAGCAAATTAAATAAAAATAAATATGATCACGTATAATCTACATACATATGCACGTATGTGTAGTTTTTCTAATGAATAAATATATGTATTGTAATAAAGTATAAATGCGAAGTTTTCAAGTTTTAGTTTTCGTTATTGAAAATTGATTTATTAGTTGCGATAACATTTTTGCATAGCCTTGTTCATAGAATACATTTCGAGCAAAAGCGGTTGAATGTAGAGGATATTTTTGATTAAAATAGTCATAAAAGTATGAATAATACACGCATTTTTATGACATCTAAAGCTAATATGCTTCAATTTTTTAAGAAACAAATTTTATTGTCAATTAGCAGACATGGGAACAGAAACAAAAATATTCGCAATAAAATCATTAGAGAACTCAATTCACTTGGTTTTTCACGTTTCTCTAGATCAACTAATAAGTATTAGCTTGAGTGTGGTATGTACTATCCCGTGTTTTTAATAAAGTTTTCTATACACATAGTACATAATTGGTCATTACAATCCTCCAGTCAGGATTACGACCTAGCTTCTCACACCACTTATGTGGTGTGTGTTAATTTTATACATGAGTGGCAGGACCTACATTTTAAAGTCGACTCAGAACAACAGATTTTGAGAAAATGTTCATGGAATTAAAAATCTGCTGAGAGGAACTCGTCAAAGAAATATTCAAATTTCGTTTTGTTGAAAATGTCTGACCAGGGGGTTGAACCGTGGCCTCACGTCTAATAAGCCAACACACTACCTACTAGTCTACGGCGACTGCATTATACACATGAAAGTATTTGACACCAAGATCTCATTAATTATTCCAAAGTTTTGAAGGTTGTCTTTGCTAGTAAAGGGTCCGCCAAATAACTTTTTTTTTTGAAAATGCTTTAAAAAAAAACTACTGAATATTTTCTCAAATTTTTTTTTATTTGAAAGTACAATCCTTCCGATTAATAATGGAAAATAATTTTATTCAAATGACTGCCTCGGCTGGCCACGCAGTAGCCTAAACGATCAGTCCAATTTTTAAGCACATTATCGATTGTGTGCAGCTTTATTTCACCAATGGCTTCACGAATATTCTCCTTTAAAGCGTGAATTGTCTCTGGCTTGTCGGCGTAACACTTATCTTTGACGGCACCCCACAAATAATAGTCCAACGGTGTCAAATCGCAGATCCGAGGTGGCCAAACGACATCAGCTCTGCGGCTGATAATGCGATCTTCAAAAACTGGGCGCAAAACATCGAGTGTAGCTTCGGCTGTGTGGCACGTAGCGCCGTCCTGTTGAAACCAAATGTTGCCAATATCCTCCTCTTCAATTTTTGTGAACAAAAATTCGTTCAACATGACCCGATAACGATCGCCATTGACTGTAATGGCCACTCCTTGCTCATTTTCGAAGAAAAATGGCCCAATTATGCCTCTGGACCAAAATCCGCACCAAACAGTGACTCGTTTTGGGTGCGTCGGCTTTTCAGTGTATGCGTGCGGGTTTTCTGTGCCCCAAATGCGACAATTTTGCTTGTTTAAATACCCGCCAAGATCAAAGTGAAATGAAAAGATGTTTTTTTGCCAAAATCGGCATTTTCTGTAAGTCGATCGCTGGCCCACTTAGCGAAGCGAAAACGCATTGGATGCAACCATATACGTTCAGCGGAAGGATAAAACTAATTATCTGTCAAATCAGACATAAGCTAGGTGTTACCATTCACGAAATAAGCACTAGTTGAAAAAAAACGTTAGATGGCGGACCCGATAGTTGCTCGATTGAGTTGGTGATTTGAACACCTAAAATTTTTGTAATGGTGATTACAAAATTACATGACGTGACATATAACTGACGGCGGTTGTTTGTCAAAAATGGCTCTACTCAAATTGAACGAATAATTTAGGTATTGGTAACAATGAATGATAGTCGGTTAAAGGTATAATCAGCACAGTGCTATATGTACATCGCATATTGACAGAAAAGGATGGGTGCCACGTTTACTTATAATACAGCACAAATAGCGGCGTAAAATGAAAATCATTCAAAGGAATTCTTTGCTATTGGCGTTGTATCAATTTTAAACCGTGGATGTAACGTGGATCTGCCACATTACGCTCATTGACAAACAGACAATCAAAGCCGTGAACTGCAAGATTTTGCGTTTGCTTTTGGGATGTGCGTGGTATAAGTCGCCGTAGTCTAGTAGGCAGTGTTTTGGCTTATTAGACGTAAAGCCCGGGTTGGTATCCCAGGTCAGACATCAAAAAAAAAATTATTTCTTCGGCGATTTCCTCTCAGCAGATTTCTGGCAAAAACTCTGAGAGTAAATAAACCTGCCATGAAAAAGTTTCTCAAAAATCTGTCGTCCAGGTCGGCGTTAAACTGTAGGTCCCGCCACTCATGTATAAAATTAACGCACACAACATAAGTGGTGTGAGAAGCTAGGCCGTAATCCTGATTGAAGGGTCGTAATCAGCGTTGCCAGAAATTTTTTTAAAATAACTTTTTATTTCCGGCAAAAAACTTTTTTTTTTTACAAAAACACCGGAAACCGGTGCCCTCTATTGGTGTTATTTGCTACTTTTGCCCGGAACTAATAAAATACACAATAGCCCAATTCACGATCTAGTGTAAATGGTCTTGCATCATTGCATTTGCAAAATGGTTTAGTATATTTTTACACCACAATAACAAAATATACAGAAATACTCTTGCTACAGTTTATAAAATAAACAATACTCAAAACCATAGTTTATATTTACTCAACATTTTGCAACACTCACAGCTGACAATTTATTTATTAAAAATAATAAATTTTGTTGACGAATGGAGATCCAAAATATAAAAAAAAGAATAAAAAGGGATAAACCCAACAAAAAATGGTCCGAAGAGGAACATAATCTCTTCGATAGCCTATTAAAGAGTCCAATATTTGTTCCTTCACACTTCCATTAGACATTTTTATAAATTGTTAACAAATATCATAAAATTAAAATCAAATATTTATTTTTTATTTTTGACAATCAGCTGTGTATTTGTGTTTTACAATTAGTGTTGCAAATGTAACCAGTAAAATTTGTTCACAATTAATAGGAAATATTTACAATTGCATAAATACAATTGCAAAAATACACGAGATTGTGAATTGGGCTAATATTTTATTTAAAAATGTAAATACATATTTCGGGTTATTGTTCAATTTATTGAAATTTTGAATTTTTCGAAAAAACTTGTTTTGTTAGAAAACAACTTTAATGAAAACTTTTTCGCATCTCAAAAAACTTGGAAAAAAAGTGAAAACTTGGCAAATGGCAACGCTGGTCGTAATGGCCAATTATGTACATATGTATGTATGTATGTGGTATAATTTAAAATCATTGTATTTAAGCAATGAAAAATATTCCACAGCGTGTATGAACCTAACTTATTGTACCTAAAAAAATTAATTTCAGGAAAAAAGGCTACATTTAACGAAAAAGAAAGTGTTCTTTCATTAACACAATGCAACAGATTTACTGCTGCGATGGCCATCAATCAATGAATATAAATCTTTGGCATGAGTTTGAATTTGAAATTCACAATTCGGAAAACTAGTTTCCATTTAAAAAGAAACTTTTCTTTATGGCCTCTTCTCCTTCATAGCTTACATAATTGGTCATTGCAACCCTTCAGTCAGTATTATTGACCTAGTTTCTCACTTATAACACTTTAAAAGATGTCAATTTATTTGAAGGGAAAATTTAAATCCCTTTTTAATTACATATATGGTGTGATTATTATATGACATCTGTGTGCAGTATTATTGTTTTAAAAGAAATTTTAATTTTATATCATTTTTGTTGTTTAGTTATTTCTTTTTTACATTTTGTTTTTCGAAACTTTATGAAAAAAAATATATAAAAATGATCGTGTACAAATATTGTGTTGTGTTGGGGTTCATTTGCGCGTATGCAAAGTATGGCATGAATATGTAGACCAAAACAATTTCCGGTGATAAAACAACAAAAATAAGAGCAACTACAACAACAATAGCTATAACAAACTACAGGAAAAAAAATTCAATTTATAAAAATAAAACAAAATCCAGAAAAACTCTTTTTAGGTCTGGTTGTTGTTGTTTTTTTTTTCATTTCTCTAAAATTCTACAACATTTATTTGGTGATTTTGAAAACTAAAGCTCTGCAATGCAACGACAAATAAAATCCTAAGAGTTGATTAAATTTATATCAGTCAGTCACTCATTCAATCACTGTTCTTTCTGCTCATCGGTTCATTCATTCAGTCAATCATTCGTCTGCTTGTTTGTTCATTCATACATTCATTCATTCTTGTGATATGATAACGTTGCTGCTGCTGCTGCTGTATTGTATTTGCTACTCGAACATACTCGTACCAGAGATCAACAATGAATCGTATTTTCGCAACTCATAGGTACTTATGAAATTTTGAGTATGAGTGAGTCAAGAGTATTAAAATTCAACTACTCTGATTAATTCGTACTCGCTACAACATTGATTTATAAGTATAGGTTGCAATGAGTATGAGTACAACGTTGACATCAAACACACAACATTCGATTCATTGTTTGATTCATACGCCTACTCATTCAGATTCATAAATTTAGAAAAATACTTATAATACTTACGAATAATTCGAGTCACTCGAATCATTCATCAAAATTTACAGTAGCAGTTATTGTTGCATTTACAAAAGAAGAGAAAAGAAAAGACAAAGACAGCAAGCAAAGCATACACACAACCTTCTAGCGAGTATTGTGGTGTTCGTACTCGAATTATACTTATTTTGTGCTTCGTGTATATGTTGAATCATGGAGAGTCGAAATCAACAACATCGTGCGTAAAGTATGAATACGATGAGTATTTCTAACTTTGAATATGAGTAGTATGAGTATGATATTAAAATAAGTATGAAGGCGTATAAGTAGCTGAAATTATAAGTATGACTCGAATCTACTCATCGTTTTGAATACTCGTTGCTGATCTCTGACTCGTACATCATTCGTTAATGCAGATTTATTGTGATTATGGCGAGCAATTTTTCTTTTCCTTTTTGTCATTTTTTTTTTGTTTGTTTTTCAAAACTCACATTTTATTTCATTTCATTATAATTTTAATTTTTTATGTAAAATGCAATCAAAACAACCTTGATTTCAATTTGCCTCAACAGTAGCTAAGTATGTATGTATGTATATACCATATAACAGGCATACTTTTGTGACTGAGCGACTGCTGCTGTAACAAGTGAAAAATAAAGATAAATTCTCTTCTAGCCTGTCTGGCAGGCACTCAGGCAGGCACACTGTGAAAATATCGTTGTACTATTGCAAATGCAAAAAAATTAAGGTTTATTAAGATTTATTTGAACATTTGTAAACAATTTTTAGATTGTAATTACAAAAGATTGTTCATTTTGTTTTGTTTGTTTATTTTTTTAATATTTTGATTGAAATTTTCTTTTTTTTAGGTTTTTTTGCAAAAATATTTTTAATTTTATTTATTTAAATTCTATTAAGTTTTGTTTTTTATTTCATTTTATTTTGTATTTTGTATTGTTATCTTATCAGTGATGGAATTCTTTTATAATAATTATCTTCAGTTTAGCCAAATGAAAACAATTTTGCACTTAACGAAGTATGGTGAGAATTTAAATAAATTAAATGAAAAATATTTGAAATAAATCATGAACATTTTAATGGTTCTCTGGTATGCGAATATTGAAATATTCGCTCATTTTGTTGTTCTTCTTATTTGCTAGTCGAATGTAAGCTTTTATTGAATTCCAAAAAAAATTATAAATAAATAAATTATAAATATAATTATAAAATACTAGCTGTAACCTGCGCGCGTTGCTGCTCCACCAACTAAAATAAATTTGAAGGAAAAACATTACACAAATATCCAATTAATTTTGAATCATTTTATTGATTTTGTTTCCCGTTGTCCAGATGATTCAGACGAACGGGCCTGAGTAGTACGCATTCGTTCATTTTCTAATCTCACTTCTCGTTGTTCAAGTGATTCATACGAACTGGTCTCAGCGGCATGTACTCGAAGATTTTCCAGTCTCAATGCTCGTTGCTAGTCTGATTCTGAGGCTCTTAATGCTCTTTTCTTCCGTGCTTGAGGTGTAGATCGACCAATTACTTGTCATTCATTTTGAATAATTTTCAGTGGCGCCATCTATCGGAAATTAATCGCACGAACTTAGAAATCCCCGTCGGTTCATGCGCAACAACTTTGCTAAAGATCATATCATGATCAAATACACAGTTTACGATTTATTTCATATTTTGTAATTTTCAGTGGCGCCACCTGTCGGATATTGGTCATACCAACTTAGAAACCTTCGTCGGCTCATGCGCAACAGCTTTGCTAAAGATCATAACGTGATCAAATGCATAGTTTACGATTCTATGTATAAGGTACATACTAGAGGTGTGCACAAGACATATAAAATTGCACAGTATTGCATTTTTCCCAAGACCGAATATTGACTGTAGCTGCAAATATAAATAAGTGTGAAGCAAAGATAGAGAACAAAAAAACAACTGCACTCGTAAACCATTGTACAACAGTATAAAAGAGAGTTGTGTGAAGAGTGCAACAAAAAATACTGTACTCTTTTTTTAAACTTTTTATTTCGGGGAAAAACCTTTTTTATGAGTTTATTGCGAAAGCAAAGAATGTATAGAAACACTTATGTACACATATTTTTCAATATGGCAATACTGAAAATGTAGCTTCAGTAGTAAAATATGCTCTTACAACACAAAGCATAGTTCCGTTACTTCACAGATAAACGGTACTATACAACGGTACTATACAAACGGTACTATACAACAGCACTATACATTGAATAAATGAGAAATACACATTTCAGTGCACTCGTAAAATCAAGAGCAATAGAAAAGAGTACACTACAGTATTGCATTCGGTGAAGGGTAATGTCTTGTGCACACCTCTAGTACATACAAACAAACATTAATTTTTATATACATAAATATATAGATAATAAATGTTTTCAATGACTTCCAAGAGATGTTCCGAAACCGCAACACTGTTTACTATCGGTTGATCTTCCCTCTTTGAGTATAGAATTTAGCATTTCATATTTCGAAAATTTGATACATATTTTTATCTCTGTTCGCTTTCATTAGCGCTTGTATTCAATGATAACTTGTGCTATCCGTGGTATTTTTCTTTCAGTTTGTCTGCATTTTTGCTGCGTTGTCTTACTCGTGTCCGAAACTGCCTATGCGACATTTACGAAATCACCCGAACAATTTCTATTTTTGTTTTCTTCAATTATATGCAGTCGGTAGTCACCTTAGTCTAATAGGTAGTGTATTGGCTTATTAGACTTGTGGCCACGTTTCAAACCCCAGAGCAGACATCTCCGTCAAAACGAAGTATGAAAAAATATTTCCTCGGCGACTGCCTCTCGGCAGATTTCTGTTAAAACATCTGAGAGTAAAAATAATTGCCATGAAAAAGTTTCTCAAAAAATCTGTCGTTCGGAATCGACTTTAAACTGTAGGTCCCGTCACTAGTGGATAAAATTCACACACACAACATAAGTGGTATGAGAAACTAGGCCTTAATCCTGACTGAAGAGTTGTAATGACCAATTATATGTATGTACAGTCTAAACATTTTACTGATTTCCACAATATTTCTAGTCTTTCTGACTTTCTTCATCACTTGCGATTTGATTAAAAATTCTGCCCAGTAATTTTAATATTAAATTTGCATTATGCCCTGAAAGGGTGCAAGGGTTGAGAAAAAAAGTTCAAACCATAAAATTCGAACGTCAGGTAAAGCATTTGTTTGATTCTTCAGAAGCTAAACATTGTATAAAAAAATTTATGGACTGTTTGAAATCGAAAGAATAATCGATGTGTGAAACTATGTGGGTTAATGCAAAAATAATCATTTTTTATTCCTTTCCGTTCCTTCGAACATTTGACCCCAATCACTAATCCTAGCTTTTGATCACTTCTTTTGCTTTATTTCAATTTAATTAATGGAAGTTTTTCCAGCTAAACAGGTGGTTGGTCTATTATAGAAAGTTCCAGGATGATAGGCTTGCCAACTGTCGTTGCCATTGAGTATTATTCTTTCACAGGAAGTGGCGCTGCTTGACCTTCCAATTGCTATCTTATGTGAGGAGTAGAATAACAGCTATCAGGTTGAAAAAGGGATCATTTTTGAAGCAGGCAGTAGGAGTAACGACATTTGATAATTGTTAAACGCATTGAAGAATGGATTAAACGTGCGAATATTAAATGGAAAAACAAAAACATTGTCAAAAATCAGTGACTACTTTAGAGCTGGAATTCATGATATTGTAAAATGAAACGATCAATGTTGAAGACTATTACTCACAACTTGATCGTTCGAAACAATAAACAAAAATTGAAAAAGGCGTTGTGTCGCATCATTATTGTGCCTTTGTTGACCCACAAAAAATTAACTGCATTTGACTGAGAAGTTTTAATTCACACATCGATAGAGCGGATATTTCGTCGCTTAACTATCTTACATTGCGTTTTAATCCAAACTTTCTTGGTAGTAAAAAAAACTTACCAAAACAAACCGCCTAATTTTTATATGGGCCACTATTTAGGACTGACAATTTAAAATATAATTTTGAATCATTTCCTTGTAGGTATTCAATTTAATGGACGTCAATTCAGAAATAATTATACGCTCTGCAAAATAATGTCTACATCCATACATTGTTTCAACGATTATCTAATCAGTAATCAGTAAACAGTAAAATTATTTTATATTACGAATAAAAGATTATTCTGAATAGCTCTGAATTATTTATAGGAAAAGAAAAAAATCAAAACGTTTAGACCAAACAAAATGACAAAACTAAACTGTTTAAATTTCAGATTCAATCCAAATATATTCATACACAATACATACATACCTACATAAGTTGGTTATGCATAAATTGTAGTTTGGAAAATATTTTAAAAAGGTTTTAAAGGAATCTTTTTAAACTAAAAATAACCAAATTTCTTGTCATACAATTAAAAATCTTTAACGTCAGAATTTGGGGGAAAACAGTATGTAGAAACCTTGCTTCCATCATCATTGAGAGATGTTGGTGTATCAAAACTAATCTCATTGAATATTTTAAATTCTCTTTATATACGTTTATTGAATATAACGGGTGTAAATTGTTTTGAAGGTACGTTAGAGTACAATTAATTGAAAGATATTGGTTGGTGCCAAGTGACAGATACAGATAAGAATAAGTTAAATGTTCAGACGCTTTAAGTCTAGCTCAATCGGTGCTATCAAAGATGCCGTCTATGTCTGACTAGCATTTAATTTTGCCGTTCTTTTATTATTGCTTTGTTGGAAAAATCATGTTGTGAGTAATACACTTCAGAATTGATCGTTTTCTTTTGAATTCTGGCTTTAAAGTAGTCGCTGATTTTTGAAAATTGTTTTTTTTTTTTGTGATTTAATATTCGCACAATTAATTTCAAAAAATTTTCGATTTTTTAACCTGTTACCTGTTATTCCACTCCCCATTTAAGATAATAATAGAAATGTCAAGCAGCACCACCTGCTGAGAAGTTCTAGAACTCAATGGCAATGACAGTTGGCAACCCTGTAATCCTAGAACTTTCTGTAACAGACCAACCAACTGCTTAACTGGTAAATATTATGAAGTTATCGATTTTATTAAAATTACTTCTAGCACTGCAGGTTCAAAAATGCCTGACAATAAAAATGGATTTTTTCTTTCTCGCTTTTAAATGTTCTTTTGGACGTTTATGCCTAGGTTTCAGTGTCCCTTTATGTACGCTATAAGGATCCTAAGATAAATTTTGGTTAGATTCAACGCAATATATGTTAAGAGACACATCTGTATGATTCACATTCACACATCTGTGTGATTCACACTTTTCCACTTAAATATGTGAATAATGTGGTTTGAATAACTGTTCCTAACAAAGTGAAGCATTATATGAGCCGTTTATTTTGAAAGTGGTTTAAGTCCATTTTTTTTAATAAATTTAGTTAATGATAACAATAATCGTAATCCTATATAATCTTTTATTTTATAAACATTTTAAGTCTATTTTAAAACTGGTTTAAGTCCATTGAAAGAAATATTTTTTTCATAAAAGATTAAAAAACACTAGTGGCGAACCTGTAAATTGGCTTAGGATATGTTGGATGCTATTTATAAAAAGTGAAGCCTATAAAATGTTTTAGAAAGAATCTATGGAAGTGGATACAGAGTTAAAAATACTTAATTTATTACCTTGTCGGGGAAAAACCAAGGAACTTCAATAAAATAAAATTAACACCATTATACAAAAATGTACGTCCCATTTCAACTCCTAAGTATAAGGAGTTACTAAGGTATATACTACCTAAGCACCATGAATATTTTAACAACCTCACACATAATCTAAATGAGGAGAAATAATATTTCAAAATTTTTAATATTATCCTTAATAAAGGAATGTTAGTTCAATTTTTTAATAAATGAATTAATATTTATTTTTAAATACATGTTTTTCTAATTACATAAATAAAAACCTGTATCTAAATTGAAAGCTTCCCTATTTATTTTAAAGCTATTACATTCATCGACATCAAAAATAAAATATTTACAATTTCTGTTACTTAATATCAAGAACTTAGCTTAAGGACCTAACTAATTAGAGGAATCACTAGGTATACAATTCGATTGGATAATTTGATCAATATTATTGTGAAACTAAAGTATTTTGTTTGCTAATAATAGTAATAATAATTATATTGGAATTATATAAACATAGTGGAGTAACTTTAAGTGAAAAAATTGACTATTGATAATAATATTAAACAAAGAACACAAAGTGGACTTATTCCTTTTCACAAACAAAAAAAGTCATTTTATTAATTTTGAAAGTGGTTTAAGTCCATTTTAGGTTCTGAAACACAGCTTATTTTTCTAGTAAAGTTTACAAAAAGTATTACGTTATACATATATTCTAACATGTTTAAGGTTACAAAGCTATAAAAACAACTTAATACCAGTTAACAATATTTTTGAAACAATTCAAACGCAAACCCTTAAATATCTCAATATAAGAAAAAATGGACTTAAACCATTTTTAAAATAAACGGCTCATATGTCACCATTTTAACAAGCTACAGTAGTGCCTAATCCGTTTTATATACCAGTCATCACATTTTAAAGTCATTTACTGACAATTTAAAACCGAATATTAGTGAAAATAAAATATTTGGGTATATTGACTAGCCACGAGGTGTAGCCAACTCTTGACATATGAGTTAAGTACACTTCGTAATCAATATACCCAAATATTGCCTATTTGTTTTATAAATTTACATGGGATTCACTCAAGAAGATCTTTAAAATTTGTATTTGGTTTGTAATTATCGTGATTTCATTTGCGAATATAAGAAGACTTGAATATTCCTCGTTAGCATTGTTGTTCGTACACATAATTTTACTTTTACTAGTATTTCATAGATTGTATTTCCATTTTATTTGTGGGTGTTTTATCAACGAGTTTAAAAGTTCATATCGCATCTAGTAAACGGCGTTCATGTTGTTTGTTGGTTTCTTCTATAAAATCTTAAGCACAACTTCATGTACATTCATATGTGGATGTAACAGTGAATTCTTTGCAAATTGGTTTGTCATACTCTGCAATGCTACATTGTTCTGGGCTATAATAATAAATTCCAATTCTGATGCATTTCACTATTTTATTATCATGGGTGTATGATGATGGAAGAGCGTGGGCTATTTTCATTCAATGAAAAAACAAGAAAAATAAGAATCATGTGCTATAAAAATCGAAAAGAAAAAAAAAAAAACAAATATGAAAAATCCAACAAAGGGTTATAAGCATTTTACTAGAACTTTACATTGTCAATTGCAACAATAATCATAAAGAAACATAATGAAACTTATCAAATTAGAAACCATAAAATAATGATTTTTATGGCTGACAAATGCGTGTAAATAAATAAGAGAGTCACTAAAGTGGTGGAGTAAAAAGTATTTATTTTAAATAAATCACAGCCTTTTTGATGTAATATGTATATTGTCAGGGCTCGAATCGAGTAAATAAAATTCATCTTTTTGAGTACTCTGATAGTCTAGTGGGTAGTGTGCTAGACTATTAGCGTGAGGGTCGTGGGTTCGATTCCCACCAGAGACTCTAATCTGTGACACTACACCGAGCACATGGTCAAAGTTACTTAGCTCGTATATAATTAAATATAATTTGTAATTGTATTATAATCCTAATATATATTATAAATCTTTCTGTAAGTCTGTTTTTTTGTTTGTTTGTTTGTTTGTTGGTTTGTTTGTTAGTCAATCACGTCTAAACGCCTGGACCGATTTTCTTGAAATTTGGGATATAGATCGAGCTTTTGTCGGTGCAGGTTATAGGCTATAAATCTTTTCAAATTTTTGACCAAAAGGGGACAAAAAATGGGTCAAAGGGGGAAAAAATGGGCAAAAATTAGTACTTTTATGCATAAATGCTTTATTTTATCTGTTTTATAGGTAATTTTTTACGATTTAGCTTGGTTAAGTTTCCCAAATAGCTATTGGAGGTGTTCCGTTTCTAAAGTTGAACCAAAAGGGGTCCAAAAAGGGGGAAAGGGGCCAAAAACGGGCAAATTGAGTGCATAGCCAATCACGCCTGAACGCCTGGACCGATTTTCTTGAAATTTGGGATATAGATCGAGCTTTTGTCGGTGCAGGTTATCTGCCGGGGAAGGTTTCTAAGTTGGTATGACCAATTTCCGACAGGTGGCGCCACTGAACATTACTAAAAATGATTTAAATCGTAAACTGTGGATTTGATCATGTTATGATATTTAGCAATGTTGTTGTGCATGAGCCGGCGAAGGTTTCTAAGTTGGTATGACCAATATCCGACAGGTGGCGCCACTGAAAATTACTAAAAATGAATTAAATCGTAAACTATGCATTTGATCATGTTATGATTTTTAGCAAAGTTGTTGCGCATGAGCCGACGAAGGTTTCTAAGTTAGTATGACCAACATCCGACAGGTGGCGCCACTGAAAATTACAAAATATGAATTAAATCGTAAACTGTGTATTTGATCATGATATGATCTTTAGCAAAGTTATTGCGGATGAGTCGACGGGATTTCTAAGTTGGTGCGATTAATTTCCGATAGATGGCGCCACTGAAAATTATTCAAAATGAATGACAAGTAATTGGTCGACCTACACCTCAAGCACGGAAGAAAAGAGCATTACGAGCCTCAGAATCAGACTAGCAACGAGCATTGAGACTGGAAAATCTTCGAGTACATGCCGCTGAGACCCGTTCGAGAGAAGTGAGATTAGAAAATGAACGAATGCGTATTACTCAGGCCCGTTCGTCTGAATCATCTGGACAACGGGAAACAAATTTAATAAAATGATTCAAAATTAATTGGATATTTGTGTAATGTCTTTCCTTCAAATTTATTTTAGTTGGTGGAGCAGCAACGCGCGCAGGGTACAGCTAGTTAATAAATAAAATTCATCTTATATTCGATCCAATAAAATTCGTTTGCGGTTTTAGTGTCGTTGTAACTACCCAGTATATTGTTGCACTACTAACTTTTAAAATCTAGTATTTGCCGTGGATTTGATGATTCCAATTTAAATTTAAAGAAATCGCTTATTTAAATTTACATACATAACATATATAATTAGTCATTATAACACCCTTATGTATGTATATACTACATGAGTGGCGGTTGGTACAGTTTAAAGTCGACTCCGAACGACAGATTTTTGAGAAACTTTTCATAGCAATTTTATTTACTCTCAGAGTTTTTTAAAAGAAATCTGAGAAATCTGAGAGGAATTCATATCTCGTTTTATTGGAGATGTCTGACCGTGGATTTGAATTGAGACCTCATGTCTAATAAGCCAACACACTACCTACTGTACTACTGCGACTTTTATAGCGTTTCCGCTCTTTAATACGTTCACACCGGCCCTGTAATTCATGCTTGTCGCTCACTGGCGGCTGCACTTAGTGTTTTTCGCTCTATCGGACGGCAGCTATTATGCAGCATAGACAATCAAACAACGCAATGGTATTGTGTAAAGTTTTGTGTGAATTTTGTGTGAATTTTGTGCGAATTATTTGTGAATTCGTCTCATCCTCACTAAATATTCAGAATTTTTACCGTGAAAATAGAACAGTACTCAATTATTACGTTAGTAATTATAATTGTCATTAAAATAAATGCTTTTAATACAGCTTGACTTTCAGGTCTTCTTTTTCGGCAGTAGAAGTGTTAAAGATCTAAATATTTGGTGTTACGTACCGTCTAATAGCATAATAAAATGCGTACCACCGGTAGTATACATCACCCGATGTGGCAATCTAGTGCGGGCCAGCGGTGGTACGCGCCGCCCGATAAGACAGTCTAGTGTTAAATTTAAATAAAACAAAGTGTGTGTGACATATCATACAACAGAGCCCCTTCACCGAACACACTCAGTTTCCTATGTCTGCCATGGTAAATTGGCAAAATATGCTGAATAAATGACAAGTCGTTTGACAGATGTCGCTTCTAAAAGATGACCGTTATCAACTGTCAAAGTTCAGAAGTTTCTCATGAAAGATCCTATATATTTTTATTTATTATTTATTTATTTATCCCAATTTTTTTTTAATTACAGGTTATTTAGATTAATTTTTCAAATATTACAAGAAAATAATTTCCATTAACGGGAAATTATGCCAGAATAGATTTTATTTTAAAACATTCTCTTATTGTTAGAATTTCGAAGGCTCTATTAGAGTGCATATTTGTTGACAAATAAATTCATTTAAGGCTATTTTATATTCAGCTCTTTATTATTGTAATCGCATAATATTCACGCATGCCGTCAATCAGTCATTCATTTGTTCAATCCATCAATCAGTTAAACAATCAGACAGACCAGGCCAGACCATACCATACCACACCAGTCATGTGTAATCAGTATAATAAAATAATTTGTTTGATTAAATTCCTATTACACACTTGAAATAAGAGATAAACATTAATTACATGCTATTGACTACACAGCGAATAAAAAATGAAAAGAAAAGAAAGACATTTGTCAGACCTGGGGGTTTACACGATTTTTAGCATTGTAATTTTTGTTGTTGATTGTGGGGAAAATACTTCGTGTTGTTTTTAATAATTAGAAAAAAAAAATGTTCTCTTAAAATATTTCATACAATGCAAAATAAACAAAATTTGTTATAAGTTTAGATTCCGTTTTCCTGTTTGTTTTGAGAGTAGGACACACAAACAAATAAGACTTGAATAAAGCTGGATGTATGGGTCACTACTGAAGGCCGAATTTCCAAATGTAAACTACTACACGTTGAGTGATAGACTGGTAATGAGAAATGATTCATTGAGCCATCAGCAAACGTTATGGAAGCTCTGGCTGAGGATTTAGTGAATTGCAAAAATTACAAATTTTGAATGAATTGGATTGCCTGAAGAGAGAAATCATTCTCAAACAGATTTAATCAATAGGAGAGACAAAAAAATATATTGCTTTTTTTGTATTTCGGATATTAACGATATAAAACTGCCTTCATCATCAGCACAACACTCTTAGGAACTGAAAATCTGTACAAATTCAGCTTGTATTCAGCACCATAGGCTATCTTTCTCACATGTGCTGTGTTACCGTTTTTTTTACATACATATATCCTTTAAGGAACAAAGTATTGTCATAAAACATCGCTCCAATCCTTTTGTTATTTTGTTGGCTAGTTTCGGTTGCATTTTTCAAAATTTTTCTAGCTGAATAGGTAATTAATTTCCTGTATAAGGTTCTAGGATGACAGGGTTAACGTATTTCATTGACTAGATATAACGGCTTCAGTGAATACTCATTAAGAAGTTCTCTATCAAAAGGTGGCACTGTCTGACATTCATAGAATGTTCGTTGTGTAACCTCTCTGATAATTCAGGAGTGAGCTTGCTTTCTGGATAGATTATTTAAATTTCTACATCTTCACCTAGATTTGAAACTGGATTGTTTGGATTTGTAAACCAGTATGGGCACTTTAAGCACTATACTACATACATACATAATTGGTCATTACAACCCTTCAGTCAGGATTACGACATAGCTTCTCACACCACTCGTGTTGTGTGCGTTAATTTTATACATGAGTGGCGGGACCTACAGTTTAAAGTCGACTCCGAACGACAGATTTTTGAGAAGCTTTTCATGGCAATTTTATTTACTCTCAGAGTTTTTGCCAGAAATCTGCTAAGAGGAAGTCGTTGAAGAAATATTTTCATATTTTCGTTTTGATGTCTGACCTGGGATTCGAACTCGGGCCTTCAGTCTAATAAGCCAACACACTACCTACTAGACTACAGCGACTTCACTATACTAGGTGTTATTTATTATGTGAGGTCTTTCAACAGCAACTCCTGATCTTTGCCTCTGAATCGGTTCTAGATCAGTTTGAAACTGACCTTATTTTTCATCGAAAAATCATCATTTCTAGATGCATACGTGAATTTGAATACTGTAAGGCCTCGCTTAACGCTGTTTCAGTATTACGCGGTAGTATTGGGATTCCCCTAAATCGCACACTGTATTGATACTTGTTGTATGTGTATGAAACGGCCATGCACCAACCAAAAGCGGTGCACTGTATACTCGTAGCGACGGTGTATCCTATGTACCTTTTTCAACGCTCTTTTGTTAGTATGTCCAGAATAAAGATTCCAACTGTATTTTCCGAAGTCTCAATGTATTTACGTATGTAGGTGTTAAATTGCTTTGTGTAACGCTGTTTCGTTTAGCGCTGGAACTTATTGGAACGTATCCCCCGCGTTAAGCGGGGTCTTACTGTATGGGACAATACCAATGCACATGCGATCCATGTGAGCATTTCGAAAAATTTATTGTTTGGTGTGAATTTTGGGTTGACGCGTTATCGGTTCATATTTCTTTTAGAATGGCGTAGACCAGACCATCACTGGCAATGGCAAGCATTATAGGCCGATGATGCTCATTTCTGGATGAATAGGTACTTGAACAAACAAAATTGTCGAAATTCCGAATGATAACAACCATTATGAGGTTGAAATGGAACTTGAAAAAGTCATGGTTTGGTGTGGATTTTGACCTGGCGGTGTTATCGGTCCATATTTTTTGAGAGCGATAAAAGACTTAATCATTTTTTAATATGAACTTTATTTTGAAACATCCTGTGGAAACAAATCTTTGTGTTGGTCAGTTGTTGTTGTTTATTTCTGAATCATAAAATAAGTGTGCATTTATTTATAAATAAAATACTTTACAATTGTTTCAAAGAATTTTCCATAAAAAAATAAAATTTATTTTAAAGCAAACAAATCGTTAAAAATGGGGGAAAACCACAAAAAAAAAAAAAGAACATAAAATGTTTTATTTCACTAAAAAAAAAGAGAAAATGGGAGAGAAAAACAAAAACAGATCAAATCATAAAAGTACTTTTTTTTTTGAGTACCACATAGACATAGAGATTAAGCGTTGTCATTAATGATGATGATGATGAAATGATGAACGTCATCATCATTATCATGATCATTGTGATGATGCGTTAAAATGCGCGGCAAAAGATGAAAACGTTTAACAATAAAAACTTATCAAACAAAATTATTTTACCAAAAAAAAAAAAAAAAAACCTAGGTGCCGAAAAAACTAGTACATCCTCGGTAGGTACCTTTGATGTTAAATCGTTTGCGTTAAACTTCTTCAAATTGCCGGGCTGTGTAAATACAATACATTAAAGAAAATAGTATGAATTAAAGAATACCAGAAATTAACAATTTGACAATATTTCAATATTTACATGCAACACACACATCATACATACATTATACCTGAATACGCATTCATTCACTGTTTACCTACAACATTTAGTTGCTAAATGATGGTGGTAAAAATATTTTATTTTTTAATATCGATATTTGCTTAAGGTTTGTTTTTATTGTTGGTTTATTATTGTGCATCTGTAGCTCATCTATGAATATAAAAAATTAAACATAAATTTTATGAATGAATGAATGTAGCAATTCATTCATTAAAGTATGAATGAAAGTGTTAAAATAGCGGCAAAATCATACTTTTTTTCTTTAATGAATATTGTAAACAATCTCATTCAGCCACTTTGTTTTTAATTCGACTCTTCTTCTATAGTACTCTACATAATAATACAGGTAATGATGGCGTACAATTTGGTTCGTGCTAATATATATAAAAAATTTTCTTCTACAACAATTTTTAAATGAATCTTAGCTTTTTCCGAAGTAGATTTGCTCAAGTTTCGATTGGCATATTGGATGAAATGTCATGTCAAATTTTCGAAAATACTTTAACGTTATTTTGGAGTATTTCCTATCGGATGCCCCGATAATCTAGTTGGTAGTGTTCTATTATCACACTAGGCACATTATATGATTAATTTTGACAATAAAAAAATTAAGCAATTTGAGTAAATTGTGGATAGTCACCGTAGTATCTAGGAGGTATTGTGTTGGTTTATGAGACGTGGGGCCACGATTCAAACCCTAAGTCAGACATCTCCAACAAAATGAAATATGAAGAAATATTTCTTTGGCGACTTCTTCTCAGCAGATTTCTGGGAAAAACTCTGAGTGTAAATAAAATAGCTCTGAAAATTTCTCAAACATCTGCCGTTCGGAATCGACTTTAAATTGTAGATCCCATCACTCATGTATAAAAGTATCACACACAACATACTAAGTGGTGAGAGAAAGAAGCTAGGTCGTAATCCTGGCTGAAGGGTTGTAATGACCAATTATGTACATATGTATGTATGTATGAATTACTCACTCAGTCACTGAGAATCGAATTTGAATGCTATTAACCCTTAATAAGCTACATGACTGCTTAATGACTGCATTAGTATGAAGAAATTTTTGGGGTAGGCAAGCATAATGTTAGTAAAATAGTTGAAGTTTTTCTCAGCCCCTAGCAATCAAGAAATAAGAAAACTTTTTCAACAAGTATATCGTTGTGTTGGGTATCATATATTCAGTCACACTTCACCGCATGCATCTTTTCTATTTGTTTTATTATTGTTCGTTTATTTGTTATTACTATTGTTGTTTAGATGAAGAATTACAAATTTCGAACACATCAAAGAAGAAAAGAAACAACAATAAAGAGAAGAGAAAAAAATGTCATAATTGTTTAAATAAACAATTAATTGGTTATTTGCAAATACTAAACACTTTTCGTAGGCGCAATGAATAATAAATTGTGCAGACCTTTAAATAACTGCATTATTCTTTAAGCTTCTCAGATCAATTATGTTGTGTATGTCATTTTTATATACACATGTATGGCGGGACCTACAGTTTAAAGTCGATTTCGAACGACAGATTTTGGAAAACTTTTCATGCCAATTTTATTAACTCTTAGAGTTTTTACCAAAAATCTGCTGAGAGGAAGTCGTCGAAGAAATATTTGTTCATATTTCGTTTTTTTTGGAGATGTCTGACCTGGAGTTTGAACCGTGGTCTCACGTCTAATAAGCCATCACGTTATCTACTAGACTATAGTGACTTCTACCAAATAAGTTTTCATTTATTGAGTCTGTTTTGCCAAATAGACACCAACATACAGTACTCTGAAGCAGTTGGCAATTGAACCCAATTTTCGTTGAGATTATTATCGTTAAGATTGAGCCTATTACTGGATGAATAGGCACGCCATATTTGGTCGATACAGAGACACATGAAGAGCGTTCAATACACACCGAAAAAGTGACTGTTTGGTATGAATTTTGCGCTGGCAGCGTCATGAGTTCGTATTTCTTTGAGAATAACGTTCGACAGTCCATAATTACCAACGGCGAGCACTGCAGGCCCATTGTTAAAAAATTCTTTTTACCAACAACATGTGATTTCAATAGGACGTTGCTACGTGTCACACCGCACATGGTACATTGGATATTATGCACGAGCGAACTGATAAAATTGATATTGAATAACTAAATAATACTAAATGATCTATTAAAAACCTAGATACAGTAATCCTTCGATTTACGTTGTTTCAATTTACATACCACTTTGTAGTATGAGCAATATGAAATTCGATTTACGTCGATTTACGTAAATCGGGGGATTACTGTATAGACTTCAGACATTTATTGTAAAAGAATGAATTCATTAGTTTACTATAATGTAGACACACTCTATACATTTTACTTTGCATCGGCTAAAATAAAATTAAATTGATATTTAAACTTGAACTTTATCTCTCTACATTCATAACTGCACACTTTATATTGCTGGTTAGACTAGAACGACCAACTGTAACTTTCCTACATGTCTACATGTCTACATTTTTTACAATTTCATTTTTTCTAACTTTACTTAAGAATTTTTTTCTTTATTTTCTTTTGCAGATGTTGTAACACAATATGGAATTAGCGATTTGTAAAACAGAATTACCAACTAATAAATTTATGTTGCCCACTTCAACGTCAGCGGCCTCGTTCTATGATAAAACCCATCACCACCATCATCATCATCATACGTCGTCAGCAACGGCACACTTGAATGAGATTTTAAATTTCCCCTCAAATTATATATTCAATAAAAATTCAACAACAATACCAACAAATACTACAAATAATTGTGATAATTTTAACAACGCATCAGTCTCTATACCAACAACGTCTGTACCGAGTGCGTCATCCTTAACGGGTACGACAACGACGTCGACAATGCGTTTGAAAAAGAATCGTAAAGTGACATTTTTATCCAACTTAATTGAGGTGAGTTATAAAAGCGTATTTTCACCACAGGTGATTAAAATATTGGTAGATAACATAGATATTAAATGGAATTTTTGTGATTATCATAATATAATTTGTGTTTCAAAAGAAAGTTTATATTTTATGAAACGAGTCTACACGGACGGTTCTGAACTTGAAAGTAGAATTTATTTTCGAAAATTTTTATTTTGAGGTATCTCTCCGTCTCTCTGGCTACTGTGTTATATTTTTAGTCGAAGTAGTAGTCATTAATAAAGCTGATGAATTGATCCCGTGTAAGGGAGTTGCTAGAGTGTGCCAAACTAGTTTGTAACAACTGTTATGATATTAATACCAACAGTATTTTTGTGACCATAAAAGGGGTATTTCGGTATTTCAAAAAGTGGTATCCTGGTACTATCTCAATTAAACAAACTATCAGTCAAAGGTAGTCTATCGCACGCTGACAACTCCTGGCCTGAGGAGGTAAACTTTTTCACAGCCAGTTCTGGTCCTAAAGACATCACTGACACTGTATTTATCGCCAGAGGTTACTGCGTGAAGTTGCCGTAGTCTAGTAGGTAGCGTGTTGACTTATTAGACGTGAGGCCACGGTTGAGAGTCCACTCAGCAGATTTCTGACAAAATCTCTGGGAGCCATTATTACAACTTCCCGTTAAAGTTGGGTTTAATTAAAGGTAACTTTAGCTAAAGTGAACTTTAAAGTCACCTTTAAATTCTTTTCGTTATTAAAACCTAATGATAAAATAAAGTTAACTTTTTCAAAAATATGGCATTGCTCTGGTAATATTGATAACACTACTCAATTAAACAAGTTTTTTTCAAACGCAGTGGCAACGACGCGCTTAGTTTTTTTTGTTGTATATGCTCATTTTGTTTATATTTGAAGTTGCCATATTGAAAATAATATATAATATGGCAAGTGCAAACATAAACTTAACATTAAAAGTTACCGGTAGGATAATCCTTCCTTTAGCTTAACGCTCACTTCTACCATGTCCACATTTAATAATAAAAAACAATTTATCCTCCCTTTAGTTAACGGCAAGTTGTAATAATGGCCTTAAGAGTAAATGAAATTGCCGTGAAAAGCTATAGGTCACGCCGCTCATGTTTAAAATTAACACACACGGCGTAAGTGGTGTGAGCGGCTAGGACCTAATCCTGACAGAAGAGTTGTAATGACCAATTATGTATGATAAGACTTAATCAACAGAAAATCTGATGTGTTTCATCATGACAAAGTCATATAATAAAATTCATGGATAACTTATCAGTAATTGGTCCGTAGCTTGTATCTTCATGTAATCATTTGTTTCGATCTTTACAAATTGGCGAAAATGTGTACATGATTAAAATTGATTTTCAATGAAGAAAATTTTTGTTCAAACATTTAAAAATTTTTTTTTGGTACTTAATTGTATGCGGAAAAAATAGGCCTTGATCATTTCATTGATCATTCTTTTTTTTTTCTGCTCGGCTCTGTATACGTAAAATGAAATATAATTTAAAATTTTAATTTCTTTTCTTTTTTTATTGCTCCTGTAGTTGTTGTTGTTGTATTTTTAAGTATTATTGTCACGTTTTTTTTCGTATGCATTTCCATGTTATTTACAATAGAGTGTTAAAAATAAAATTGGATTTGGAAACAAAAAAATCTATTTTTCCCCCTACTGCCTGACTGATTGCTTGACTATCTGACTGACTCTGTTAACGCATACATTGCCGAGCATCGTATTTGCAACGATAATGTTTTTTTTTTTTTAAGATTTTGAAATTTCTAAAACAATATTTTTAAATTCAATGTCGTTTAAAAAAATATACATACGTATGTAGAGGTGATAGTGTATGCATAATAACGTTTTCAGGATGTAATAATTAATTTAGTTTCACATAAATTTTTCAGCATGTTTCCTGACAAATTGGGTCATGTAAATTAGAATACAATGTTTTACTAAAAAGTGTAGTTTTTTAAATAATTTTTTGACCTCTCCATACAATTAATCAAAATCTTTTATTAACTGGAAATTGTCAATTTCAAATTAATTTTGAAAAATATTTTTACACTAAAAATACAAAGTGCTGCCATAAGTATTCTAAGAAAAAAACTGTTCAACCAATTAAAGATTCTCATTTCTTTCCTTTTAATTTTACAATTATTACTTAGAAGACCAAAAAAAATGATAACAAAAAATTTCCAAAAATCTCATGAAAAACAAAATGAGTGAATGCAGCCATAAAAGTGTCTTTAAAAGAATATGATTTATGATTTATTTCCAAAAGCAAATTATTATTATTATTGAGCGTAAGATTGCTTGGGCTCCCATGCAAAGTGTTAATAGTTCATTATTTTTATTACGCGCCTATTATTAAAAGTTCAGAATACATATTTAAATAAATTGTTGCACATACATACATATTGGAGGTACTAAAACATCCCGCTAGAGATAGAGCAACAGAGTTCGTTGTTCTATGCGAACATTATGATGAATATTGAAAAGTGGAATGAGTAAAAAGAAGATTGTTTGTATGGTAAATATTTTCAAATTATTTATAAACAATTCTATGTGATATACTTTTTACCCAATTAAATTAAATAAATGATTATACAAATTAGTCAACCCTCCTATAACGCGGTACTCTCAGAACGTGGTTTCCATATAACGCGGAGCTGAAATTGCGACAACCCTCTTATAACGCGGTACTCTTACAGCGCGGTTTCAGTGCAACAACATCCTATAAGTTCCTTCCGCCTACACAGCCTATGAATAACTCTAGTAACTAGATATTGTAAGAGGGTTTAATATATGCTTTATTTTCGACGCAAAAGCACAGCTGACAACAACATGTTTAAACATGCCAACTTATCTCATAGCCGTCTACGACATCGGTTTCAGTCATCTCAGAGCTCTTTCACAGAACATACACATTGTTGATGACCAAGTCTTTCTAAAAATTTTTCTGCAACTCATATCTGACAGTGAGGATGAGTGTTGAAAAATTACATAATTTTACAAAAGTTTTTCTTGTTTTTGTTGGAAAACAGTCTTTAAGTTTAGTTTTTGTTCCATTTTTTATCAACCCTTATACGAACTCTTTAATTCAATAAAAATAATTTATAATTTATCTTGCCTTGGTCTCCATACAACGCGGTACGAATGATGTGATTTGTATTAATTTAGAGTTTCTGATAGCGCGGTTTCCATACAACGCGGTAGACAGTTTCCATAGAACGCGGTACGAATTAGCCTGGTTTGTATGGTTAAATCCGAGTTTCTTATAGCGTGGTTTCCATACAACGCAGTACGCGCTCACCGCGTTATAGGATGGTTGACTGTATAACAACAACAACGACACCAACAACAACATCAGCAGCAGAAAAAAAAGGAAAAATATAAAAATAATTGTACACTCAACTGTCATACAGATTCTAAACGAAACAAACGTAAACTGCTGGAGATAAAAAACACAGACAATCAAATAAATCAGCAGCATCCAGCTGATACAGTAGTGGCGATAAATATAGTCTTATAATAATGTGAAAAAGGACATTAAATTATTTAAATTATTACTGGCAAGAATTTCAAATTGCATTTTTAACATTTTCGGGTAATCTTTGTGGAAATGATAGACGAAAACCGTAAACTCTACAAAGCTCAAACGGCATTCACGCAATTAAAATCACTATGGAGGAGCTCATACATAAGTATACAGATAAATCAAGCTCAAGCTGAGTTGGCATGCGTTGGCATTTCTTTCTGCAGCTTCATCGATACTTTTGTATTTAAGTCGGCCGTTGTATATAAGGGGTGATTTTTTAAGAGCTATAGGAAAATTTGTCAAAAAAAAAAACACATAAAATTCAGAAAAATGCATGAAATCTTTATTTAAATCGATAGTACAGTCCATATAATTTAATGTTTGAAGATTATTTCATACAAATGTTGACCTTGACTGCGCCTCAAATGGTCCATCCGCTTAGTCCAATTTTGGCATACTCTTTCCAACATTTCGGCCGGTTTCTCACGAATTAATGCTTCAATGTTGTCTTCCAATGCGTCAATTGAAGCGGGCTTGTCTGTATAGACATGAGCTTTAACATAGCCCCACAAAAAATAGTCTAAAGGCGTTAAATCGCACGATCTAGGCGGCCAATTGTCCGGTCCCGAACGTGAAATAAAATGTTCACCGAACTCGCCTCTCAACAAGTCCATTGTTACGCGTGCTGTGTGGCATGTGGCACCGTCTTGTTGAAAGCACATGTCATGCAAGTCAAGCTCTTGCATTTTGGCCAAAAAAAAGTTAGATATCATCTCACGGTAGCACTCACCATTCACAGTTACGTTACGATTCGCAGCATCTTTGAAAAAGTACGGTCCAATGATGCTAAATTCAATGATTTGCAACCGTTGTTCGTTTGTAAGACGATTCATGGTTAAATTATAGACCAAACTGAAGATGTTTGACAGTGAAACAAAACACGAAACGTGCGTGTGCTGTTTAAACCAGTGTTGCCAAAAAGATAATAGCTAAAAAATCACCCTTTAGTAGTAGAGATCACAGTTTTGAGGACTATGGTTAGAATGATGAGTTTTAAGATTAAATTCTATACATAAATTTGAAAAATGCTTAGCAACAAGACTGAGTCCTAGCAGTGATTGGATCAATTTAAAAGCTACATACTCTTTTAAGAGAGATATGGAATATTTTGTGGTATGCGCATTGGTTAAAGCCAGGTAGTGGGTCAAAAGTGAGGCAGTTGGGGAGGTAAATAATTGGAAACTTGTGGAAATTTATTAAGCGGAAATTTATGCCATCGATTTGGATAGAAGCTACAGAGGACAATATAAGGCAGTACTCTCTCACATTATGAGTTTAAGTTAAAGTAGTGTGTGACTGCCTAGGCATATTGAATCAACTGGGCAAGGAATATGGCGTCGCGTTTTGTTGGATTCCAGGTCAAGTGAGAAGAAAGAGCAATGAACTGGCAGATAAGTTTCTTTGATAATAAATTTTAACGATTTACAAGCGTTGTTTGATTGTTAGTCTATTCATAGTGTGCAAAGAAGAGATTTTTGATTTATGCCACATGTCACGAATCTTTTTTTGTATTGAATAGTATTACATTGTATTATATTACACAATAATATTGCATTGAGAAACCAAATTGGAAAATTCTTTCTATTGTATTCTAAAAACCACTATCAGTAGTAATCATTGGTAATGTACTGGTATAGTTTCCCATCGATCATATAATTAGAAAACGCGAAAAAGATCCTGGAAATAAAATCATTCACGATATGGGAAATTTTTTAACGGGAAAATATTATTATTCATTAAATATTCACGACAGAGGGGAGTTTTTTGAGAAAAACATCAAATGCTATTTCAATTTGCATAATCTTGAATGAGATTCAATCTTTCAAAGACATCTTAGATGCCTAAAATTCACAGAAATCAGAACTGATCATTTCGGTGGGCTGTAGCAGACCCACTGATAATTACAGGCACTTGGCTATCATTTATTTCGCAAAATGATTCGTGTTATCCTAATAGTAATTAAGTCACTCAAATTTTCTTTGAATTAATTCATATGACATTCAATCAACAATCCTTTTTGAGTTACCAGGCTTTTTTAAATGATTCCAAACTGTCATGATGTTAAGGTTTAGTGCCGGTCATCAGCTGTCGAAAAATTTGATTTATTTTTCCAGTCACTAGTACGAATTCTACGACATAATTTTTAGAAATAAAATTAAGGTACGAATGTAATCTGAAATATGCGCTTTTAAACAAAGTGAAAAAAACTATTTACCCATCTTGTTAGAGAGACCTACATATAATGTGGTGTAACGTCTAGTTCTTGTTTCGAGATACATACATAATTGGTCATTACAACCCTTCAGTCAAGATTTCTACCTAGCTTCTCACACCACTTATGCTGTGAGCGTTAAGTTTATACATGAGTGGCAGGACCTACAGATTAAAGTCGACTCCGAACGACAGATTTTTGAGAAGCTCTTCATGACAATTTTATTTACTCTCAGAGTTTTTGCCAGAAATCTGCTGAGAGGCAGTCGCCGAAGAGATATTTTATTTTTCATATTTCGTTTTGATGCCTGACCTGGGATACGAACCCAGGCTTTACGTCTAATAAGCCAACACACTACTTACTAGACTATGGCGACTTGTTTCGAGATATTTCGAGACATAAAAAAGACTGAAGGTATTATAAGGGCTGTGCTTTAAATTGAACTCGATTTAAACAGTTAGTGACTAGAATGGTTAAATCAGTTTAATATTCATGTTTGTTTTTTCCCTTTTTTTAAAACATTTTTGCTAATAATTTGGCCAGAGTTGTTTTCAGAATAGCTGTACAATTGTTTAATATGAAGGAATGAGACTCAATGATTCTGGAACATTTAAAAGTTCTGCGTTCGGCAAACTGAACCAGCAAACGATTTAAATTCAATGGGCTGCCACTGTTGTATGTACATGTAGTTCTCAGTAGCGGTTTTATTTGAATATTTTTTTTTTTAATTTTGTAGTGAAAATAAAAATAACCAAACAGAACTGACATTCATGACTTTTATTATTTGTGGGGACTTAAATTCAATTGTAACTTTGACTCTTCGAGCATACATACAATGATGCATGAATGAATGAATGAAAGAATGAATGAATGAATGGCTGGTGTGTGTACCGTTTTTATATGCCTCTCGATTTGCTGTTTTGAATTATTGACTGTATGGCTGAGTGGCTAACGGGCTGACTGGCTATGTATTTTAGGGGTGTGAAGTGAGTGTATGTAGGAATAGTGAGTACTAACGATGTTGTCATTTATAATGATAATGGAGGTCAAAATAGTCAAATGAATGTTTCACAAATATCACAATTATCAATTCAATAAACAGCCCAGCCAGCCAAGTACAATTCATCATACATTTATTTCTCTTCTAATATGCTCATACATACATATATGTATGTATATATTGGGGAAGAGTATGTTGTTCACTAAAAAAATATGTTGGAAGAGTACTTTTTACTTTTAAAAATCTTTATGTATGTCGTGTAAGATTGTGTTTATTTCGTGTTTTTTGGTTAAATCCGATGGACCTTATCACGATTCAATAGCTTTTTAACAATTTTGTTCGTATGCCTCTAACTGAGTGATGAGATTTCAAATGTCACAATTTCGACAGCTCAATAAAGACACCAGATTTGTATGCCACTAATTTCGTTTTTATTAGTCTTGTGTCTTTAGTAAAGCATCTGTCAAAATAATAGCTACGAAGACCAGCAAATTAAGTTGTCTACTTGGAAGTCATGTTCTTTCTTTTCATTTTCTTTTTTGTATATAATATACACACGTACACCTTCTTGTAGTTTAAGGAAAGGAAGTAAGAAACCACAGTCTACTTAATAATTAAAAAACACAATACTTTTATCGTTTTCTTTTGTATTTGTTTCTCAAAGTAAACTCCCAACTAATTAAGATTAAATTACCGAAAATATAAGAAAAAAATATAAAATAAATTTCCATTTGATTGATTTAAACCAACAACCAACCTCTTCATCAGCAATAGTGGTTCACTAAACCTTGAAGGTTCTTTCCCCTCAAAATAAAAGGACACCACATAATAACAGCATAACAGCAGCCTAAAGATATTTTAAGCGCCCCAGACACAATATGTTGTACTTTCCAAAAAATTAACAGAAAACAGAAGACAAAAAAAAAGAAAAAAAAAAATACCTTTAAACTTAGAATCATAAAAACGCACTCATATTTTAGGATATTCCTTACCGGATGGCTGTAGTGGTTTAAGTATTGGATTACATTTCTCTTTTTTTTCAGTATCTTTTTTTACTGATGACTTTATTTCTTTCAAAAAATTGCATCAGGTATCATCATTAGTTTTTAGTTTAAAAAAATATCTTTTTTAAACTTTTCTTTCCTTTTGTTTTAAGAAAATAAAAGATGACCTTATTGGCTTGAATGTGTGTTCATTTTCAAGCTTTTTCTTTAAATTCATTTACTTAATATTTCTTTTTGAACATTTGAAAGCCATATAAGGATATTCATTACTTTACATGCAATATATAAGAAAATAAGAAAAAAATAAATAAAATAAAATATCTCCATATGTTTAATTAGTAACCGTATCTCCTCTACTGGAAATTAAACAGACATTTAAGTTAATCATACAATATGCACTCGCAATATTGGCAAATATTTGTTGGTTATGCCTCTCAAGTTATTATTTTTAAATCGTTTAAATTTTTTTTATACAAATCGGAGAATATTTTTAATTCCTTTCTGTTGAAACTATCAGGATTTCTTCAGATAGTATTTAACTTTCTCTTGAGGTAATTTTCAGATTGCTTAATACTATGTTCAGACATGCACTTTTATTGAGTCAATATTCGGTTTATTGATTACAATATTTTAAGTGTTTAGACATAACAATATACGCAGTTCAGCTGCTTATTCAATATTCATTTGATAGCTGGTAAACAAAACAGCTGGTTGTTTCAACAACATTGTTTTGTTCGTTGTTTTTTGTTTTGTTTTTTTTTTTGTTTGTCGTTGTTGATATTTGAGTTGTCAAATATCAATAGAAAGTGTTCGGAAAATTGTAATATGCACACTGAACGTACTTATGACAGTGGTGTATTTCAAGTTTTAATCAATATTATAACAATTTATGAATTTATTGAGCAATAATTAACTGACATTTTATATGAAATATTGAGATCAATAATGCCGTTTATTGCGATTTACTCAACATAAGTGCATATACTATTATACTAGTATACTATTATACTAGTATTATACTATGTTCAGACTTGCACTTTTATTAAATCAATATTCGGTTTATTGAGAACAATATTTTTAGCTTTCAGACATATAATATACAAAAATTTATTTGACAGCTGGTAAACAAAACAGCTGATTGCTACAACAACATAAATAAAATACAAACCTTTCTGCTTACCTTCCATTTTTTGTTTGTCGTTGTTTACATTTCAGTTTTCAAATATTTTCTATTGATATTCGTGTTCGGAAAAATGTAATATGCTCACTGAACGTACTTATGACAGTGTTGTATTTAGAATTTTTCTCAATATTATAACAATTTATGAATTTATTGACCAATAATTAATTGAAATTTTATATGAAATATTGAGATCAATAATGCCGTTTATTGCGATTTACGCAATAAAGGTGCATGTCTGAACCCAGTATAAGATGTTGGAATCAGAATATCGTGCATTTTTGTTTGATTATTTTCGATTATAATATAGTAAACTTTTATGATGAATGTCGTAATGTGGGTTCTCTGTATATTTTATGAACTTCTTCACACTGATTGTAATCGTCTGAATGCTACTGTTGCTCTGTGGAGCATCTATTTATTGCCGGCATTCGTTGTCTAAACAGCAACAGCTTCGTACGTATTTAACAAGTTGACCTTATAACTTAATGTTCTCTGTGTTGACGTTGTTTATTCTCATGGCTTTTGTTTTGTTAATATAAACTTCAAGTCCAATATTACATGTTCAACTATCCAAATCTTCCAATTTGAATTTGCATCTTGAAGAGCTTATACCGGATAAGGTAAATATTATTCACGTAATACAAAATCTTGAGTAAACGTCAGAGACTTCTTGTAATGCCTATTTTCAATTAGAAAACCGAAATTGGATTATGATATCATCCAGCACAATGATGAATAGTTGAAGTAATAGAGGACTTCCTTGTTTTACTTTATCATTGGAATAAATTGCTACTCGTATATAAATCTGTTAATTCGAATTGCTTTATAGCAGTACGTCTGATGAAATTTCTTGAATATATGTTGTTATACGTTGTTTTATTACAAAGGGATGAGTATTGAAACGATTTTCTATTTTGCTTTCAATTCTTTTCTGTACTGTGACTGTCAGTTTCTTGTATGTGGTATTAAGCAGAGTAGTTGCTCCCCAGTTGGTGCGATCTTACAAGTAAATTTCCTATAATTTTGCAATGAAAGTCAGCAGATGGGTCTCCAAATCGTTTATATTAATGCCAATAAAATTGTCCTCGAAATCGCTGTAAATTAAACCAAATTAATGCGGATACAATAGTACGGCTATTCGGACTATTGTGACTAAATTTCGCACCAAATTTACATTGTTGGACATTAAACCACCAACACGCTTACCTAGAGTGCAAACTGAAGAAAATATCGCAGCTGTATCGGCCAGTGTTAATGATGACCATCAATTATCGATTCGTCGACGTTCGCAGCAATTGGGCCTCTGTTACTCAACAACGTGGAAAATTTTGCGGAAGGATTTAGGTGTGAAGCCTTTCAAAATATAGCTGATGCAAGAATTGAAGCCGAACGACCTACCGCAACGCAGAATTTTTGGTGAATGGGCTCTTGGAAAGTTGGCCGAAGATCCACTTCTTTATCGAAAAATTGTGTTCAGCGACGAAGCTCATTTTTGGCTCAATGGATACGTATATAAGCGGAATTGTCGATTTTGGAGTGAAGATCAGTCAGAAGCATTGCAAAAGCTACCAATGTATCCAGAAAAAGTCACAGTTTGGTGCGGTTTATGGGCTGGTGGCATCATTGGACCATACTTCTTCAAAGATGCTGCGAATCGTAACGTAACTGTGAATGGTGAGCGCTACCGTGAGATGATATCCACCTTTTTTTTGCCCAAAATGCAAGAGCTTGACTTGCATGACATGTGGTTTCAACAAGACGGTGCCACATGCCACACAGCACGCGTAACAATGGACTTATTGAGAGGCGAGTTCAGTGAACATTTTATTTCACGTTCGGTACCGGTCAATTGGCCGCCTAGATCGTGCGATTTAACGCCTTTAGACTATTTTTTGTGGGACTATGTTAAAGCTCATGTCTATACAGACAAGCGCGCTTCAATCGACGCATTGGAAGACAACATTGAAGCATTTATTTATTTATTTATTATTATGAGATACCGGCCGAAATGTTGGAAAGAGTATGCCAAAATTGGACTAAGCGAATGAATGGACTCAATGAATAAATTTCTTTGTAATTCATTCTTCAGCTCACTATTATTGATCTTAGATTTGAAGGGTATTCGCTTGCTTCGGATTTAATGCACATTTATTTTTTTTTTTTATTATTATTAAATTCATTCTATAGAATAGAATAGTTTTAATTTTATTGTCTGTAACTGACCAGTGGTGAAACATAATTCCATAAACGCTTATTTGTTGGCAATTTATTTTTCATTTTTAGCAAAATATAAAAAAAAAAAATAAATAAATGGAATTAAAAAAAAAAAAATTCAAAAAAAAAAAGAAGAAAAAAATATTTATTAAACACAACCATTGTTCTAAGCATTATGCGTAATGAATATTAATGGTGGGAATTTAGTTGCATTTTATACAGGGTGTGAACGATAATTAATTAATTAATTAATGATTATGACGATGAGAACAAGAACTTATCGAAATTCTTTGTAATAAATGCAACTGACAAAAACAACAAAAACTAAAAACAAATATTGGCAACATAAATGACTAAAAACGGATATTGTGTGGACATGTTTTCGATTCGAAAGATTTCTGAAAATTAAAAAAAAAATGTTTCAACAATTAGTTCGCAATATTATCGAAATTATTAAGTTACCAAATATTTGTTTTCTTTTAATATACATTTTAAAATTTTATTTTATTTTTTATTATTTTTTTTTTTTTTTAGACCAAAAATATTTTCATCAAAGAGGAACCTGTCGATGGCAGCAAAGATTTACCACCGCCAATATGCAGTATAGCTGATATATCAGATCATGAGGCGTCATTGGGTGAGTTTTTTTTTCTATTTATTTTAAATTAAGTATATTTTTTTTTTATTGGAAAATGGGAAAATAAAATTTTAATTGCAATGTCTTTGATACGTTTCTCTCTTTCCTCCAAGAACCCTCATTTGAATAAAAATTCTATTGTTTACTTGCTTCTATATTTTAGTTGCGTTATTGTTTGCGGTATCAGTTGATAAGATTCAGGCAAAAATAAATAAATAAATAAAAATAATAATAAATTAAAAATATTAAAAAAGGCTTAAAAATAAACTTTATAATCGAAGTGAAGTCGCCGTAATCTAGTAGGTATTGTGTTGGCTTATTAGACGTAAAACCGGGGCTCGAGCCCCAGGCCAGACATCAAACAAAATACAAAAAGTATTTCTTCGACGATTTCCTCTCAGCAGATTTCTGGCAAAAACTCTGAGAGTAAATAAAATTGCCATGAAAAGTTTCTCAAAAAAAATCTGTCGTTCAGAGCCGACTTTAAACTGTAGGTCCCGATACTTATGTATAAAATTAACACACACAACATAAGTGGTGTGAGAAACTAGGTCAATAATCCTGACTGAAGGGTTTTTAATGACCAGTTATATATATCGAAGTGAAGTTCTTCTCGCTATTGAAATTTGCTCACTTGTAGCAAAATTTTAAAAATTCATTTTTCGCAATTTTATGATGGCAGTCTCGTTCTCTCTCTCGTTATGAACAATTTGTTGCCTATCTTTCATATTTTGCAGACTTCAAATGAAAATCTTCTTTCACTAGAAATACAAAAGTTTTCAATTTAGAGTCTGCAATCTAGGGTAGATGTTCTTATTGATAAAATTTTTGTCATTTATTATCTAAACGTTCAAAGGTATTTCTTGTATATATTTTGCAAAAAAAAAATATTTTTTTTCTAATTTTCTTTGTTCCCATTGGAATTCATGACTCTTTTAATAAAGTATATTAAAAAAAAAATATACAGAATTATTCGTATAAAAAATAATAATAAAAATATATGCGAAATAAACATATTAAATCAAAACTAAATAATATTGTACGATAAGATAAGAATTCTGTGTAGAGAAACGCGTATACAAACTTATTTTTAATCGAAATCACAAGGGGAAAATATACAGTACACAGAGAACGACTAAAGAGTAGGAACAGAATACGACCGTAATACGGTGTTCGGGTATGCACCTTTATTGCGTAAATCGCAATAAACGCCATTATTGAGCTCAACATTTCATATAATGTTCCAATTAATAATTGAGCAATAAATACGCAAATTCTTATAATATTGATGGTCAATTCACGCAAGTCGTTGTATCGTTGTATTAAGTGTATTGTTGGACGAATATACAACAGTGTATGCTTGTTGTTGATAATTTTCATGTAAAAATCCGATACATTATACACATACACATTTTTTTCATATGTTTTTAAAAGTTGTATTGGTTTCATGCTATCAAATTGTTTGAATGCCAAAAATTATTAGAAATATTCTTCTTCTTATCGCTTTTTGACATTTGGCATACGAAATACATAATACAGCATAGCATTGAGCGTTCACAAACAACCAAGTGTATTCAATACGACATACACGATACAAAGTCGTGTGAATTGGCCATGAGTAAAACTTAAAATGCGGCACTGTTATAAGTGTGTTTAGTGAGCATATTACAATTAACCGAACACTTTCTGTTGATATTTGACAACTCAAATGTCAACAACGACAAATAAACACTAATAAACTAACAAAGGACACTAATTTTCGCGACCAAAATAAAAACAATGTTGTTGTTTACCAGCTGTCAAATGAATATTGAGTAAGCTGAATTGTGTATATTAATGCTGCCTGAATACTTAAAATATTGTACACAATTAACCGAATATTGACTCAATAAAAGTACATATCTGAACATAGTATAACTGTGATTTCCACAGAAGTTGACACAGTTAAAGAACGACAATAAATTCAAATTTATTTTGGCAGCGTTTTTGCTTACTCTTTCAATCAAAACAAATACAATTCACTTTCTATTAAGTAAATCGATATTACTATACTTTCATGAAATTTGAAACCTTTTCTTTCATGTTTTAATGTGTCAAATGTAAACATCGAAATGTTTGTTTAATACAGGATCACATATTTTTCAATTCGTTTTCTTTTGAAGTTACAGTCATATTCTGTTCTTATACTAACAAAACTGCTCTTTATTGAACTGATTGCTTTTTTGGAAACCATACGCGTGTTGTGTTGACACAACCACAATAATAATAATTTCATAAATCATAATGTAATAATAAATTTGGTAAAACAAATATTTTCCCTTTAAAGTTCAAGTTCAATTAATTGTTTTTGTTTAATAATTATATTCCCCTTTGCCCAAACAATTTTGGCCTCCCTTTTTTAATTTTTTTTATTATTTAAAGTTTATTTTTTGGTCGTATGGTTGGTTTGAGGTTGAAATGGATTATAAAATGTTTTTCTTTTAAATATTTACACATTTTTTTATTAAAAAAAAAACGTATTACAACAGTAATTAATTATAATTAATTAATTTTTTTTTTTTAGTTTTCAAATTACTTCTTTGTAGTGTATAAAAATACTGCGAAGTAATAATAATAATCTAATAATATATAGATAATACGCACAAATTACTCTTTAGAACTCATGAAAAACTTGAGGTAAAATTTGAAAAATTTTGAAATGGATTTTTATAGATAAGGTTAGGCACGACTTGGAGGGAAGGCAATATTAATATATCTCTAACACCACAAGGGTGTGAACCTATAAAATAGTGCTGAGTCAATGCAGAGTCAACATTGATAACATTTGCATCCCAGCCTGGTAATAGAGCTTCTAACCCAGTTCAAAAATATGTGATGTATCGTAAGAAAAGAGCAATGTCCGTTTAAATCTCACACCAAAACAAAATAAGAAAGAACTGATTATGGAAGAAAACCTAGTCGCACTCAAACTATTTTGAGGTTAGTTAATGTGTTCAGAGAGTACCTATCTAGGAATATTTCTCTGTTAACAGACAACGTTCGACAAAGTGAAATTTATTTTGTGTGAAAACCTATGAGTCAGCGATTAGTAATGAATGAATATTCCAATCTAAGTTAAATAGGTGTTATGATCATTGAACGGCCGTATCTGCTGTTATGTTACAGGAAGATTCTATATAGCTTTTGGCTTCCAGAGAGCTTTTCCATCTTAAACGGAAAGGGCTGTTATTTTTGCGTCTTCTCATGTTAAATTGAACTATCCTTGAACTTGGAGTATCGAACGTCTCCAGGTGTCGAACGGCCACGCTTCTTGATCCTAAAGGATTCTACTCAAGTGCTATTCTTGTTATACCAAAGGGTCCGCCAAATAACTTTTTTTTTTTTTGAAAATGCTTTAAAAAAAGCTTTTGAATATTTTCTCAAATTTCTTTTTTTATTTGAAAGTACAATCCTTCCGGTTAATAATGGAAAATAATTTCATTCAAATGGCTGCCTCGGCTGGCCATGCAGTAGCCTACACGATCGGTCCAATTTTTAAGCACATTATCGATTGTGTGCAGCTGTATTTCACCAATAGCTTCACGAATATTCTCCTTTAAAGCGTCAATTGTCTCTGGCTTGTCGGCGTAACACTTATCTTTGACGGCACCCCACAAATAATAGTCCAACGGTGTCAAATCGCAGCTCCGAGGTGGCCAAACGACATCAGCTCTGCAGCTGATAATGCGATCTTCAAAAACAGGGCGCAAAACATCGAGTGTAGCTTCGGCTGTGTGGCACGTAGCGCCGACCTGTTGAAACCAAATGTTGCCAATATCCTCCTCTTCAATTTTTGTGAACAAAAATTCGTTCAACATGACCCGATTACGATCGCCATTGACTGTAACGGCCACTATTTGCTCATTTTCGAAGAAAAATGGCCCAATTATGCCTCTGGACCAAAATCCGCACCAAACAGTGACTCGTTTTGGTTGCGTCGGCTTTTCAATGTATGCGTGCGGATTATCTGTGCCCCAAATGCGACAATTTTGCTTGTTTACATACCCGCCAAGATCAAAATGAGCTTCATCTGAAAAGATGATTTTTTTTGCCAAAATCGGCATCTTCTGTAAGTCGATCGCAGGCCCACTTAGCGTTGTTGTTCAAGCGTATACACAACCATATTCGTTCAGCGGAAGGATAAAACTAATAATCTGTCAAATCAGACATGAGCTAAGTGTTACCATTCACGAAATAAGCACTAGTTGAAAAAAAAAAACGTTAGATGGCGGACCCGATATGTATCAGGATTCTGATAGGATTTTGATACTATGGCCGATACATCTCTATTTTCTACGCTTTATGTGTTTTAATATGGGTTCGGCGCTGGTAAGATTTTAGAGGTCCATGTTGCTGATGCTATTTGGCCATAATATCTTGCATATGATTTTAAGGCATTTGTTGATGAATACCTATAGTTTTTGCGAAATGATTTAAAAATGAAATATTGGCAATATTGTTAGGATATACATATGTACAGACCACGTTTACATTCTGTATATATACAGGGAATGCCATTAATTTGCGGCATTTTGTTTTAAAAACTTTAATGTAAATCTAAAATTTCAGAACAAAACATTAATAAGTCTAGGGCTAATTTTGAATGCTCAAAAGCATTATTTGATATCTACTTTGAAACTCGATAGAATAGAATCTATAGGCTTAGAATACTTTTCATAGATCATTGTGCTGGGGAATCTGTTCTCCAGAACGTCGAGTTCTTGATCTTTACTAAAGACTCGATGGTGGAAACATGTACAAGATCAAATGTTTTATTCTGGTGAACTTGAACTTTCAGTCTCTCCAAGATTAAATTCTGGCTGCATTGTTTTCCTTCCTCCATTATTAGGGCCGGGAAGTTGCATCGAAAAATATATTTCGAATCTTCGGTTATCAACATCTTATGAACAATATTGTATCGATCAGAGCTTTACCCTTCATAGTAGTTTGATTGAAGTGTCTTTTCAGCTGCATTCGGCTTTTTGGTGCATATAGAGCGTCATCGTTTCATTATTCCTTAGTTCTGCTGACTTCATATTGCCTACGTTTAAGATTTACAATTAATCAAAACAAATATAAAAAACGTACGAATAATAATGAGACTCACTGTACGTATGTGCACTCTGAAAATAGAAATTATTTAATTATAAATCAAAATATTATATTTTTAATAAATAATACGAATTAAATTTAAAAAAAAAATCTCTCACCAGAGTCTCTTGTGTTACGTCTTTTATTTTTTGTTTTCTTTTTTTGTTTTTTTTTGTTGATTTCTATAGTTTTTCAACGAAAAAAAGTCACGTCGTTTATTTCCGGCGTCCATACATTGTGGTATGAAATAATATTTAAAATAAAAAAAAAGCAACAGCAATAGCAACAACAATAATAACAAAATAATAGCAAAAATAACACAATTACGAGAAAAAAAGTTTAAAGTCAAACACAACAACAAACGCGGGCCTAGATAAGAGGAGAGCCCACTTATAACAATATTTGCATTTTTTCATCATAGGCATAATACAACAACAACAACATAAAATCTAACAAAAATCATTTGTTGCTGTTTGTTGTTTATTGTTGTTTTTGTTTTTAGCATTTTTAATGCTCATTATAATTTCGATTATTCAGCCCCAGTCAGCAGCACTTTTTCTATTTTTTTTTTCATACAATATTTACGCACCAACTTCTTTAGCTAGTTTGTGCCAAGTTTTTGTGTTTTTTTTTATTTTCGTTTTGTTCTTGTAATAAAAATTTCAAATTTGAATTCGACTACTGCATCGGCTCGGATATTCCATTCATTCATTTACAACTCCAACTTGTTGTTCACGTAGAACTATAACTACACTGCCACTGACACTGCCACTGCCACTACCACCACTACTGGTCTTTAAAATGCATACGAAATGCTTACAAAACAATTGCCTGCCGAATGCGTTTCTTCTATTTGTTTTCGAGTTATTCTTGCGTTTCTTATTTTTGTACAGAATTTTTTATATCGTATTTATTATTATTAATAGCTTTTGTTGTTGTAGATAGATTTACCCAACAACTCCCTGGGTTTTAAGTAGTATTTCTGTATAATTTTCTTATGATTTATAAGCAATTCTTTCTTTTTTCTTTCTTTTCTTTAACAAACAATTTTAAAATTCGCTCCTTATTCTGTCGACCATTTGTTGTATCCATTTGTAACCGTATTGTAATTTATATTGTATCTTTAAGTTTGTAATTTTGTACGTAACGAATAGATAAGAGAAGAAGAAGTAGAAGAAAAAAAGCCATCTCACAACTGTTGAAATTATGAATGGAATATGAAATGATTGAATTGTATTGCAGATGGTCGGACTGTGCGTGTCCCAACATACTGCCACCCATTCAAATAGTTGCACCTTAGAGAAATTATCTTCAATTAACAATTTCTTTCTATATTCACTGTGTTATGGCTTAGTGTCTAATTCAGGTTCGAATCCTTGCTAAGAAGTAAATATTTTCTAATTTTGGAATTTCATAATTTAAAAGGCCTGAGTTGCCCTCCAAATAATCTATTCTGAAGGTAGCGATTCCGCCATCTAACGTTTTTTTTTCAACTAGTGCTTATTTCGTGAATGGTAACACTTAGCTCATGTCTGATTTGACAGATAATTAGTTTTATCCTTCCGCTGAACGAATATGGTTGTGTATACGCTTGAACAACGCTGGGAAATATTGCGACTTTACTTTGAAAATCATGGTAATATTGCAGAATGTGTGCGAAAATTGCGTACGGATTTTGGAAGCCATGTTGAACGAATTTTTGTTCACAAAAATTGAAGAGGAGGATATTGGCAACATTTGGTCTCAACAGGACGGCGCTACGTGCCACACAGCCGAAGCTACACTCGATGTTTTGCGCCCTGTTTTTGAAGATCGCATTATCAGCCGCAGAGCTGATGTCGTTTGGCCACCTCGGAGGTGCGATTTGACACCGTTGGACTATTATTTGTGGGGTGCCGTCAAAGATAAGTGTTACGCCGACAAGCCAGAGACAATTGACGCTTTAAAGGACAATATTCGTGAAACCATTGGTGAAATACAGCTGCACACAATCGATAATGTGCTTAAAAATTGGACCGATCGTGTAGGCTACTGCATGGCCAGCCGAGGCAGCCATTTGAATGAAATTATTTTCCATTATTAACCGGAAGGATTGTAATTTCAAATAAAAAAAGAAATTTGAGAAAATATTCAGTAGTTTTTTTTTAAAGCATTTTCAAAAAAAAAAGTTATTTGGCGGGCCCTTTATATGGCCTCCCTGAAAGTTTAAATAACTTTACATTTTTCAAAAGGAGTACGACTATAAGGTAAAGGTTAGATAAGCTGACGGACTTTAATTGAAGAATGAGATCTCACTTAGACCAGAGATTAGATCCATTGTGATACTGTAAACCAATATGCAATGTGGTGTTTAAGCATTTAAATCCTGATGCCAAGGTAAAACTTTGCAGTAGTTTTTATTTTGGAGGGTTCTGTCAAAGAAAACCGGAGACGGGAGTCTAAGAACTTTCGCCTTTTAAAAGCAAAAGTCTCTCCTTATCTTAGCCAGATTCCTGCAATAGTTAGCAATAGTTGTGAGAGGGAATGCTGAGTCTATCGGTCTGTCAGAGTCAAATAGTGTCCTCCAACAACAACTGGGGGTTATCCAGTTTTACTGAGACAATTATAGTATAATCCCATTATCCTAGCCAGATTCCCCGCTCCTGTAATGTTTGTGAGAGAGAATGTCGAGTCAATCGGCATGTCTGTGAGAATCATAATAGTGTAACGGGTTGCCATGCGATTCTGGAAAGAAGACAATTTGTCTTCTTCCTATTTAGATTAGTCCAGCAGACTCTAGCAATGTTATCAATGTCTTAATGTCGTCAATAATGTTGAACTTCCTCTTACAACGACCGAAGGATACCCAGTTTTACTGAGGTAATTATAGTGTAATCTCCTTATCCTAGCCAGATTCACACCTGCTGCAATTGTCGTGAGAGGGAATGTTAATTCTATCGGAATGCCAGTGAGAATGATAAAATTGTAACGGGTGGCCATTTTAGAAAGAATCTCTTCCTATTGAGATCAGTTCAGCAGATCCTAGCAACGTTATCAATGTCTGTTGTAAACAATATTGAGCCTCCTCCTACAACGACCGAAGGATACCCAATTGTACTGAGACAATTGGAGTAACTGATATATCGATAATTTTGAGATCTGGCTAGTTCGATTGCAAAGACATTTTCGACGAATGTCTCGACATTTTCTTGTGAAATTTCCGGCATTCCTGGTGGAAAAATACACTGCAGTCACATTCTATATAAAAGTTTGCTCATCGTTACACCCAAAAGTTTTTTACAAAGCGAGTTGTTTCAGGTAAAGACAGATGGCAACCCTATCTTTCTAGAACCAATCATCCGCTTAACTGAGAAAACTTGATCGATGAAGTTGAAACAAAGCAAAGAGATAAGAGAACATGCTTTATGGCAGCCCCATGTTCCTAAAGTAAATAGCAAGAAATAAATGCATTCTCTATCTTTAGCTACGTCCTTTTCCCTTCTTTAGCATCAGGTCCTAACTACAGATTTCAGAATCTTTTTCATGGCAATTATTTACTCTCAGGTTTTTTAGGAAAACACTGTTGAAGGAAAGAGTTGGAAAAGTTCTCGGCTGATAAGCCAAAATAACAATAAAATGAATTCCTGAAAAATAATTGCAAATCATTGGCTTTTAAATAAATTTTTCTGAGTGTTTTGGTAGGACTTTAAGTGCGTATGAAGAGGAGGCCCTTTGTGTCTGACACTGCTGTGCATTTTTATGCAACATTTTCTTTTTTTTCGATTTCTTTTTATTGTTTTCTTTTCATTCTTTTATTGTACTTTTTTTCTCATTCTATTTTATAATTTCTAGATTTTATTCGTTTGGTTGTTTGTTTATTTGTTTTTTTGATTGTTTTTTCATTTGTTGTTCAATTTAAATAGTGGTGGTGATAGTGCGTTGATGGGGTCTTAAAATAAGTTCTAACTTGACTTCTTGTAACTTTACGTGTTCATAAGTGAGTAATTGTGTAAGCACGTGTAAGTGTAAGTAAGAGCGTGTGCGTGTTGGGCGCGTGAGTGAGTGTAGAAGTGAGTGATTATGTGAAAAAAGTAGGTGTGTTTTGATTGAAATTAACCAAGTGTCAGAAAAATTCGTTTCTTTTTTCTGCGTTTTTTTTTTTTTTGCTTTCCTACTGTTTCACTATAAAAAAGGAATTATGCTTTTATTATTACAACAAAAACAAAAAATAAGTATTTTAAAAAGAAAAAAATAAATAACAACAAATGGGGAAAATGCCAAAGAAATGTTAATGAACTATGAATTTTTTATTTTGCATTCTAGATACTTATGCGTATGGGTGTTACCTAAATTAGGGTGTCTTACAAATAACGTGTACACTCAGGTCAAATTCCATGTATAATGGAAATGTGCTCACAGTTGGAAAATTATGTCATTCTGAAGTGGTGAGAATTGTTTTAGAAGAGTTTAATTGAAATTAAATTAAATAATAAAATAATAAACTAGACTACTTATCACAAGTAAATACAAATTTTATTTAATTTATGACATATTAATTGGAGAGATTCCAAGAAAATTTATATTAGAGTAGCAAAACGTATTTACTAAGTTATTTAATATACAATAATTACACTATGCGACAAAATAAAAAAAATTAAATACACCCGGCTAATGACATAGTGTAGGTAGTGAGTTTTATTGAGTAGATCTCAAAAATATTTTTTTTTTATATTTCTCGAACCCTCCAAACTTTTTTTATTTGACAAAAACTGTTTTTTTAGACTTTATGCAGAAACTTCTGAATTACCCAAACATTTCTGACCCGATTTCCAAAATGTAAATCTTGTTGATGAGATGACATATATAAAAAATATCACTCGACTGTAAGACTCTTTAAATAATAACTACGTTAATTTTTATCCAATTTTATCAAATGATGACTCAATCTCTTCATAAGAGAACAGACTTTATGAATATTATCACTTATCCTATATTTTTCTGTTAAAGTTTGCTACTATGAATGGACAAACTTAAAAAAATATGAAAAAAAAATCGAATTTTCCAAGTTTACCTCCTCAAATCTCATAGCATATTAAGTCGAATAATAGATATGTGTATACCGTTTTAAAGGTCAATCTCTCCCCTTTCAACAGGATTTAAATTTTGGAGATTGGATCAGAAATGTTTTAGTAATCCAGAAATTTGTACGTAAAGTCAAAAAATAAACATTTTTGTCAAATAAAACAAGTTTGAGGGTTAGAGAAATATAAAAAAGGTATTTTTGAGTTCTACTCAACTAACTGAACAACATGGACTATGTAGTTACTCGGGTGTATTTTCACTGTCGCACCGTGTTATTGGACTATCAGATGGAGTGTAGTGACACACAATTTTTCACAATGACTGTTTCATGCTCCTTCACATTATCCATCTACAAGACTCTTGAACCTCAGAATAACATCTATAATGAACTTTATAGGAAGGTCTTTAAACATATAGTCATGAATCGATTTAATTCATTTAGAAGATTGCTTGTACTTTATTTTTAAAGCTTCTAGACAAACTGCTATTAACACATTCGCTGCCAAGGACGAGAATACTCGTCTTTGACAGGGTATCCCGCACTGCTAAGACGAGTATACTCGTCCTACTTTAAATATATTATATATACGTGGTATTACTTTATCCCGTTATCTGCTGAGACACTGTAATCGACAATAGTGAATTTCTAAGTGTTGCCAATTTTCGCGATGTGTCTCGTTTTATTCCATTTTCTTCATTTTATCCATCTGCGTGATTTATTATTTGTTTTTCTACTAAAACGTACACAAATACGAAAAAGGATAGTCCTTCTGCCTTCCTATTGCCAACAACGAGTATACTCGTCTTTGGTTTTCTGCTTGTAAATGATTATGTATGATAATATATGTGCTCTTACCAAGAAATAACAGGGTTTTGGTAAACAATAACACTTAAAATATAAATGGCAATGGGATTGACTTCATATAATTTAGGCTTGGCAGCGAATGTGTTAATGAATATAGTCTAGCGACTACAGCCTACTACAAAAAGTAAAAGGTTTACAGTCTAGACCAAAGATAAAAGGTTAGTTCATCTAAAACGAAATGATGAGCCGTATGAGGCCGAGAGGTCTCCAACTAAACGAAATTTGAAATAATATTTTTTCGGCGACTTTCTCTCAGCAGATTTTTTTTTGCAAAAACTCTGAGAATAAATAAAATTGCCATGAAAAGTTTCTCAAAAATCTGTCGTTCGGAATCGACTTTAAACTGTAGATCCCGCCACTCATCTATAAAGTTAACATACATAACATATGTAAGTGGTGTGAGAAACTAGGTCGTAATCTTGACTTAAGGGTTGTCAGATATGCACATTTCGTGTTATACGATTCAAACAAATTTTTTTTTTTGTTTATCAATAATTATATAATTTTCATCATGTACAACTTTATGTACCCAATTTCTCATAGTTGTATTTGAAACTTTGATCGGTATTATTATTGCCGTGCTATCAGAATAAAAGTCTGGGCAAATGGTTTTCTTTGGGCATTGCAGTTGTTAGCGCTCAGGAACTTTTGCTGTTACTGGGAACCTTAATGTGTCTATTCGATAAGACAACTCTTCTAATTAAATATAAATTAAATAAATAAATTTATTATTACCCCCAATAGAATAGAATAGAATAAAACGGAATAGAACAGAATAGAATATAATATAATAGAATAGAACAGAATAGTATAGAATAGAATGGGTTAATATTTATTTATTTGATAAATTGTGGAGTGATGACATCTAACAGCAAATTGTTTTCAGTTCAATATCAGCATTTAAGTTCTATTTAATGTATTGTTTTCAAATGAATTTAGGAGATTATCTGTCTTTAGTCTCTTTTGAAATTGGTATAATTTTAGACAGTTTGAATTGCCTAGGATTTGAATTGACTAGTCAAAAACTCTATTTTTAAAAAAAGTTTGTTATCTTAGAGTGTTTTCACACCTAGAGTTAAAACCTGCTTTTAACATTAAAACCATAATCAGCTGATTTTGCGTTCACACTATAAGTTTTCTTAAATCTGGTTTTAACATTCATGACCACAGTATAGAAACGAATTTGACAGAAACACTGGTCAAACCTGAAAGAGAAAGCAAATATTACCAAAAAGTATTTCTGTCTCTGTCTGATTCTTTCAGCTTTGTTTATTTATGTTTGGTTAATTTTTAGGGTAGGTTTTTATTTTCTATTTTGGTAGAAATTGATGATATTTTTGAAGAATAATATAATATTTTTGAAAGGAAATGAACTGTTTTCTTGAGGAAACGCAATACGGAACTAATATATTTGGTGGCACCTTTCATCGATTGTCACTAACTTAGTATTTAACCAATTTAGAGGTATATTCATAAACTCCTGAAACAAAAAGTTATGAGAATATATTTTGCTATATTTTTCTTTTTACTTATCTTTTACACACGGAACTTGTTTCATTGTGAAGAGAAATTGCTAATAGTTCGATTAATAATGAAAGAATTAAGGAATTTTAACTTTTTCATTCAAGAAATTAATAAATATAGGTAATATACACAAAGATCTGCAAGAAAAAAATTTTATGAGCAATTTGTCTTATTTGATCTTGATATATTTAGCTTCTTACTTACCTTTTGCACAAGAAACTGTATTCATTGTGACCAAAAATCACACAAATTTCGATTAATAATTAAATATTTAAGAATTTTTACAATTTTCATTGAAGAAATTAAAAACTATTCTAAATTTTCCCTTTTTTAATACAAAATAAATGTTTGTTTACATTTAATTTTTTTACTTTATCCACCATTTTTCACTCTGCATATCTGTTGCTTCTAACACATTTGGTTTGCAACAATAAAATAACATTTTTTTTCTCCCTCTAGTTTGACCAGTGTTTTTAGGTTATGAGCCTTTTTCAAATGTCATTGCTTTCGTTTCTGTTTGTTCTGTGTTCATGACATTTATGACTGTGCAACAGCTGTTTTTGCTTAAGAAAAAATAAGAAAAATTAAAAAAAATTAAGAAATGAACAATAAATTAAAAATTATTCTAAATATTGAAAAAAGAATACTTTAATTTTTTTTATTTATTGTTGCTGCAGCATCCATTATTTAACATTTTACTTTTTACACACAACCGGCTTTCTGTATTTTTATATTTGTTTTGTTTTTTTTCAGCTGTTTTCAACATTTCAATGTTGGTAGCTCTGATTTAGTATATCGAAACAAGGTTGTATTTTATAAAACCTACTTAACCCCAATTCAAAAAAGGTTTTAAGGTGGTTTTAACACAATAAGGTTTTAATTATGATTTTAAAGTTAAAACCAGCTTTTGCATTAACTCAGTTCAGTAACTTTATTATTGTTGGCAATAATTTCTGTAGCCTTTGAACTTCACTGGCTTATTTATAAATTATTTTACTTCTTCGATACGGGTTAAATAATTTGTTACATTATTTGTAATGGACTTGTTAGTCATCGATCGTCTTTAGATATCTTACGATCCATTGTTGGCGCCATATTTGAATTTACTTGATGCAAACCTTCAATAACTCAACAATATCTTGGATTTGTTATCATGACTGACTTCTAAAATGGCATGGGATTTATAAAATTTGAAAAATCAGACACTACTCTGGTAGTCTTCCATTACAGTATTACACTCTATGTCAATGAAATTAAATGGAAAAGTTATCTTAATCATCTATTTTAACGTACTTATGACAGTGCTGTATTTTAAGTTTTACTCAATATTATAACAATTTGCGTATTTATTGCACAATAATTAATTGAAACTTTATATGAAATATTGAGTTCAATAATGGCGTTTATTGCAATTTACCGCAATAAAAGTGCCTGTCTGAACATAGTATAACGTTATTATTTAAAAAACAAAAAAAAATTTTAATTTTAATTTTTCTAATTTTAATTGTAAAATTAAAATAAAGAAACAATTGTTTTTTCCACGGTAGTAATGATAATTTGTTTAAAAATAAAAAAAGAAAAATAACAATAACAAATAAGAATTGTTTTAATAATGTAAATTAAAAACAAAAATAACATTGAAATAAAAAAAAAGACAAGAACAAAACAAAAACAGCAAAAATTCATTAAATGGTAAATTTGACATTGAAAAATTTGTTTTACAAAGATTTTAAAGAACTGATAAGCGTTTAAAAAAGAATTCATGCCCAAAAGGAAAAACACTGAAAAAGAAAGAAAAAAAATAAAAATAAATGACACAGTCAACTAACCTGTGTAAAAATAAAAGTATGAGAATTTATATTTAATATTTAAGCAAAAGAAACATAAACATATTTTTTCTCATAATGGTTAAACTAAAAATTAATTCAATTAATATTTTAAATTATAAATTTAAATTAAACTGTGTATAATTAATGATTTTTTTTTTTAGTAAAAAAAGAAAAAAATGTATCTTCTGAATCAATCAATATCTTATCAATTTATCCTTTAATCTCTTTATTAATTTCTTATTAATTTTAAATTTAAATTCAAATTGTATTTAAACGTTATTTTCGTAACAGTTAAGAGATTTTCGTCTTCTGCATACTCTCATAGTAACGAAAGGAAAGAGAAATTTTTCCAGGGTTACCATATTTTGTTTTCTTAAAAAAAATTTGGGTAATGCAAATATATGTTTGGTAATTTACGGTTAATTACCAATTAAAAAAAAACGATTTTATTTAATGCAACACTAGGATTAAATATTATTTAATTTATTTAAATTTAAAGTTTAAAAAAGCTAATTTAATTTAGGATGGCTTCGGATTTTATGGATCTTATGTTGGTCAGGAACGTCTGCAGCCGATCAGGATTTTTGTCAAAGAGACCGGAAACAATAGCGACATGTCTTTTTATCTCGCTGACATTGACAGCTCCTAAGTGCGTGTTTACACGACGGGTGACAGATAACGATGTTGGCAACGCTAAACATAGGGTGCCACATATGTACATATGTCAGAGGAGGTAGACTAAAGAACTGCGATAATCCGGCACATTCGGGACCGGCTCAGTGCCGGACTACCGAAAATTCCGTTCTTTCGGGCGGTAATTATAAGAACAATTAGGTTAATAATTAAACTACAAATACAGTACATATGCAAATACATACAAACAGTTTTATAAACAGTTTCAAAGGTTAAAGGACACAAAACAACAACGCACAAAAAAATGGAGAAGACGCTTCGTGATTGATTAACGGAGCTGCACTGCACCTGAATTTGTTGTGATAGCTGAGACTAGCCGGCCGCCAATTGGTTCCAAATAATACCGAGCGCTTCCCGAACTATCCCTAAAACTTCAGAATAGCTCTCGAGCGTTTTTATTTGCTTTAAAGACACACTCTTGGAGAAATCCAAAAATTTTACAATTTTCCGGAGCGATGCCGGACTATCGCGCATTCCGGCCTAATGGACATTTACTGTATTTACAAACCAATTTTTTTTTGCTTTGGTTTAATAATTTATGATTAATTTGCTGTTTCAGTATTCTGTGTAAATTATTTCAATTAAAAAAAAAATCGTGAAACTTTAGCTCAAAACCTGTCAACGAATTGAATTGCCAAATTCGATGTAAATTGAAGCATTCATTTCAAGCTAAAAGCAACGCTGTGTGGTACGCTTGGTCAGCCGGTGTCACCATTAACCGTTTTCATTTAAAGTCATAAAAATACAGTCAATTGAATAAGGTAACATGCTGTGATTACTGATTTTTTTTGACTCAGTTTTTAATACTTGGACTAGGATTTAACAAAACCTTATCACATGCCACACGGCTTACAATGCCATGACACTATGGAGAGACGATTTTGGTTGTCAATTAATTCAACGTTTTTGAGCAGTCACAATCCAGTTAGAGTTCTAGTTTTGGAGGACAACATTGCAGCTGCTATTGATGAGATATCGGCCGAAATGTTGAAAAATATATACCAAATTTGGATTTCAAAATTAGAACTCCTACAGCGTAGACGCGAACTACAATTGCATACTTTAAAAATGGAATTGGTAGGCCTTCGTTTGTTGCCCCAAATAATTATTCTATTGACAACGGTTTGGCCACGTTTTTTATTGTTTTATAATCTTTGACAGTGACTTTTTCAAACGCATTTTGATTAAATTTTTGGTTAAATCTTTTGCAGTCTACTTTAACACTTCGTAGTATTCCTTTTCCATATTTGATCATTCTTGTAGATTTGAAAAAAGGATCTAAATAAGCCTATGATTTGGCTTTAAACTTTTAACGTCTGCAGCCATATTATCCCTCGTTCGTGGATGGATTCAAATACTACTGAAAGTCTGGAAATTATTATCTGTTCTACTTCCGATGGAAGATAAAATGTTTTTGTTGAATTCGACTATCGACTGATTAAAACCGGAAATTTTTCATATCATCTAACTCGTTTGCCTATCCAGAACTAAAAACGTACTACTAGTAAACGTTCTGTTTAGTTTTTCATGTTGTTTGGAGTTTAAATTTAAAATATTTCTTCGGCCACTTACTCTCAGTAGATTTCTGGAAAAAAAATCTGAACGTAAATAAAAATTACCGTGAAAAGT